>CAHIKZ030004686.1:6000000-6127500 GCA_903632075.3 Acanthosepion pharaonis | reverse complement strand
TGTAACTGTACTGCTGTAACTCACGGCAAATGCATCCAAATCAAGCTATTGCGAATGCACGGATATGTGTACGCATGCGTGCAGAATCATAGGAAGCAAAAAAAAAAAAAAAAAAAAAGAAAAGAGAGAAAAGAATCTGTTAATTATTGCGTATTACACATTAGTAACATAACACATGTATATTAGAAGTATTGAATAATATTGTATTATATGAACGATATTTTCTTTATATTTTACCTCGTATTTATAAATATTCTAAATCATAATATTTCCCGGAATCTATTTGTATAAAACTACATTCTGTTACACTAAATTATTAATATATTAAAGCATTCTTGTTGCCATGTTCACCACATATGTCAACAAAGATGAAGACAACAGTCTGAAAATGTAAATTGTGTAAATAATTACATGTATAAGCAATCAACATGATATATTAAAAAATAAACAATGCATTAAATTGTTTTATTGTAACCAGATGCATGCTAATTATATGCAAGACAAAAGGCTATTAAAATTATAATCTGCTGGAATATATTCATCCTAACAATTACCTTAAATTTATCATCTCTTGATAAAGAACTAAAAAAACCTCTGATCTAATTCTTACAAACAATTAATCAGCTAAAAAATCTACCCCATGTAAAAATAATCACCTTTATGAATTTTTATGTCATTTGGGAGATTTTATCTTCAACATTAACAATCAAGTAACGACATTAAATTCTTACATTGGCTACAAATGCGCTACACTTTCTTGTCGATTGACTTGTCATTTGTCAAAACTGAGTGCAATTCGTGCACATATAGATGAAGATACGATAAATAAGCAAAATAATATTAACCTAAAACAAATTTTAAAGATAGCATAAAATTATATATATATATATATATATATATATATATATATATATATATATATACTAATAATGTTATACATATGAGCAGCTATACTCGTCCGGCAGAACCTTAGGTGTTTTAGATTGTAAATGAACAAACCAATACCCAAGGGGATAACAAGGGTAAAAGAAGAAAGAACTAAGAACATGTACTTCCGGCGAAAATAAAATAAATTAATCCGAAAATAATCGTCTAGAATCAAAGTTCAGAGTCCAAAGAAAAAAAAACCTCCGACATGAGTAAAGTAAAAAATACCTAAGCAAAGTACTCAAGACGCGGATCGTCAGGGTAAACTGGCTAGTTTACCCTGACGATCCGCGTAAGTGAAACCTTGGTAGGTTTGTCTGGCTCTTTAGGTTTACTATATATATATATATATATATATATATGCTACACTCATAAAAAAAGAAAATAACTCACTCAGAAGGAAAATTCTGGAGAGTGCCTCCATAGAAAATTATCCAAATATTAATTTACGCCCAGGCTTTTTCCCTATTTCACCTTTCTTAACAAAATTAATGCTCTTACAAACAAATATGCACAACAGATTCATAAAATCGAAAGAAAATGGCTGAATACATCAACACAGATATAATGACAATATTCTCCACACGTGACAATCTCTGACGTTATTTTTCAGTTAAAAAATATGAAAATAGCGTTTCTTTACATTCCAGTTGCTAGGTACATTCTGTTTTTGTTTTTATTAGTTACTTTGTTCATTTAATTTCATTTTCGTATTTTGCTTTGATAAAGTCCACATTGGACGAAACGCGTCAGCAATTACCAGTTTTCCTATTATCATTTTTATTCATAAATATTGTCTTCTCTACCGATTAAATCGGAGAAATTTTCATATATATATATATATAAACGACGTTTCCCTCTGCCCAGATGGACGCAGGTATGAATCCTGTCGAAGAGAGTAGATTTCTTTAACAAGATCTCGAATATTTAAGCCTGTAGACAAGAATAAATAAATATATATTGTTTAATAAATAAAAGGGGCGTATATATATATATATATATATATATATATATATATATATATATATATACATGAATTATTCACACAAAACTAATGCAAAGGTTAATGATTTAAATGTTTAATAAATTGTTTAATAAGTGCGACATTACTGTAATTATTGAACAATATAGTTCATGCCACTTTGACAGTAAAATTTACCAGTAAAATAATTTGTTCATTACCATATTTGGTATAAACGCAAACACTTTAAAAAAAAAATTTAAAATCAAACTCAGCGTTGCTTTGGCGCGTTCAAAACCAATATCTCATTTTCAATAGCATTTCGGATACAATACATATATTTTTCGATGTCTTCTTATTACTAAGAGAAAAAAACAAGAACAACATCTATTATATACCTGAAGATGTCTGTAGGAACAGACGAAAGCTTGTAGTAAAAATAACAACTAATACGGCAGAAATTTATATAAACAAGGATCAATTCATTCATAACGGATCTGGAGGTTTTTGTGTACTATTTGAATTGTTTGCGAGATGGATGTCTCGCCATTTAAATCATTAACCTTTGCATTAGTTTTGTGTGAATAATTCATGTATTTGTAAATTGATTGCACGTTTATTGTAATATATATATATATATATATATATATATATATATATATATATATATATATATATATATCGGATGTAGCGTCAGTAAGTCCACCGTTTATCACTTTATTAAAGTGTTCGATTTTATATAATTCTGAATAAAATTCCATTGACAAGGAAGTAGGTTATGCTAAAAAAGAAATATTAGGTTTAAAGAAATTACTACTAAGTAAATAGGTCAGTATATTAAAAGCATTCTTCTTATGGCTTTTTCATTTTGACTTGTATTTCAAGTCTTAAATGGCTGTATCTCTTTTTAGTTTGGACAGCATAACACAGTTTAAAATATAGCACAATGCAATGTTATAACAGCTTATCATACGTTGTAATGCAATATATTGTAGTATATAATACAATATAAAACAGTCTCTTATTCAATGTAATGTAATATATAACCTAAGCGGTCAGTTTGTTATTAAATCATGCAAGCAAGGCCAGTGTCTGTTCCTGGGAGAAGCGATCGATTTCTTTGCATTAAGCAAACTAATAATGGCCATAACGTTGGAGGCCAAAAATAAACAACAAAAAAAGAAAAGGAGAAAAAATATCAAAGACTGAATAACTCATCCATTTTTTTTCTGTGTTGCATCATCTACCAGACTTTTTCCTTTGCTACTTTTCATTCGTCCATTATTATCGGCTTGGAAATTCAAATCTGCACTCGTTTCTTAGCAACGCTTCTCCCGTCCTGATGCCTGGTATTTGTCTCGTCTGCAGAAAAAAAAAATGGCTCGTGTGCTGGAAGAAATTCCAAGCACTAATAATAATGAAAAAAAAATGTCTTGCCTGGTATCGACATGTTCTTTGTATTTCTAATTTATTTACTTTTTTCAGATTTAGAATTTTAAATATAATCTGATCACTCGACCAGTTGGGATCTTTCAATGATCTGTCAACATTATTAGTTATTCATCATTCTTGCAAAAGGCTTGCTTTTTAAGAAATCGGTGTTTATAGGTTATTTTATAATTATAACATGATCAAACTGCACAAAACTACGGATTCGTTTGTATGCTCAGTTGATATTTAACTCGGGGCTCAAACGTAGCAGTCAGTAAATTGGTAAACGTTCTAAGAATTTTAATCAAAATCTTTACAAAGGAAACACCGATCTGTATTCGGTACTCACGACTCAAGTCATTTAACCCATTAGAGTCGTTGGGACACCATATGTACTTCAGGCGTGACATCAGTAAGTGAGACTAGAGCGAGACTAGAGCCTGAGGAATCCCGTCTCTTCTCAGGCTGGTTTTATTATCCTAGACTGGTTGCAATCTCATGGCAGAGAGTCCAGTAATTTCTGCCTTTTAACCCATAGATAAGAGATTGTCTCATACCATTTCCAAGGGTTACTATGCGAAAGTGAACGCAACGGCCTCAGTTGAAATTTGAACTCAGGACGTCCATTTCTCTTTCTGAGTCGCTAATCATTGCACCTCCGCACATCCAGCGTTCCAAATAAGAGAAAGAAAATTCTTAGAAAAACAGCGAATAATTATTAAAGGTACCAGAAAACTGCAATGATATTCAATTGATAGAAATGCTACTTTTATTCCTTTTAGTCGCCAATTGTAAAATGCGGGTTGCTTGAACCGTAGCACTTATCTTCCTCTATATTCTACTTAAAATAACTTAGAAAACACATTTGATGTCACTCAACTGCCAAGCAATTGTACACATTGGCCCTCAGCTGAACAGAAGTGGTAAGGCGATATACTTGACTCCTCACTGAGTCAAGTTGTGACACAAAGTCGTTTTTAACGTGGGCACCCGAGTGTTTTCATTCGGGCCGCTGGTCTAAACTGGTCTTAGCTTGTCATAGCTTGTTCAAGCTGGTCAGAGCCGGTCTAAGCTAGTCATAGCTGGTCTTAGGTTATCATAGCCTGTCCGAATTGGTCAGAGCTCGTCTAAGCTTGTCATAGCTAACCCTAGCTTGTCCAAGCCGGTCAGAGCTCGTCTAAGCTAGTCATTGCTGGTTCTAGCTTGTCCAAGCCAGTCAGAGCTCGTTTAAGCTTGTCATAGCTGATCCTAGCTTGTCCAAGCCGGTCAGAGCTCGTCTAAGCTAGTCATAGCCAGTGATAACCCCTGACCTGTGCCAGGGAAATATCTGAACAGAAGTAATAAGAGGCGACATCACAGCAGCAGTGAAGATAGTGTTCATTCAACTGTCTCACATACTGGCGTGCTGGATAAAATTCCGAGTATATATTCGGGACAAGCGTACTTGATTTAGTTGAGCACAGCAATTATTTTCGGGGTATCAGAATTTTTTTTTATTGTACAATATAATATCACTTATGTTCTGGTCCACACTTCTCCTATTTTGAACAGGAGTAGAGGTTTATCACTTGCTTCCTGTTTAGGATTGGTTTTCTTGTTACTTCTAAAGTCTTTTCATTCTCTTCTCTTCCACTTCCAGTAGCCATTTGCATATTAGTTGCATAATCGCCTTGGAGTGAATTCATTATAAAAAGTGATGAGCAGATGCGTAACAAATGAGAATGATTCTGAACTTGGATTCAGAATCAGTTTGCGGGAAATAGTGTACAACACTTTTACTCCATTTGCAAAATCTTTCTTTCCCATGGTCATTATCCGTAAATCAATACGTTCTTATTTTTGTAAACCGTTCTTCTCAAAATTCGGTTGAAATAAAGCTCATTAGATAACGATAACACCCACGCCTTCGATAGTAAACAGTCGAAATCATAGGGTGTACAACCTTGCACTGAAGATAATTGTGAACTGCATAACATTTTCAATGGCTGTATAGTGTGTGCTTCACAAGGGCTACATACGAAGAATAATTTAACTTTATTTATCTGTTGTATAAATGTTTCCCGGAAAATGCTCTGAAGAATTGATGATGTTAGTTTGCAGGCCAAGCAGTTTGTTTAGAAGATCACAGCTTAATGATGAAAGATAGGATTTACTTTAAGCCACAAATATTTTAAAACATTATCCTTTTTCGTCAAAGCATTCAGTCCAAAGATTCTCCATTAATTTTTCCTCTTCTTCTATGTGCCGTTTGCCTTCAGGGCTTTGGTTATCATGGTTCTCCACGATTTATTTGTCCTTTGTACAGTACGAGGCAAAAAAATGGACGCACCCATAGAAAATCGATTTTTGTATTTTTACCAAGAGAAGTGAGTAAGGGAATTCTTTTATTAATACAGGTGTACATATTGATTTAGTATTTTGTTGGGTGACCTTTTGCTTTAATAACGGCCTTAATTCGTCGTGGCATGCTATAGACTAAATTCTTTGATGAGCCAACGTCCCTCGCCAGATTTTCCCAGCATTTTTTAGTTCACGAAAAAACTCATCTTCTGTGTTAACTTTGCTATTACGGGAACGCTTGTCCATTATCGCTCAAAGGTTTTCAATTGGGTTAAAGTCAGGACTCTGACCAGGTCATTGGAAGAGTTGGGAATTATTAATGCAAAAACTGACCCAAGAAAATACTAAATCATTTTTTGACTTATATAATGTACATATGTATTAATATCCTGTATTAATAAACAAATTCTATTACTCGCTTGTTTTGGAAAAAAAATACAAAAATCGACTCTCTATAGATGCGTCCATTTTGCCTCGTAAATTGCCTTAAGAAATTTTGTCTTTATATAATCTTTCCTAAACACTGTTCTACCAACCATTTACACAAGTTTGTTGCGGGCAAATACCCGCGGTGGGGGGGAATCTTTTCTCCGCCCAGCTATGGGTTAACTAGTAGGAACTGTATTTTGATAAAACATTGTTATTCTCAAAATTGTTCATGCAATATTTACTTGTAAAGAAGAATTATTCTTACAATACAAAGTAGGTTTCGACTTGAAATAACACAAAAAAGGACCCATAGCTCAGTGGATAAAGGAGTTAGTTACGTCCAGTGACAGGACCAAAAGAGTGTGAGTTCAATACCCGGTTAACGTAGTGGAGAACTTAGAGAGGGGAATTAATAGGAAATAACTGATAACTAACATCCATTAAACATGGCACGTGGAACTAGAACAGTCTACCCCAGTGAGCGAAATAAAGGGTTCAGTTCGACATTCCAACCACCTGAAGAAGGCCGGAGCGTACAGCGGCCGAAACGTTGTAATAAATATAGCGACAAAGATGAGGACAATAGTCTGAATAATGTAAATAGTGTACATAATACCTCATCTCAGAAATATAGACAGATAAAGATGCTCAGTAAAAACCAAATCAAACAACGACAGTAAATATGAGATCTGTAATCAGCTATATATCTGTATATCAGCTGTATCGGGTTTGTTGTTATATTAACGGAGCTAAAGTACATAGGGTGAAGCAGCTTGGCACAGATTGAACTTGAAATAACCCCCCCGCCCCCCCGCCCCTGCGTTTTCGTTCACTTCCGTTATTTATAGCGCAGTGCTTTGCATAGAAGTTCTATCAGTGGCTATGGCTTCTGCTACAGTTTTTTGACATGCACAATATTCCATAATAAAGTACATAGGGTGAAGCAGCTTGGCACAGATTGAACTTGAAATAACCCCCCCCGCCCCTGCGTTTTCGTTCACTTCCGTTATTTATAGCGCAGTGCTTTGCATAGAAGTTCTATCAGTGGCTATGGCTTCTGCTACAGTTTTTTGACATGCACAATATTCTCCATGTCCAACAACCATCATACTCCACAGATTCCGTCCCTTGTGACAACACAAAAAATATTTCGATTTCAAATGACCCACAAAATGTTGATGTGCCGCTAAAAAACAAGTATATATATATATATATATATATATATATATATATATATATATATATATATATATATCCTGGTTTTTTTTTGTTTTTATCGCCTTTTCTTAAAGATTTCCTCATTCAAACCATCTCATCCCACAATTCCTTCTCAAATAATATATAAGAAATATTGTTGGTTGAAGCCTCAGTGATTAAGCAAATATTACATTTTGATCCTAAGTCAGTCAGTGAAGTATCATACGAGATCTACACTTGGATAATCATGTCTCTTTCGATTCCTGATTAACTAGGATTAAGATTTCCATTAGTATGATTCCTTTTCTTTTGTGCTAGAATTGTCAAACAAGGTTATAGGGCCCAGTATGTTCTGCTACTCAGAACACAAAATGACGGAAAACGGGTTCATATCTTTCCCAGGGGTATTTGCGTGTAAGTGAATCTAATGAACCTGACTGGAATTCGAACACGACTCTCAGATTTCTCGTTACGAGCCGTTATTTATGTGGATGATCTAGCCCTAAAATTGAATTGCAAAAATCTTATTCCTCAATACTTTTCACATCTTGCGTATATTTCTCTCAATGTATTACTTATTTCTGTAAATACATGGCACCTCAACTATTTACATCTTCTGATACAAAAAAATATCTCTTGAATGCACTGTTTGAGTCTTGGGGGCAACTCTTATTATACAATGCAAAGGTAAAAGAATAATAATAATAATAATAATAATAATAATAATAATAATGGATGCTGAAAGTGAAGAAGAAAAATAAAAATATGATGGTTTAGAATCCAATTATAATTGCATCTTATGTGCTCTTGCTTAAAGAGGCCCGAGTATAAATTTTACCTGAAAGGCGTTCCCATGTTTTTTCTGTTTCTATTGGCCTTCAAAATTATTTGATTTTTGTGAATTATTTTGTAGTTAATTGTTGAGAATATTTTTGTTTTTAGTTCTGAACGATATTTTGTCATGCTGCAGGCTGCAATATATGAAGAATATCAGTCCTTGTGATTAAATCTTACTTGAAGGGAACAATATTTCGAAATGGCGCGGAAACCCAACAGAATGCTACTATGCAGCAGTTCGATATCCTAAAAAAAGTGTTCCAAGAATGCTTCCATCAATGGAAACGACGCCTCAATGTATGTGGTGTAAGAAGGAGTCTACTTCGAAGGAGATTAAATGCTGAACTGAGATGTATTGTAGTTTTCTTTTTATAAAACCAGAGCCGATACTTTTTGATCAAACCTCGTACATTCGTCCTATTTGATGAGATGGTAGGCAGGTAGACTTTTAGCTAAGCTAATGTTCTTTCTTATTTTTTACATTATTCCAATAAAAATATAGATAGTCATCTGATACCCTGGGAAATATTAGTTGCAAATATTATTTTTTTTCAGCAAACAAAACCAAAACGGATGTTAGTGCTTACGTCTATACAACAAAAAAACAGGTTATAGTTCTTGTATCACAGCTTATTGAACATTTAATGATCTGTAAGTATGAACTTGTTGGAGATTTTGCTTAAGTGTTGCCACTACATCGACTGTTGTTTTCTTTCTAAAACATTGTCGTGTAGCCATGTTTCATCAAGAGTGTCAAGTCGTTTGAAAACATTATGACTAGAACACTGAAAATGCTGCAAAATTAGGTACCTCCACTAATTCGGTATACATAAGGTTTAAAATGATTTTTTTTTAAATGAAAAAGCTTTCTTGAAGTTTTCATTTTAGCTTTAATTGAAAACTAAATGATTTAAAATTTACTATTTCCAGTCAGCAAAATACTGCGTGGTGTATTTCAAATAGAAATTATATTGATCGGAATCGATTATTTCATCAAAATCCATCACAACGGCCATTTTTGACACCTTTGTAAACAAAAGGTTAATTCTCCGTTTTAAAAAGCTTGCAAATATAAAAGATATTTCTGAAGCGTTATTTGAGGAAAAGTAACAAATTTAAAGTTAGATTAATTTGAAACATATTACTTACCTATAGCATAAAATATTGTATACAAACATTTCATAACTACAAAGTCTTGTTTTGCTGACGTGTTAATCGATTTATTTACATTCGATTGACAGTTGAACGTGTTAAGTGTTAAGTATAGTGAAGCAGACGATAATGTTTTTTTTCGCCACAAGGGGGGGGAGGCAAACCTTAAAACACGTGACCTTTAAATGCTAGATTTATCGATTTGTACATCTATACCTCAGAAATTCTGCACGTGATCACAAATACAAAAACAAATCGAAATTATTTTAAAAATGTTCGGGTTCGTCAGATTGTAATAAGCTTTTCAATATATGATTAGTGAATATAGTTTTACTTAATAACAAGTGGAATTATCTCATGAAAATTAACTTTAAAAGATTGAAAAATTCAATTTAAAATTGTAAAAAATCAAAACGAATATTGTAAAAATTCATTTTTCGTCGAAAAACTTTTATTCTTCAGACAATATTATCTTTAATATATATTATTCATAAAACCAATTACAATTATCTCCATTTAAATAATGTCTAAGTTATATTGCGTTTTTATTTTTCGTTTCAGAAGAGATTTCATTAAGACCGGGTCCGATTTTGCAAAAAGAATTCGGTCACTTAAATTCTTCAAAGAATTCTGCTTTTATCTAATATGGTCACTAAAATTATCTTGATAAGTTTCTCAAGTTTTGATAAAATTAAGTAAAGGGAGGAAACACGCGTAAAAAGTATTTTCACTTAGATTTTCTAATAAAAAATAAAAAAATAATAATTTCATTCATTTGTGAATAAGTCCTGAAAATTTCATTAAGTTTTGACAATTATCGTATTTTTGTGATAATTTCAAATTAATGTGTTAATTACCGCTAAAAGAGGCCAAAGTTTGCTTTGCTAAAAGTTAGTACAATTTCTGAGGCAAGAAAAATAAAATTTTGAATGTTTTATAAAGGAGTAAAAAAAACTTAATTTAATAATTAAAAATACTTTGATCCTCCCTCTTAATAAAGAACATAACGATTTTGACGATAAAACTGTTTTCATTACGTTTGAATCATGTTTTTCCTCACGGTATACTGAGATTTTAGCATTTTCGTGGAGGCACTTATGCAAAATCAACATAGAGTTCTCTACCGGATGACGTTTCAGCTCAGTATTCAAATGTTTGAGCACCAAAATGGCTGGCATTTTCTGCATACTTAAAATTTGGGTTGTTGTGTTGTTGACCGTTTATAAATTATAAATCGAACATATTTTATTGGTATCTTTAGTATCTCAACATTTGTTTTGTTGTTTTTGGTTGAGATTAGGCTATAGTCCATAATTAGGCGATGAACTTGATCAACAATTTGAAGAATTGATTTTACTGAAAACCTCCCAGCATGGGTCTGTCAACACATTAGAATATGGCACATCAGTTCTTCACAACTGATTAGAAGAGACTTTTTTAACCTAATATTTGTATCATACCTTCATGAGTTTTCTCTTAAAAGAACTTCACGAGAGCTGATATTTATTTGTTGAGACTCATTTTAATTCAAGGTTGCAGATAAAGGATTCTTCCTAAGTTAAAGCAAACGCTGTCTAATGGCAAGGCTTCTTTGATAAAGTGTTTGCCTCTAGAGAGCAGCAGGAGGAAGTCTTTTACGCCGAATGCCTCATAAAATGAATATTTACGTTGAGTAACGACGCCATACTTCTTACAAAAATACACACCGGTGTACAAAGATGAAAGCACACACTAATTCCGTTAATTCAGTCAGAATTTCCTAGATTCAAGAAAACTCATCACAATTCATTAGTGTCTTCCATAATGCACATACTAATTCCTGATTATTATAAAATGCATTTAAACCATAACACCGTACAATGTGTTAAGTGTATTTTACAAGAGTAACATCAAATTAAAATGAAGCTATTTGTTTTGAAAAAAAAATTATTCGACGTATTTTTCAAGATTAAAACCAATTTTCGTTCGCTTGGTGTTTCATCAAGGCATTTTTACAAACCGCTTGTCAAGTAGAACAAACGTGACAAGATGTTATTAAGTTTACTCAGGAAAGAAATAACATTTTTTAACACTGTGCGTACGCTTGCTCGTAAATGCTTTTGAAAAACTATAATTGACACTTGAAGTTATGACTAATGATAATAATAACAATTGTAAGTGTGTTTTCAGCTGTCTAAAATATAATTATGTTGGCATATGTGTGTATGAATAATCTGCGCACACACACACACACATATATATATATATATATATATATGCTAGTAGCATGGCCCGGCGTTGCCCGTGCTTGATTCAAAAGTCGTACGACTCATACAGCAATCGCTATCACTTGACTTAAAATATTTTTGTTCTTCGTTGTCTTTAAAGGAGTGCCATTTGCCATGCTGATGTTGCTACATGCCTTACTTCTTGCCTATCTCACACTGCGAATTTTTTCTAAGCTCAATACTAAACATTAAATTTATTACGAAAAATGAACTAAACAAAATGAACACAAAACGATCAGCTTTAAAAAAGGACTCATAACTGGAAAAACCGAATGAAAAAAGAATGTTAACAAATACTTTTTCACACCCAACCCAGTTCTGCGGAATCAGAATCAACATTGAGTTTAAGCAAGAGAATGAGCCAATTGGAGTAAAGTGCCATGCAGATTTAAATTTTTCCCACTTGTGACGAATGCAGCTATCGATTTTTTTGCATGCTAGCATGCTAGTTAACATTCATGTCAATCAGCTGTTGGCTCTCACGCTGGCCAATAGAATCTTCCTGTCTATTCGTGGCAGCCAGCTATAGGCTCTCACTCTGGCTAGTAGAAAATGGCTGTAAACTACATGAAAACTGCCGTAAAAGCATGAAAAAATCGTTTATTTCCACTATCGATGGCAGTTGGGAAATGCAGTGTCGGTCTTGGCCTTCCCGCTAACTTGGAACATGTGCATGTAAATTTTGGTGTTAATCCGTCGAAAATTGCGGCCGTGCATTCGTTACACACACACACACACACACACACACACACACACACACACACACACACACACACACACTGCCTTTTATAGATAGAGATATAAATGAATAAAAACATGCACCGAGGTTAAATATTTATATACAATGCAATAATTTGTACTTTATATGGAGGCAAGGTAGAGGAATGGATTCTGGTTCGGATTGAGAAAACAGAGAGCAGAATGCGAATTCCACCTGATTTGGTTTCGTTTGTTTTCTTTTACTGCATATCAAACTCAATGGGTCACTTAATGCCGACAACTTTTTTTCCTGGTAATATTTTTGTTTTGTCAAAAATCTATTTCTGTTAATATTTTTTCCTCAAAAATGTATAGCTGTTAATATTATTTTTCAAAAAGGTATAGCTGGTAATATTATTTTTGCAAAACGTATTGCTAGCAATAGTTTTTTTCTTCAAAAACGTGTTGCTGGCAATAGTTTTTTTTTTCAAATAATAATAGTAATAGTTTTTTTTTTCAAAAACGTATAGCTGGTAATATTTTATAATGCTTTTTACCTCAGTTTCGGGGTTAACTATTTGCCCATAGCTGGGACCCTAACAGGTGTTACCATCCCAGGTCAGTGTAGACCTGGGAACACCAGCAATTAAGAGGTGGTTCCACGTTCCTCAAAACCTCCTGATGAGATACCTTGCTGTTGGACGTAGTTTATCGTCTTACTCAGGACGCGGATGTAGTTTATCCTCATATCCAGGACAGTAATTCCAGTTGAGTTCATTACATTCATTTCCGTGCTAACACCCCTGGGAAAGGTATAAAGCCAACTTTTGTCCCCCAGCTATGGATAAATAGTAGGACTGACCGGTTTCTAGAGACTTGGATGGAAATCTGTCTAGGAGAAGGAAAAACTCTGAATTCAAAACTTGAAATAGGGAGTTAAATTTGTACTATAAGGAGGCTGGCAGACCTGGGTGATGTGAGGTTTTGCCAACGTGCCCTTCAGTAGACATTGCAGTTCTATAAGTTCATTCACTAGTATCTCACTTTCAAATGAGTGACCCCCCAGAGGAGTATTTGCAGTAAGGTCCCAAAGGATTGATTGCTAAATTATATCAAGTCCATGCTTCCAATTTTTATGATATTCAAAATAGTTGGATAGTTCCCAAACAAACCAATTGTTTTTTCTTGTCATTGTACCAAAACAGTTCAACTATATTGTCATCAGATGATAATACACTTTCCCCAAATTTTGGTCATGTCAAAGATTGCCATTTGACAACTTCAAGTGATCCTTCATATACCTTGCTTATAGTAGTGACTTTATCTTTGTACTTTTTTTTTTTGCATATTTCTATATAATTAGTCTTTGATTGTAGATACATGAATGCTTGGTGATTATAACTTTATCAACAGGTGTTTTTTTTTTTATCCTTAAACTCATTTTAGCGATCTTGACCTAATTTCATGACTTCCTTCCTGATTTTGACAAAATGCTTGTAGTGATAATCGATTTAACAATAAATTGCACAGATGGTCTTTGGAACCTTTGGTTGTTTCAAAATAACTCCAAGTGATAATTAACACGATTTTTGTCCTTGGGTAGCAACTGTTATTTCTTTTTTGCTTACGCTTAGAAAGTATGAATAATGACTAACAACCCCTTCAAACTCTCCTTTTGTGACCATATTTCTGAATTTTATCTATTCTCATTGAGAAAACATGCAAAGTAGGAACAAAACGTCATAGAATTCAAAAGAAGTATCTGTTATAGAAATACGCAAGAAAGACAACAAAACATTTAGAAGTGAGTATCTCTCGTGACTTACGCTTATACTGTGAATTAATTTCCTGAATAATCCCCCAAATATAGGTTTTCCATCATGTTTTCGTTATACGATCCTTGGTAGCGGCGTTCAAAGTCCCGTATACCGTGTTTGAAGCTCTCTCCTTGCTCCTCTGAGTACGCCCCATGTTCTCCTTGATTTTATAAAGGTGAGCCTCAAGGATATGGACTTTGAAAGACATCTTGCAGTTCAGTTTACCAGAATTCTTCACCACGGTCTCAACAAGCTCCAAATAATTTTCAGCTTTGTGATTCTCCATGAGGCACCGAACAACTGCGACAAAATTGTTTCACGTTGCTTTCTCCGTCCCAATGAACCTTAGGGGAATTCCTTGCATTCTATCATCTTCATTTGTTGTCCGACGAAGACACCAGCTTTGACTTTTCCGCAGACAGTTTAGTGAAGAACTCTTGAAGGATGCAAACTCATTAACTAGAGCTGTGTCAAATTGTTTTTATAAGGCCCAATTTTAAGTGCAGAGGAGTAAACTCGATCCGCTAGGACCAATTCCGCCTGTGGTAGTGTGCTGCGGTGTTCCAAAGGCAAAGGTAACACTGAAACTTGGTAATGCTGCCTTAGAGACCCATCAGGAAGGCCAACGTTTTGAAGTCTCCGATAACCTTTCAACTGTACTTTTCATATTTGAAGGCATCTAGTAAGATCTTCACACTGCTGTATTCCTTTTTGATATGTAACGAGTGAGCCAGATATAGTATTTGCATTCAGTGTCTAGCAAAATTTCGTACGGCTTCAGTTGCTTGGCTTTTAATTCAGATTAGTTCTTTTGTAACAGAGAATCGGGTCAGCCAGATAAAAGACTCTGAGTTGCTTGTATGTAGTGCTATAATCACCAGGAGTTGCGTCCCCTTCCACTGGGCAGGTATTTGCCAATATTCAGCGTGGGTCTGGGACTGGGTCTGGGAGAGCTATATAAACACCATGATTTGCGTCCCCTTTCACAATGGGTTGTTGAGAGAAGACCTTCTACATAGAATAGTTGGCGCTGCCTATTTGCATATGAACGATACTGGACAGGTATTAGCCAATATTAAGCATGGGTCTGTGACTGGGAGAGCTATAAAACACCAGCGTTTTTCCTCAGTCGTAAGAGGCTCTCTCAACGTAGAGAGGGTTTGCTTTTCGACCACTCTGCCTCCGGGTGGAGAAGAACTCGGATGAGGCTGTGCCTAAGGGCAGCGTCTTGTCCGGGAAGGTAGACAACTACCTGACCCCGTGTATAGGTGGTCTACGTGAAATTTTTGCCCGCGGTCACGGGCTCGGACACCCCCACATAAAAATTGGTCCTGTGCCGCATACTGGCTTGTGGGGAGGTTGTTAAATACCGAGGCGCTTTCGATGTGCGAACGTGCGAAAACCAGACAAGATCAACACTTCTTATTCTAGAATTGTTGTCAACTACAGGTAGAAATTTCTTCCCTGCCATTTAACTCATTGTTGGAGGGAAATGCGATGGATTCATACCTTTCCCAATGATATTTGTGGAAAAGGGAATGTAACAAACTCGATCGGAATTCGAACTCGGCTCTCCGAGTTCTCATTTCGAGCAGCTAACAGGCCTATATAAAACAGGAGTCGACCGTAGTGTGGATTATCGAGTCAATGCTAACGATTATTTCCTTAGCTGCATAGTATGTACATCGCCAGGGCTACATACAGTTTTGAATTGAATGTTTCCAGATCTACTGATGGCGATCCCACAGAGAATATTTTGAAAAATAACGCGGATGTTGGAAAGTGTGTTATGGTCAGATGTTTTAGTAAAATGGCCAGAAATAACTGCCCACCTCAAATTAAAGACAGCTACATAATCATGTGGCCCTTCCGTTCGCTTTCATAACACCCCCCTCCGAAATATTGAATCTACAAGATGTTGGTTTCGTTGTGTAGGTGTATCTACACAGGTCCAGTCAAATGCAGTTCATAAATAATTGTGTTTGCTTTGTGAGGGTGCGTTTAAAACATTTCAGTTCATGGCTATATCCAGTTCTTATAAAATCACCGAAGTTAAGTAATGTCGAGCCTGGTCAGTACCTAGATGGGTAACCACTTGGGAATACTAGGGGCTATAAGTTTGGATGTGCGGGTGGTGTAAATTTTTTGGAATCGGAGAGCTGCGTTCAAATTCCAGTCGGGTTCGTTATATTTACTTACATACACATACCCTTGGGAAAGGTATAGATCCGCCACTTCTCCCTCCAGCTATGGGTTAATTAGTAGGATTTGTAGCAGTAAATCGTTTTTATCTCCATAAACTTTTTACAATCGAATATATTTTATGGCTTTAAGTTACCTGAAAAGGGTGATAAGTCATAAAAAAAAACAAATAAATCGATTGAAACATGTTTCATACATGACCAAAGGAGATTAAATCTGACGGACATGAAGGAGGGGAGCCAATTTCGTCTCACCCACGCATAATAGATGGTGGCTGCATTAAACAAATCATCACCATTATGTTAAGGATCCATCTGCGTATGTCACAAGTTTCAATACAGACAACGATTACACTATTTCCCCTTACAAATTCCAACAGAACACATGCACAATATTCCAGAGTTTAAACAACACACTACTAACAGTGTTAGCTGTAGTGGATAGTGGCTCGGAATGAAGAATCAGAATAAAAATGATTTTTTAAAAATGAAAAAAAACTTTCTTGAAGTTTTCATTTTAGCTTTAATTGAAAAGTAAATGATTTAAACTTTACTATTTCCAGTCAG
Source organism: Acanthosepion pharaonis (assembly GCA_903632075.3). Classification (NCBI taxonomy): domain Eukaryota; kingdom Metazoa; phylum Mollusca; class Cephalopoda; order Sepiida; family Sepiidae; genus Acanthosepion; species Acanthosepion pharaonis. The sequence goes on along the minus strand of CAHIKZ030004686.1, from coordinate 6,110,675 downwards.
CAATATACTGCGTGGTGTATTTCAAATAGAAATTATATTGATCGGAATCGATTATTTCATCAAAATCCATCACAACTGCCATTTTTGACGCCTTTGTAAACAAAAGTTAATTCTCAGTTTTAAAAAGCTTGCAAAAATAAAATATATTTCTGAAGCGTTATTTGAGGAAAAGTAATAAATATAAAGTTACATTAATCTAATGTGAAATATATATTACTTACCTACAGCATAAAATGTTGTATACAAATATTTCATAACTACAAAGTCTTGTTTTGCTGACGTGTTAATCGATTTATTTATATTCGATTGACAGTTGAACGTGTTAAGTGTTAAGTATGGTGAAGCAGACGATAAAGTTGTTTTTCTCGGCGTAAGGAGGACAACCCTTAAAACACGTATCCTTTAAATGCTAGATTTTTCGATTTGTACAATCCATTACATTCAATTACGTGCTAATACTCTTGGGAAAAGTTTGAATCCTCTTCTTCTACCTCCAGATATGGATAAATAGCAGGGCAGACTGGAATCTATAGCCTTGAATAGTAACTGGTCTAAGAGAAGGACAAATCTGAATTAAAAATCTGCGGAGGGTCGTTTGGAGACCTTGTGGTACTTAGTGCACCAGGTCTCTGTATTCAGCCCTTCAAAAAGTGTGGTTGGTTCTGCACAAAGCCTTCACCATTATAATCAAATCATATATGCTGGTGTCTGGGCTGTCGGTTCCGAGGTACTCGGCTGCTTAACCATCATACGTCGAATACGACGGGAGAACCCACTATATATATATATATATATATATATATATAGGTTTTAAAATGATGGAACACATTCTTTTAAATGGATCTTTTTCGCTAAACCTATCTTCAGAAAGATTCGTTGGTATGCCAATAATCAAAACTGCGTGACTGAATAAGGTAGACACGAGGGGTAATTAACCCTAGAACACTAACCATCAATTAAAGTTACACCACTACTAACCATGGGTATATCATACCTGAGTTTGAAAATATCAAAAAAAAAAAAAAAAAAAAAAAAAAAGAAAATTAAATAAAAATCTTTATTTGAAATATTTTACATGCAGGCACTTCAAATTTTGTACTTTGAGGAAGTGAAAAACATATTATTTAGGTAAGAAAATCAGGTACTGAAAATTGTAATTAAAAATAGAAAAATTTGCGCTGGGTACTATATACCCATGGTTAGTGTTCCAAGGTTAAGGAGCTACGATTAAAATAAATTTATTGCTGAAAAAGTACACAATAAATCGGTGTCAACAAACCCCTATTTAAATATTTAAATTATGTGGTACAAAATGTTTGTTTATATATATATATATATATATATATATATATATATATATATATATATATATAATTATTATTTATAAAAAATTATAACATAAATATGTTATAAAATCACTACAAAAATAGCCATTTTGTTTCAAAACCCTCGGTGTCTTATCAAGTGATGATGTTGAAGATAAAATAAATGGTTTTAAAAGTTTCAAATTAATTAACGATCCTTCACTAGTGGGAAACATTGTTACAAAAGCTAGAATAACCAATCAAAAACCAATTATAGAAAGATTCAAAAGCTTGACAACGAAATCATGTTATAATAGCTATTCAGATCTTTAAAATACGGGTAATATTAAAAATAATTTATACTAACCAATAATTATAAAATTATATGATAAAATTTAATATTAAAATTAAAAACTGCCAATTTTAAAATCCAAATTTAATCACTATTAAGTTTAAAAACTATAAAATTATTGAGAAAAAAACAAAAAAAACACATATGTTTATTCAATTTATTTCTTCGTTGAAATTACGTTCGACAAGACGCTACAATATCCGGTCATTTGACAATACATGTATATATATTTTTTATTCTAAAGTATGTGAATGTGGTCTTAAACTCACTCGCAAAACAACAAAAACACAATCAATTATAATACATAAGCACCCAGACATATTTAGATATATATACACACAAAAAAGCGACTAGACAGGAACATCACTACAACCCTTTATGAAAAAAGGAAACGGGGAAACCAACACCTATACATACACACAATTAAATGTGAATGCACTCTACATACACATAGACACCGATAAATACACGTACACACATCTGCAGACAATGACCTAGACAATCAGATACCACAACCAATAAATATTTAAGACTTAAAGTATCATTAAATAAATGCTAACCACTTATTAAATTATAACTTAAGGGAGCAAATATACAAGATAAAAATGGTTAAAATTATATTATTTAATATATTAAAACGAAAATTCCAAAACTACAAATATCAATAAAAATATATTTTAATCATATAAGTTGATAATAGTTTCATTATATATTAGGTGAAGAAAAACAGGATAAAGAAACCCACAGAAATAAGTGTACTGCAGCAAACACAAATTAACACATATATACATGCATACATACATACATATACATATATATACATACATATACACACATAAAGACATACATATAAATATATAAACATAAACATATACGCACATATACATATCTATGATAACAAGTACACATGCAAACACATATACATATAAACATATATACACACATATATACACACATTTTTATGCACACATACTCACATATATAAATATATGCCACAGTATAAATACATACACCAGTACATATATGAACATATATACACACATAGACTAACTACTGTGGCAGTAATGACATACCAAAGTTTCCATACCTACACATACACACAAACAATCTCATATATAATATGTGTCAACACACACATATACATCCACAAACATACACACACACACACACATATATATATATATATACATATGCACATACATACATATCTACATATAAACATATACATAAATATATCTATCTATAATAACAAGTACCAATATATACGTGCATACATATAAATACAACAACATTCAACCAAATACACATATAAACGTACATACACATACATACATAAACATACATCCAAATACCAGCACACACCAACATACATATACCCTAACATACAAATATATAAACACATTCATACAAACAGAAATATACGTAAATATAAATTTACATACACAATAATATATATATATATATATATATATATATATATATATATATATATATATATATATATATATATATCGTGTAAGAAAAAGAGGGCTCAATGTTAAATAACAGAGCTATTTAATATATATCAAGAAATATACATAATACCCGACAGTGATTGCACAACTCATCCCAACGCAATTTTCAGCTGCTGGCATTTTTATTTTGGGGTAACACCGTTTTATAATATTTTCTTCTTAAAATATTTAAATTAATTGTAATTTAATTTTGAATTTGATTTACGCCGAGATTAATATTTAAGATTGGAAATAAATTTGCAAATAAGAATTATAAATTCTAATTTAAAGAGAAATTAATAAAGATGAACGTGAGGAAATCAAGGGGGATAACTCTGTTTTTTCCATGAAGATCAATAAAGTAATTAATAATGTTATTTATAATAATATTAAACTAAAAGTAGTAAAATGAATAATAACAGAAAAATAAAATTAAAGAACTAATAAAAAATACATATGAATGAAAAAATAATATAAAATAAAATGAAATAAGAGTCATATATATATATATATAGAGAGAGAGAGAGAAACATATAACTATGCAAATAAATGAATAGAGAAATGTATGAAATAAATAAGCACGTTTCTAATAGTAGGACTAAAGGTAAAAGAAAAAAAGGACAAAAACAAAACAATAATAATATTTATATATTAAAATGGTAATGAGAAGAAATAGATATAATAGATTAGCAAAAATTTTCAATGCGTTACAGACTAATATTAACAATAGTTGTAAAGGTAGCAAAAAGTAAATATATTAATAAAAATAAATAATATCAATACTAGTATACGTGGTCCCCGGGTCCGGCTAGACTATATTAATCTGGGTAACGTATTTGAGTAGAAATTTAGTTCTAGGTTGGCACGTACTAATTAACTCACTTCTTTTAAGAGAATATGATTGTTTAGATAAATCTTGACCCTGTTGTCATATTTGATTTCAGCTTTATAAAATAACGAATTGGACATACATTTACCGTTTGATGGGCAGGTTTTTTTTCTGCAATTGCAATTATTAGTTGCGGGGATGTTGTTGTTTTGAGGGTTGTTGTATTGTTTGTTTAGAATATTTCGCCCTCTGAGGGCCTTTTTCAAGGCAAATTTATCCCTTAGAGTATGAAGTCGTGTCGGCTAAGATATATATATATATATATATATATATATATATATATATATATATATAAATGAGTGTGTGTGTATGTGTTTGTATATGTTTTTATTAGTGTTTCTGTTAATATATTTGTTTAACTCAATCCCTCCCTTGTATCTATTTTTTTGCCCTAACAAGGCCACAAGAGATTGAAAGACCAAACTTTCTATTTCTTCTCTTTTTTCCTCTACTCTTTTAGTTCATTTCTATCGTCTCTTCTCTCTGCTCATTACTTCCCCCTTCCCTCTTAATACTTTTACTTGTTCTATCTCTTTATTTTATCCTCCTTCTCTTCTTTTCCTCCTCATGCATTCTTTTACCTAATTACCCCCTCTTTTTTCTCTGCTTTCTCCACGATTTTCTCTTCTACTTTTTCTCTTCTCCTTTACCTCCCCTCTTCTCGCTCTTCATAATTTCATCCTCCTTCTCTCTTTATACTTTACTTGCTCTATTTGTCTTTACTTCCTCCTCTTTCTCTTCTTTTTCTCTTCATGCATTCTTTTATCTAATACACCCTCTTCTCTTCTTACAACTTCTTCTCTCCTTGATTTTCTCATGTTACCCCCGCATCTATTTTTTCTATACTTTTATCTATTTTATCTTTCTCAAATTCCCATTTCCTTGTATATCCCACCTATTTCCGATTCTTGATGTCTTTTTCGCAAATACCTCTACATTTTTCCCATAATTCTTTATTCCCAGTACCTTTTATATTTCACCCCTTCTTCTTTTTACTCACGTTGTTCCTCTTGCATCGTGTTATCTCCCCTCTCCGTTCAACCTTTTATCTTCCCCCGACATCTTACTTCATTTCTTTGTTTCGTGTCAACGCAAAATGGTGATTTATCCACCATTCCCGTATTTCGTCTCTTTCAATCAAATTCGTTAATGGCAAAAGAATCTAGAACCTGGCTCTCTGATTGGCTGTCTTCAGCTCAGCGGAAACAGAGCCCGGATGATCCGATCTCATGGCGTTCAGGTCAGACTAATAAACTCAGTTCCAGCGGAGATTCCTTTTTATTTATCGATTTTATTTTATTTTTATTATCTTCCTCACATTTAAGCCGAACGAGATTCTTCTCTCACATCCTTATAGCGCCAAATTTTAACCCACTGAAGATAAAGTTTTAGTTTGCAGTAAAAGTTATAGTCTTTGTTATCGTGTCAACTTAAAGATTATTAAACGTTCTGTTCAGTATAACATACGATTTGGAATATTATACGTTCACAGTTACAGATTTGGTCTAAGCTAATTATTAAAAACCGAACAAAGCCTATGGAATTTTGTTCCTTATTTTAATTATTTTATTGTTTAACATTGTGCAGCTTGTTACATACCGACGTTACTTGCTTGCTGTGTATTATTTCCATGGGTGCAAGTATATATGCAAAATAATTAAAGACTAAAGAGAAACGACATAGTTAAATGGGAAATAACTGTAATGATAGGAAACTGGAGCAACTGAAAGAAATCTTCTTGAATGCATGCACCGGAAGTGCATGTCTCTTTTGATTTGTTATTTATTAAAAAAGGAAAAAAAATTAACGAAGAAAATATTTAACGCTCTGAGAAAGCGATATCTTTCAAAAATTGGAAACTAAATTAACAAAGTATAATAGCATAGACAGTGTGTTGAAATATGGAGAAAAGCGAAAAATCACGATAATATTATACAATCGAAACTAAAACAGAAGAAATGTCCTAGTCTCAAAAAACACTTTGAGCTACATTTCAACCCTGACCACATTAAGCTGACAATGACCGCAGAAATAGAACATACACCAGTGTACATCTGAGCATTAAAAAGTATGTATAACATAAGCAATAACGAACCTCATGATGAAGAAATAAAGAAAACTATATAAAAGCTAAATTATATTGAAGCTGTACACCTGAAAACCTCGTAAACTTTCCCGAAGTCAAAACAAAATTACTCAATTTCATGAAGCCTGAAATCAGAAGCTCATCCCATCAGTATCTCACACATTAATGCACTATGGAAAGAAAAAGGCTGTCCTTAAGATTCTTACACGTGCAAATGGATCTCTATTGAACCCATTATGATGAAATTACTAATGAACATTTCATTAACTAGACTCTCATCGTTCTATAAAAGTCCTCACAGACTAATTTGACTTTCGTTCTGGTAAGCCGTGTAGGACTGGCGTATATCTTTGAAAACAATTCTTGGAGACTGGATACCTCTCCAATAGAAAATTGTATTCTTATGTTGTCCTCCCATTAGTATACGAGCATTTAAATACATATATCCTCTTCGCGTCCATTAGAAATCGCCTTCCAAGCTCCAACAGTACTGGACTTTTAGATATATTAGAGGAACTATATAGGTCTATAAAGTCATGAATGCCTGGTGAAGAACCAAATGCCGAAACATTTCAAACCTCATCAGGAATACAAGGAGGAAATAAGAGCCTCAATCTTTTTAGTCATTTCCTAGATTATGCTTTGTGTATATACACGCATAGATATGAAGAGAAGGGCACTGATCTATTAAGCATTTCATATCGCATCCCAAACGTCTCTACTAATAAAAAAAACACGTTCTTGCTTTCATTCCTGATAACAAAGAGTAGGCTACACCGATGACATAGGTATAAAAACACCCTTGTAAAAAATAATTGAAACAATCGCTTTAGTTTCATTGCTTTCAACATACGGTCAGTTTTAGACCCACTGGAGTGACATGGTGTTATCGATTTCTATTTCTACCTCATATTAGATCATTTGCAGAGGTGTGCAAAAATATGATTCTATTTTCGGGGTGTCTGATGAAATTTATTTGGCCTTGAAAAATATTGCGTCATCCGTGATTGCATCAGATTTTTATCACGCCCAGACACTATTGTCTTGACTGTCGATTAGTTGTCCTACGGCCATTGTCTGCGATGGGCATTACTCCAAGAAAGCGTAAGAAAATTGTAACGCTGCACGAACATACTGGCAAGCCTTACCAATGAGCAAATCAAAGTACTCTCGACTGAGTCGGAAACTCTCCTGATTTAAGTCCAATCCAGAATTTATTGTCAGTCTGCAAGGGACGACTTCGTAGAATGGACACACGAAGTATTAACATGTGAACTGGTTCATGTTCCATTAAAAAAAATAGTAAATAACGGAATCATTCGTTTTGTTTCAATTAATTTGCACAATGGTGTAGTTGGGATAAGAATGATCTTGAACAAAAAAAAAATACCATCAAACAAGTTTTTCAAGAAACAGAACTGAAGATAAACATTTCCAAGACAGAAAACTATTATCTGGAAATGGAATTAAAGCAATGATAAATCATAAAATTAATAATTTGTGGAATTAGTAAACACTTCAAATATTTCAGTGTATATATGTTATAACAAGTTTAGTATAAGAAATAAGGAAATTGAACTTAGAATAGGCTGCACTAGGAGTAGTTTAGACAAACACTGATAATTTCTACGAAGGCATTAACCTAAAAACTCGACTCATATCCTTAACCAGACTTGTTAGATTGAGAGTTTTATATGGATGCCACGCACAGAACGAAACTTGTAAAAATATACCTAAACATACCACCACTTTCCCGGATCAATGATTAACAATGACATAGAGAAAGTAAAGCGTGTAGGTCTTAGTGGGGACCATCCATCTTCGACTGGCGATACGGAATCACGAACAAAGAACTGTACAAAATAACAGAAAACACTTCAACAACACCAACAACTAACATGGATAGCATATTTAGCTCGAAGAGAAAATAATGACAAAAGATGTATATTACGCCAACCAAAAGCCATGGGAGGAAACCCCGTCACTACAGGAAAGAGCGATAACAGTTATGTGACTTGAAAAACTTATTTACTTGAAGAATTGTTTTAAACTTATTTACTTGAGGAATTGTTATTAAAATTATTAAAACTTTACTATTTACTTGATTATTAAATCAAATTAAATAAAATTATTAAAACTCTACTATTTACTTGATTATTAAAACTTTACTATTTACTTGAGGAACTGTTATTTAAATCATTAAAACTTATTTACTTGAGGAATTGATTTAATAAGAATATTTTATAAATTTCAACCTCTTACACTGTACAACGTATGTGTCAAGTTTGGTCAAAAATCGGTTGGATGGATCTCGAGTGAAAAGATATACAGACAGACAGACACACAGACATCCTCTGTTTTATATAAATATAGATGGTAATAATTTTCGATGGACGGTAGCTCTGGCTCTTCGGTCAATGAATGCCGAATGTTTCCTTATAAAGAAACGGACAATCTAACGTTGTTATTATAATTACCAAAAACAGGTTATTATGATACAAACAGTAATAACTGACTTTATTTATTGGTAGATTAAGGTTCATGCCTTTTTCAAGTGGATTAATGTGTAAATTAGCCTAAACGACATAAACTGGATGAATTTATTTATCGGTTTCATTATGTACACTACTTACATTATTCGGACTATTGTCCTCATCTTTGTCGCCATTTTTATTACAGCGTTTCGGCCGCTATACGCTCCGGCCGTCTTCAGGTGGTTGGATATCGAACTTAACACTTTATTTCGCTCACTGGGGTAGACTGTTCTATTTCCACGTGCCATATTTAATAGATATCTGTTATGAGTTATCACCTGTTAATTCCCCTCTCCAAGTTCTCCACCGCCTTAACCGGGTATTGAACTCACACTCTTTGGGTCCTGTCACTGGATCTAACTAACGCATTTATCAACTGTGCCATGTGTCCGTGAGGACATCTGTGTATGAATTTCTGGGTATTATAGTCCGAATAATAAAAATAGTGTACATATCAGAAATATAGACAGCTATTGGTTTCATTATTTTGTTGTTGTTTAAACGTTAACCTTTAACTTCATACTAATTTCTACTAAAGTATAACTTGAATGAGTACAAATAATAATAAAATGATAGTAACAGCATTGGTAGTGCTACTAATAAAAATGATAATGTAGGTTGTTGCAAGAATTCTATTTTTGGTTGTCGCGAATTTCTGTGTTTCTGTTAGTTCTTCATAGTTATATAACGAATTAATATGATTCGTCTACCATATTCGTTTTGACAGAAGAATGGCAGGCGAAGTGGGAAGGCCGTCCTCTTAAGTGATTGATTGGCTTCCTTTGATTAATTTTCCACCATTGTCGCTGTAAACGGTGGACAAATTAAGCTGTGCGATCACCATGAATGCCGTGTCTATTTCATTAAATAAACGAAGTTACGCCCTGCAAATCCTGCACCCTGCCCTGGGGCCGACAACTGATGTTACTAAAATTCGGTTATAGTAGAAAATGGTCGGCATTTTCCCCTCTGTGACTGGCAAATTATTGACTGAATGTTGTCAGGAAGGTGAAGGAGGAAAAAAAAAGTTAAATAGAAATAGTCATCAAAACGAGGCACAAACTTTCATGGCGGTGGCAATTTAGTTTCAATTTAGATTTGTGATTTTTTTTTTCTTGCGTTGGGACCTCGGAACGAGATGATGTATGTTATCATGCCTTGACCACCTGGATTTAATAAAAGCCTTAAGCAGAGATATTAATTCAAGTTGATTGATATTATTACTGTGTGTGGTGGCGTTATAAAGGAGAAATGATTCAATTTGTTGTGCGAGACGGATAACTCAAGAAAACTTAAATTTCTAAAATTCGAATTAGAATTGTCATGGTTTTTTTTTAAATTTAAGTTCGTGGTTTGTGTTTGCAGACAAAAAAATAATCAGTTACAAGAGTTGAAGAATAATTAAGTCTGAAAAATAATTTATATCGTAGCGTTTGCAGCCTTTTAACTGTTGATTTTATACGTGAAAATCTTAGGAAAATATGCATTATTAGAACATTAATTTAAAAAGGGGTTATTTTCAGTCATTTAAAAAGAAATGATGCACTGGATCTTGAATGAAATTCATTCTTTAGCAAGGGAAATATGTTCGACAAAGAAAGGAACACACGCAAATTTACACGCAAATGATTGTCATTACTCGATGTCCTGCCGACATTGATATACTACTATTTGCTGTTTTAATTATCACGTTTTGGCAGCTATGCTCTCCTGTCTTCCCCGAGTTCTTTTACATTCGGCAATTCTATATTATTATTATTATTATTATTATTATTATTATTATTCCTTTGATGTCTGGTTTGTACTCATTTCTTTACTGGTCCCGCCCAGGGACCTAAGGTCAGAAATGGCATTATGACATTTTCCACTGGGCAATAAAAAAACAAAAAACAAAACAACATATTTTACATAGATAAAGCCGTTCGTAAGGTGTGGGCTCTACTCATGAGAACAATGTTTTGTATTTTTAGAACAATTTTTTGTATTATTATTATTATTTTATTTCCTTTGATTTCTGATGTGTACTCATTTCTTTTCGGGTCTCAGGAACCTAAGGTTAGAAATGGCATCATGACATTTTCGACTGTAAAAAAGAAATAAAAAAAAAATTCTTAAATCCCTCTTTTTTTATTATGTATGCCAGAAATTTTATCTATTTCTCTTTGCTCCTAAGCGAAAATCTCCCTTTTTTCCTTAAAGCGTTGTTCGACGGGCGTAGATTGTTCTGGTTTCAATGAGTCTATTAGAATCTTTTCCAATCAATCCTAGGGCTCCAACTACAAAAGAGATTGTTGATGTTCCCATGTGCCATTATTATTATTATTATTATTATTATAATTATTGTTGTTGTTGTTGTTGTTGTTAGTGTTGTTGTTTTATTTCCTTTGATTTTTGGGGTATACTAATTTCTTTCCGGGTCCAGAGACCTAAGGTCAGAAATGGCATTATGACATTTCCCAATGGGCAGTTTAAAAAAAAAATCGCACATAGTAAAGGTGTGGGCTGAACTTGTGAGTAGGGTTAAAAGCTAAAATTATTATTATTATTATTATTATTGAGAACAGCACACCAACAAAATGGCTTTGTGGTACAAATATACGAAGCTGATAAGGGCATACGAGTCATATGCATCACAGCCAAATATGCCCGTTATGCTGATAGATTTTGATAGAAACAGCGCATAACCTTACAGATGGGGTCAGAAATACATCCATGTCAGGTAACCCAGTCCACTCTGTAACTGATTAAGGGTGTTCTCATGTATCGTGATGTTTACTCCCAAATCGCTTTGGCTGACTTAACTTTCAATGTCCAGGACATCAGCTCATAAGATACACCAGACAACTGATAAGTAAATCTGTGGTACCGAACGGGATATTTTGCATAGCCCATCTTAACTCTTTAGAGACGGTGCATCATTTGGAATTTCAGTACCGAGACGGAGTCCTTTTCGCATGCCTTCACTTGGAACACAAAAAATCGATATAATATCACAGAATTCAGTAAACTATCATATATATCGCCATTGAACGGCCCAGATGTGCAAGAAACGCGAAAAGTAATTTGATTGGTTGGTACGAAAACCAGCCGGCCAATCTCGAGGCTTGTAATATCAGGCCGACAGATCGGCCCAGTCGTCTCCTAAAGGTTAATACACCAAAACAATATATGTACTTGTGAACAACGCCAATGCATTTATATCTGATGCCATGAAAGTCATTCATGTTGTATCATTACTATTGTTATTGATTTTCTGTTGATGTCTGATAGTAATTGTAGTGTATTGAATGACAAGTTCACTCAGAGTACCAGCACCTTTGTCAATGTCCTCGCAGACCCTAGCAACGCCATCTCCTGCACAGTCTCAACTGTTCACTACTTGATTGCAGTGCATTAACATAATTCCAAGTGCTGGTTACTGTGCACCATTCTAATCATAAAATTCCATAATTTTTTCAATCGCTGAATATCGGATCCGTGGCTGGACATTTGATCGAACTGACATTTGGCCGACGAACATTTCACTGAAAAAGTACAAGTAAAAATACTAACAAGCAATACTTGAAGTATTTTAATTAGTAGTATTATAAAGTAGAATAGGACTAATAGTTACCACTGAATTTCAAGTGATTAAATTACTAAATCTACTATTAGTGAAATTAATATTTTAAAAAATATTTGAGTGTATTTGGGTAAAAAGTAGCACCTAATTATTTAAATTTGTATTTAATAGTAAGATAAAATCTAGTTCATCCCTTTAAGATAATGATCTTTAAAAGCGAAATTAAAAGATTTTTCATATCGTAAAAGCTTAAGATTTTTGCTGTAGTAAAATGTGCTTTTTATCAAAATACTTATCATCTTACAGTAATATTTAAAGTAAAATATAATATATACAGAATATATATTGAAAAACAATCCTCTCAAAAAAAAAAAAAATGAAAAATTTTAAATCAATACTGTAAATAAATATAAATATATGTAGCACATTACGATAAAGAGTATGACATACATGTAAGTACGCCACTACATTTATACACAAATAAACATACATAGGCGAATATGTACACAATAAAATAATAATAGTAATGGTGCGACTCACTGTTACCTTATAAGGAAATATTGACACAAAGAAATGAATACATACGCACAAATAAACACCCATAGGCCACACAACAAAGCATTCAAAAGTGAATAGGAAATAAATAAATTTATTTTTTATGAATCAAAAAGTTTTATATATTAGACATTAAAACACTATTTTCGCCTACAGGGATCATCGTTGGCTATCGATGCATTGCCTAAGTACTAATAAGTTTATAATAATGTTTATTTTTCAATATAATATCTTTCTTTCAAAGCTAATTTAATGGTGACCATTACTTATGTAGATCAAACATAAAGGGAACGTAGCTGAGTGATTAGAACGTTCGATTTCTGACCATGAGACCCGAGTTCGAATCTCACCATGATCGATTTGTTAGTAAGGTGTCTATAGACCGATATCGGTCTAGGGGAGCATGCGATACATTTAGAAAGTGCCTGGACATCATCCCACGGTTTGACCCACGATTTCTGAGTGAAATTGAGTAGATGGAACTGTTTGGAGAGCCATCGATGAGTTTAAGCATGCTGACCTTGTTCAAAGTATCGATCACGCCAGATCGATCATTTCATTTCTCAAGCTCGAAGTTGGTCATTTAATGACCGTAGAATACAACGATCTAGAGCTTTGGAATTGAAAATAAATACCAAAAGTTAAAGAAAAACTCAGATTCAAGGAACTGACATGGTTATTTCTAAGACTCAATTGTTGTATATTAATGCTGATGTAAACACAATTCAGGTATGTTGAGCCAAAGATGTGAGTCGTTGGCTGGAAAAAAAAGCCAGTGTCGATTGCAATGTCATCAAAAGAGTGTCTGATGGTTATATTCGATCTCTAGAGGGTAGCGATCACACACACACTCACACATACATACGCGCTTTCATGGCATGGTATATTATAGGTAAAATATACTTTTAAGGTATGCTGTATTTCTGGGTAAAAGCGCCCAATATCAGGGATACAGCCTTTGCAAATATAAAAAATTAAAAGTGGACACTTGAATGCAATCTTCAGGCCTAAAGATTGCGTTTAAGCATGAAATAGTCATCGCCCAGTGTTGAACTACACAAGTAAATAAATGCATTATTACGTTTCGCACAACATCTGCCACATAAGAATTGTTGTATTTGCATATTACTTTCATAAACTAAATATTACGACCATTATGAGACGTGCTGATTTTGTTATCCCTGTAAACACCACTGACAAGTATAGAGCTACAACCTCGTCACTCGAGAGCAGGAGATAGATAGATAGATAGATAGATAGATAGATAGATAGATAGGGAGAGAGGGAAGGAGATGGAGAGGGAGAGAAGAGATGGAGAAAGACAGACATGCTTGCTGAATGTCACGAGACAATGAGTTAAAGCCTGAGTTCATATGTTCACGAAGATTTTATTTTTGCTGTTTGTTTATTAAATGTTTTGATGAAAATATTTGTTGGTCTTGGTATATTCAATCGTGTTATTTTTAAAGACTTAGGGTCTGATTGTTATTGCAAAAATAATGTTTCTCAAGAATCAAACCAATATTTGTTGGTTTAAATACGAATTTCTACGATTATATTTTGAGCAATATTACCATCAGTCAATATCATATATACAGAAAACAAATGAAAAAAAAAAAAATTTTTTCCCCCAAAATGGGGAATTTATGTACAGCAAAAACGGTAGCTAACCAAGAAAAATTGAGATCATTTTCATGCGCCTTCAAATTAGCTAAAAAAGTTGTTTGGTGTGTCGACACCATTTCAACTTTTTTTTTTTGTTGCTGACCGGTGTAATCTTAGATCTTAATAACGGTGATAATTTTACAACTATAGCTAATTACTGTTATATTATTATTATTATTATTATTGATGGAAAGAGCAACGCATCAACAATATGATGCTCGGGTACAAATATACAAAGACCAATAAACGCATCATGTCACCTGATGACAATCTGATTAGGGGATACCAGGCAAATACATCACTACCGCCTCTGATCGGGAGATTGGAGGTTTTTCGGAGCATGGAATCACCTCTTAATTTCTGTTGCCCCGGGGTGGTAGCACCTGTTAGGGGCCTCAGCTATGGGTAAATAGTGAATCCCCAAACAAAAATCAACAATACTTTTTTTAATAAAAGGACCAACAATACATTTTTGTAATAAAAGGACCAACAATACATTTTTATATATAAAAGGACCAACAATACATTTTTATTGCAAAATTGACAATGAATGCAACACTAAAAATATAAGAATACATTTTTACAGTATAATTAGCAACAATGTATTTTATGATCTACAAAATATTTATCGAAAAAATACCTTTATACAAACGTGTACAAAATCAGTAGTTAAAAACATAAGAATTACGTACAAAATATTTGGATTTTGGCATTAATGTTTGTTTTGTTTTGTTTTACGGTATATCGACCTCAATGGGTTATTTAATGCCGACAAAAAAATTTTATTGCTGGTAATATTGTGTTTTGTCAAAAATCTGTTTCTGGTAATATTTTTCCTTAAAAAATGTATTGCTGGTAATATTTTTTTTCAAAAAGTATTGCTGGTAACATTTTTTTTCAAAAGTGTATTGCTGGTAATAGTTAACTATTTGCCCATAGCTGGGACCCTAACAGGTGCTACCACCCCGGGTCAGGGTGGACCTGGGAACACCAGCAATTAAGAGGTGGTTCCACATGTTAGACATTTTCATGACGGTCGTCCTCGAGTATAGAATCCAGAGGTTGGCAGTGAATATTTCGGAGACAGTAGGAAAGCGTAGTGCAGGTTCGCAGTGGATATCACAGCAGAGTGTAGTTCATCCTTCTCCTGGTCGGCCTTTGCTCCTTCCGGTAGAGGAAACAAGATGGCCGCCTTTATACACGACGAATGCGGCTTCGGATTGGTCAACCTTCCATTGGTCGACTATAAATGAAATAAGTCATTCTGACTCGCTCACTAGTTATATATATTATATACCCAAAAAACCGTAACACCACACTCCTCAAAACCTCCTGATCAGAGGCCTTGCTGCTGGATGTAGTTTATCGTCTTATCCAGGATGCGGATGTAGTTTATCATCATACTCAGGACGGAATTTTGGCATAGAGATTGATATGCAGCTAAACAAAATCAATCAACCAAACATAATGGTATATGTATACATATATACACAGACATATAAAAATGAATATTCATGTACAACCCGTACACACACACACGCGTTTGCTCTCACACACACATAATCACACACACACATAGAGAAACATACACAGTGATGTGGGTATATTAAAAATTTCTGGTCAGTAAAAGAAGAGATTAAAAAAAACAAACTGATGTTTGGTAATTTACTCAGTTTTTGGGACGTGCGTTGGATTGGGAACCTTTCAGTCCCATCTCATTTATAACCATTTCTTTTTTTTTTTTAATTAATTTTAGCTTTGTTTGCGCGAATTCTTGCTGCAAGATAGGTCCGTCTTGACACAGACTTTATACAGGAAAGTTGATGAAGTAGAAAGCAAATGAAATCCGATCAGGTGTTGACGATGGGAAGCTGTTGTCTTCTAAATGTTTAGCTTTACGGCGAAATGTCCACCTGTCATTGAGACAAATGTACAGGGACTCTTTAAAATCTTCATCTACTGCGGCATCGGCCATTCCCTAGCAGACGACACAGGAAGGCAACATGAAAATAGGGCGACAGAATATTCCAAGCTATCTACTTTGTGGTAAAAATCAAAAACCACTTTTGAAGGAAAAACTCTTATATAAAATAAGTACAGAAAATACATGTAGAACTTCGTACCTATTCGTATCTGTGAAATAAATTAAAACACCATTATGCTTTTTTAATAAGGATATATATATATATATATATATATATATATATATATATATATATATATATATATATATATATAAGTGAACATTAAAGTCAATACTTAGAGGCGATAGGCTGTTTCATGCTAGGTGGCCTGACGATTGCGTCTAGCATGAAGCAGCCTGTCGCCTCTAAGTGTTGGCTTCAGTGTTCACTTTTATATTTACACAAGCTCTGTGTCTGATATTGAGCACTTTATCCCATAAATATATCACATCTTAAGAGTATATATATATATATATATAGCAAGAACATGCAACCTTATATATATTTATAAACAGAAATTGGAATGAAAAAATGTAAAAATAAAAATTGATATATTCTATTTATCTACGAATATAAGTACACACACACATAAATATATATATGAAGAATATAGTCTTAAGGTGTGCTATATTTATGGGATAAAGTGCTCAATATCAGATAGAACGTGTAAAATATAAAATGTTCACTTTTATATATATATATATATATATATATATATATATATGTTCACTCATATATATGTATATATTATTTATTTATTTTATATTTATATATATATGTTCACTTTTATATTTATGTATATATGTTCACTTTTATATTTATATATATATATCTTCTCTCAACATCAATATCAACAATTATTTATATTTATTTTTGAAAATACTTATTTCAGATTATCGATTATCGACTATATCGTCAAAAAAGAAAATTATATATTATATAATTTAGAAAGAAACGAAAAGACAAAGAAAGAAAAAAGAAGAAAAAGAGGGTGTAAAGAAAAAAAGAAAAACAAGTAAAAGAGGGTGTAAAGAAAAAAGAAAGAACAAAAATTTGGAAACAAGTAGAAAAAGCAAAAAAAAAAAAAGAATACCTTTAAACAAGATTTCGGAAACTCTGTCTATCTGTATGATATGCGCGTGCGCATTGGGTAGACTGAATTCAACTCGCTTCCTGCCATTTTGCTTGAAGATGTGAAGGAAATTATTCAGAAGAAGATAAAACGGCAATGTGTTATGACCTTTTTGCTTTGCATTAAATACTAAATAACAATTTATTTACTGATCATTCGAGAAAAATTAAATTAGATGAGCGGAAAAGTGGCCTATTTTTCTTAGAATGTTTCTTATTATCTTTTAATTTTAAATTTTAAAATGGAACTTATGGTAAAGTATACTTTCGGCCTTGTGCCACATCTGAGCTACCCTTTGTAAAATCAGTATAATAAAATCAAATTTAGCCTAACGGTTAAATTCCAAACTAAATTATTGGACAAAATCGACCGATTTTACCACGCAGGCAGGCATGAGAACATTATAATTGTAATAGAATAAAGAAAATATAATTTAATCTAAGGCTATCAGACTTCGGACATTATGAGAAGACCTTGTATATTGGATAGTGATTTTCCAAGAGTAGCTCATATGTGGCACAAAGCCGAAAGTATGGGGCACCAAATGAGGATCGAACTCACTACAAAGTCGTAATTGTTCTACTAGCGAGACAAGCTTGCCACCTCGAGATGCCCAACTTTGATATCGCCTTCCGCGTCTACAATCTTAACGCTCCGCCGCGTGTGTAACAGACTGTATAGATATATATGAAGAAAAATATACGGAAAAAACAAACAAAAATCCTAATATGCAATTATGCTGTTTTAATGTTAGTATAATGTCAACGTCGGACGTTTCGGTCTAACAAACCATCTTCAGGACATATTAACATTAAAACAGCATAATTGCATATTAATTTTGTTTTTCCGTATATTTTTTCTTCATACTATTGGATCTATATCCATATATTTGCTTATATATATATATATATATATATATATATATATATATATATATATATAATGAAATGGACAAAGTCCGACAATTATTTTCAGACATTTTTATGTTTATACATTATTTTATAGATACAAATATTTAAGTAAATGCTATGTTTATAAAAAACAGTATTAATAACATTTACCGGCCTGAATGTCATAGAAAATATTCGTCCCCGTAAACGGAACCGTCATATAGCCTGACGTGCCTTAACCGATTGAGCCACAGAGGATCGTTCGGTGAGCAAGGTCGATTTTACTGCTTTTAAACTACAATCTTCCATGAATCTCTCACGAACAATCATATCTGCTCAGTGCGTATCCAAATGTAAACAAATGACGACACACATTATGAAATGGACAAAGTCCGACAATTATTTTAAGACATTTTTATGTTTATACATTCTTTTTATAGATACAAATATTTTAGTAAATGCTCTATTTATAATAAACAGTATTAATATTGTAGTTTAATTAGTATTGTAGTTTAAAAGCAGTAAAATCGACCTTGCTAACCGAATGATCCTCTGTGGTTCAATCGGTTAAGGCACGTCAGGCTATAGGTTATTAATACTTTTTATTATAGAACATTATGAAATGAACAAATAAACATAAAAATGTCATAACCATAAAAATGTCTTAAAATAATTGTCAGACTTCGTCCATTTCATAATTATGACGTCATTTGTTTACATTTGGATACGCTTTGAGCAGATATGAATGTACGTGAGAGAATCATGTAAGATTGTAGTTTAAAGACAGTAAAATCGACCTTGCTAACCGATCGCCCCTCTGTGGCCAAATGGGTTAAAGGCACGTATGGCTATATGACGATTCCGTATAGGATACAGGTTCGATTCTTGTCGGAGGACGAATATATTCTATGAGAATTTCTCGGACTTTCAGGTCGGTAAATGTTGTTTAATACTGTTTATTATAAATATAGCATTTGCGTAAATATTTGTATCCATAAAATAATGTATAAACATAAAAATGTCTTAAAATAATTGTCGGACTTTGTCCATTTCATTATATATATATATATTTTCTCTTTTGACGTATTAGGATTAAAAAATTCTTACTGCCTTTTGATCTGTTTTTCTTCTCCCTATCATTTCCTTATTTGGTAATGGTAATTCATTTATCATTCGTTCTTTGAGTTAGTCTGCAACAGCTGCTCTCTCAGACAGCGCTTTCTATTTCTCTACTCAAGTTTCATTCGATCAAAAAAAAACATCTCTCTCGCTCTCTCTCTCTTTTCGTTTCTCATGATCTCTTTCCACCTTGCCTTTCTGCATCACGACATTTTTTTTTCTCTTTTTCTTTTTTTCCTATTTATCTATCCACATTCAATCGAGGAAATGTTTTCCACTTCGATTCCCCGGTAACAAATCTTTATCACAACAAAGAATTTTTTTTTCTGGTTTTCTAAAACCAACCTGACCTAATTTTTTCCGACCTTATCTTCCATACAAATCGCATTTTGTCAAAAAACAAAAAACAAAAGCTTACTTAACATGCATACTTAAAACATACGAACGTAGAGAAATTAATAAATGAAGCAGAAAAATATATAAAAACTGCTTAAACGATTCGATATATTTTCAATACCTGATCAATTGTAAGTGAAGTCAAACGTAAAATGTGAAGATATATATATATATATATATATATATATATATATATATATATATTAAAATATACATAATATCACACATCGTTAAAAATTGTTCAGTATCAGAGATAGAACGTTTATAGATATCGACAGTGTGGACATAGGAATCAAACGTAAAATTCAGTCATTATGAATTGTTGATTTCTATGCACACAATCTATCTATCTATCTATCTATCTATCTATCTATCTATCTATCTATCAGTCTGTTTCCAATCTATCTATCTATCTATCTATCTATCTATCTATCTATCTATCTATCTATCTATCTATCACAGTCTGTTTCCAATCTATCTATCTATCTATCTATCTATCTATCTATCTATCTATCTATCTATCTATCAGTCTGTTTCCAATCTATCTATCTATCTATCTATCTATCTATCTATCACAGTCTGTTTCCAATCTATCTATCTATCTATCTATCTATCTATCTATCTATCTATCTATCTATGTATGCGGAGGCGCCTACGGTAGAGTCGACTTTACTAGACTAGTTTCGTAGACCAGTTATGTTGAGTTTAATCCCCACTAGTAAAATTTTTCTTTTATGTCATCTTCAGAATGTGGACGATCGAGGCTCTCCACAACATCCTATCCTTTCTAACTCTAAACCAAACAATATGGTTTCTGTTTCGTCAGCTCTATGGTGATACTTTAACGGCCATCACTGAATATATATATATATATATATATATATATATATATATATATATATATATATATATATATATATCAAGCTCTTGATAATAACAGCGTAGATATCTCGAAGGCGTTTGACAGGGTTTGGCATGCTGGTCTTCTAAGCAAACTCCTGGGCTACAGTATTACAAGAGGATTGTTTGATTTAATCCACTCGTTCCCATCAAATCGTGAAACGCAAGTCGTTTTGAACGGGCTTGCAATCCAGATCCTTACACACGAAAGCATATGTCCCCCGCGGCTCTATCCTGGGCCCAACTCTGTTTTTGATCTTCATCAATGATCATCCTGATGTCATCAGATCCCAAGTAGGCATTTATGCAGATGACATTACTCTTTACTCCTATCTTAAAAGCAAATCAGTCAGAGCTGACCTGGCTACTGATCTTGAAAAGACCTCCAATCAGTGGTTAACTGGGGTAAGAAATGGCTTGTAAATTTGAACCCTTCCAAAACAAAACTGCTCTCATTTTACCACCATAGAGATGTCTTTCTGCCTCCTATCAGCATGGCTGACGCTAGACTAGGCGTGCAACGCAATGCGCCTTCTTGGACTCACGTTTTCAACTGACTTAAAAATGGAGCGTTTATATCGAATCAATAGCTGCATCTACTGCAAGAAAAGTTGGGTCAATGTGTCGTTCTAGGAAATTTTCTTTCGTCAGAGTCCATTTTGCACATTTACCAATCTACCATTCGTTCGTGCATTGAATACTGCTGCCTTATCTAGTCTGGTGTTCCTGCTATTTATCTTGAGATTCCCGACAAAATCCAAAGTAGGATCTGTAATGTAACCAATCCTGAATTGGCATCTCGACATCAGTCACTTTCTCACCGACATGACGTGGTTTCCCTCTGTCTTTTCTACATATATTGTTATGGTAACTGCTCTGACGAGTTTTTTTTCCCTGGGCGCCCAACAAAATGAATTTAAGCGTGCTACTTGATTGGCAACTAGGTCCCACTCGTTTACTGTTAAAATAGTTAAATACAACCGCCATTTCTATTCAAACAGTTTTTTCTCGCACTTCCCGCCTGTGGAACTATATTTTCGCCTTGTATTATGACTTGACACATCTGCTAATTTTATGCATATACTAAAACAATAAATGCTTATATCCCCAGCTAAATTTAAAAAAAAAATAGAATGCTTGTTGCTCATGTACTTACACTTCCTTGCTGAATTGAAAAAAAAAGATTGTCTAAGACATTTGGCGTGTTGGTCTTTGGTCAACGGAGCAGGGAGGTGCTATATAAGCGTTACAGAGATACCTTAAGAAGGACACTTGTCACCTGCAGTACTTACGGCAAATGGGAAGTGATGGCTGCTGAGAGGCGTTCTTGGCGCCGCGAGATGTTCCAGGTGATCGTCCACATTGAATCCAAAAGTATATTCAGAAGCGATGAGATAGTGAAGGAAACGATGTTTGCTTCAGTCGTCAGAAATCCTTCTCTTATATTTGCATAGATAGAAGTTTCTCATATCGGTTTTACCTCTCCTCATTTGTCACACAATAGAAGTACAGTTCATTCTTTAGTCCGGATTTGAAATGCAAAGTAATGATATATATATATATATATATATATATATATAAAATATATATAAAAATTCATAAATTCGGTTCGGTAATAGATTTATTTCGAGGAATATAAGTATATTCATCTCATCAGACCGACAACATTTTCTGAAAAAATGATCATAATCATTATAATTTGCTCTGTGTCATACATTGAGTTCTCCTAGGGATTAAACAACCTCTTTGGAATGATTGCTATCAATTTAGTATTATATATATATATATATATATATATATATATATATATATATATATATATATATATATATATATATATATATATATATATATGTATACATTAGAAAAATTGTTAAAAGATTTTTTTGTGTCAATCGTTTCGTCATTTAGGCATGTTTTGGGTGATGCCTTTATATATGTGTATGAAGGGGAGGGGTATACAACACAAACATTCGTTATGATTATGCCTAGATTTTCATTTTCTCTCATATATATATATATATATATATATATATATATATATATATATATATATATATGCTATAATATTTTATTATACAAGATTATGATAAAAAACATTATATATATATATATATATATATATATATATATATATATATCTTTCCTCCAAATCTAAAAATTATATATTGTTATCCTTTCTCTCTCCCTCTCTCTCTCTCTCTCTCTCTCTATATATATATATATATATATATATATATATATTATTATACACTTTGTAAAAATAAACAAATACATGTTATAAACATGTATACATTTATTATAAGCAGGGCGAATTTGCATTTATAAGCATTGTTAAGAAATACATAACTGCCGCTGGTCAGATGAAGAAGATTCAGTGAATTATCTATTATAAAATTTTTTTTAAAAGTCTACCCTCATCATCAACACCAACATCTCACCAGCAAGATCTAAAGTACGTAGGGCCAATATTATTTATAAATTTTTATGTTCCTTACGGAACTGGATTCTGACGAAAGCACATTCATGTATAATCATTTTACAATGATGTTCACTCTGTACAAGGCCTGAGGGCCACTCATGATAGAGGGTTATAGAGTAGTGCATATATGTGGGAGCAGATAACCATTAACCCTAGAGTTGAATAGAGTCTGCTAGTAGTGATCGGTGAAGCATCCTCTTGGGAGTCGTTTCCAGTGGTTCGTAGCAAGATGCTGCTCTCGTGGAACTTAGATCTCATCAAAGCAATACGAAGGGAATATAATACGAACAAAATAAAATCTTTGATAATGGCTGATAGATTAGTTGAAAACACTCGGATCAACAGATCATTCGGGCAGCTTATTTTCTGTGCACAGAATGTGTAATACTGTATACCCAGGTGAGAAATCATTTCTACGATTGCAAGCAAAAATGAATAAAAAGCGTAATCACAGGCGTCTGCAATGAAACTTGTACACACACACACACACACACACACATATATATATAATATAAATAATGATAATATTATTTGATAATCCGTATGGATAATTCCAAATAGAAGATAAATCCAAAGAGAGCTCAATGTAAGAACAGAGCAAATGATAATGATGAAAGCGGAGACTTTAGAAACCCATGGTAATATTTTATTTCGCACGACAGATTCCTCAGTTCTGTCTCGTCAGACCCAACGCTTTCAACAATAAAAAAAACATCCAGGGACAGGAAAAACACGACATATTTAAGCATAAGATGTGCTTAAAATACAGTTTTAAAACGGGGGAATCGGTCTTTTTATTTCGCATAAAATATTACCATGCGTTTGTAAAGTCTCCGCTTTCATCATTATATATATATATATATATATATATATATATATATATATATATAATAAATCAACCAGTACCGATATTTATACCTAAGAGACGCCATGCCACATACAGAGGGGTGAAAGATGCTCATTCCTTCCGTAATCCAATGGTAAGAAGGGAGTTCGATTCCAACTGATTCCTCCAAAGAGCCGCAGATTTGGGGAAGAGACTTCCAAGTGAATGCTTCCCCGATCACTAAAATCTTAACCATTTCAAGTCCAGGGTCAACCATTATCTATGCTATATATGCTCATTATCTTCACTGTTTATCCCCTTTTGCATCTATACAGCAACCTCATTCAGTAACCCTCTAACTTGAGTTGCTGTTGAGCCCCTGTCTTGTTTGGACAATGGCATAATATATATATATATATATATATATATATATATATATATATATATATATATATATATATATATACACACACACACACACACACACACATATATATATATATATATATATATATATATATATAAAAGAACGAAAAGGAAGATTTCAGCATTCAAAACATTACTTTTAAATAGGTTTCAATACAAAAGTAGAGCAATAAATATTAATTTTTTATGCAGCGTATTAGAACATGCACATACGCACTACAAAATTATACATCTTGTTTCAACGTTTGAAATTTCTTTAACGTTTCATTAGGTGCGAAATCACGATGTAACACTGTATAATAAATAAATACATATATATATATATATGCATATATATATATATATATATATATATATATATATATATATATATATATATATATATATATATATATATATATATATATATATATATATATATGTGTGTGTGTGTGTGTGTGTGTGTGTGTGTGTGTGAGAGAGAGAGAGTTTTCCCAGGTTTTGACCCAAGCGTCTTTATGAACATGAGAGCAGGAAAAGAAGACATTTGTTTTATTTTATTTTTATTTTTCAACAGAGGTCATTTTCTCTTGTTGCTCTGATCGCAACTCGAGTCTTGAACAGATCTCCTCTCAAGTTTAGCGTTTGATCGTTGCATACAAATGCCAATCCTCATGGCAGACGTTTTGCACATGTCTATAAATTTCTTGCGGCGTAATGTGTTTCAGAATAAAAATATAAAATCAAAAATATTATGACACTTGATTTTCATATTCTTATTTTCATATTTTAGCGTCAATTGGTTAAAAATTAATAAGTTATTGCTTCTGAATTTTTAATGTTTTTACGGCTTATCAACCCTTTGTAAGTTGTTTAAAGCCGAAACTTACAGTACTTTGTGTTCGCAAGTCGTCCCCCATCTAAGTTCAGATCGGGCTTGACACTGCTTAACTTCAGTGCTCGAACGAGAACAGAGTTTTCTGCGTGAATCTACCTGAAGATGAAATTTGAATCATAGCAAAAATAAAACAAATAAGAGAATCAAGAGTAATGAAAAATTATATATGTGATTTTGCTGAAAACTTCTCGGCCCGAATATAAGGAGATGCCAATAAAATTTTTGTTTAGTCTTTTGATCTGATTTTGGGATGTGGATCGGACTGAGAAAATTTCCTCACAGCCTCGTATAAGTAATATATTATTACTAAGTTAATCAAATAAAACAATAATTTGGAATCATTGTAAAAGGGGTCATGTTTAGGCTCAAAACATTCGGAATACACCTCGCAAATATGAACACATTTTCTATTATTATAAATGATAATGCAAAGATGTGTTCTTTGTAAATAACCCAATAACAAAATCAGAAATTCAAAACGACTACAAAGAAAATACTCCAGAGGAAATTAATGTGTCACTAGCGTCAATTGCCCTTTGCAAAATTTAGCTCTATTTAAAAAAAAAAAAAAAATTATATGAGGAAAAAGCGTCGTGCTATATACATTTTTATATGAAATGCATTATTAATATTTATTATAGAGACAATGAATACAAATGAACGTGTGGTTCATTTTTGCCGCTAGTAAAAATGTTCTGATAGGAAAAGACATCTGGCTTGACTGGTATCAACACGAAGTATATGTTTTCCTTTGTTTAATTTTTTTTTTTTTTATATGAATCTAAGTTGTTTCTAATTTCTATCAATGACATTCCTTATGGCATCAGTTCTCCAAATCTGTGTCTGTGTAGATGACACAACAATTTAATCCTGTTTTAATAATAAGTCACATTCATTCAATAAGATGATCTAAAAACAATTATCTACTTTCTTTTGTTAGCTGGAGGAAGGAATGGTTTGTTAATTTTAACGAGTGACAGAACTAATTTCAATTCGGAACTAATTTCAACTCGGAACTAATTTCAACTCGATTTAAAATCCATAACCTTAAGGAATGGTTTGTTAATTTTAACGAGTGACAACTAATTTCACTTCGGAACTAATTTCAACTCGGAATTAATTTCAACTTGGAACTAATTTCACTTCGGAACTAATTTCAACTCGGAACTAATTTTAATTTGGAACTAATTTCAACTCGGAACTTTCAATTTAAAATCCAAACCTTAAGGAATGGTTTGGAATTTTAACGAGTGACAACTAATTTCACTTCGGAACTAATTTCAACTCGGAACTAATTTCAATTCGGAACTAATTTCAACTTCGGAATTAATTTCAACTCGGAACTAATTTTAATTTGGAACTAAAAATTTCAACTCGGAACTAATTTCAATTCGGAACTAATTTCAACTCGGAATTTTTCAACTTGAACTAATTTCAATTCGGAACTAATTTCAACTAGGAACTAATTTCAACTCGGAACTAATTTCACTTCGGAACTAATTTAATCTCGGAACTAATTTTAATTCGGAACTAATTTCAACTCGATTTAAAATCCATAACCCTAACCCTAAACCTTAATTCGAAGTGAAATTAATTCCGGGTTGAAATTAGTTCCCAGTTGAATTTAGTTCCGAGTTGAAATTAATTCCGAATTGAAATTAATTCTCACTCCATTTTAACGCCTCCAAAACGAAACTGCTTTCACTTAATTGTTCAAGAGAACTCTTTCTCTCCTCCATTTGCATGGCTAATGCTAACCTCCAGAAAAGTAACTCGTTACGCCTTATTGTGCTTACGTTTACAGCTGACATGAAGTGGAAAGCTTTTATCGAATCAAATGCTAGGCCTTGTGCTAGAAAAGTTGGTTCTCTGTGTCGTGGTGGATAATTTTTCTCGATTGAAACTATCTTACATATTTAAAAGTCTACCATTCGTCCATGCTGAGAATATTGCTGCCACATATGGTCTGGTGCACGTGTTATATATTTAGAGATCCTTGATAAAATCTAAAGAATCTCTAATATCATTGGCTCTGGCCTGGCATCTCAGCCTCAGTCACTTCCTTTCCACCGTAATGTAGCTTTTCTGTAAGTTTTGTATAAATACTTAGATGGTAATTGTTCTGATAAACTATTCTCTGTGGCACCTAGATTAGAATTTATGCATTCTGCTAGATTGGCGATAAGGTTTTGTCATTTTACAATCGAAGTGATTAGGTGTAACCGTAAGTTCTATACTAACATTTATATTTCTCGCACTTCTCGTTTGTGGAAATCTCTTCTGCAATTTTCTTTTCCCGTCAAACTTGATCCTCAAAAATTTAAATGTAATGTCAACCGTTATCTTATGTTTTCTTAATTATTGTCGCTCTTTAATAATGTTTTATTATATTTTCAAACATTTAGTAACCCCCTGAATGTTAGTGACTTTGATGTCTTGGTTGGGGTGAAATGATTAACCCTACAACACTAACCATGGGTATATAGTACCCAGCACAAATTTTCCTATTTTTAATTACAATTTTCAGTACCTGATTTTCTTACTTAAATAATGTTTTTCAGTTCCTATTAATATAAACTCAAAATACAAAGTTTGAAGTGCCTGCATGTAAAATATTTCAAATAAAGACTTATATTTAATATTTTTTTGATATTTTCAAAATCGGGTATGATATACCCATGGTTAGTAGTGGTGTAACTTTAATTGATGGTTAGTGTTCTAGGGTTAAAGAAAAAAAAACAGTAGAAATAGTAGCTTTGTCTTGTACACTATGATACTAATGGGACACCGATTTAGGATCAATCTCAATATAATATTAGTTCGCAAGTTTTAAATTAGCTGATAAGAATTCGAGTTGGCTGTAAACTTATGCTTTGCATAATGAACGCTCTCTCAACTGTTATACTACTTAGCTTAGGAATCGAACTCACAGCAAAGGAATTGCTGGGCACCTCTCAGTATAATTGTTCTCAGTTGCAACTCTGTCCTTTGACGGAGTCGCCCCTGAGTTCACTCTGCCCAAAGACAGAGATTCAACTGGGATATGATCGATGTGATACAAACCCCTCAAGTGAGGAGTTTACACACTTAAAAGATTTTCTAAGCTTAGCTGTGGCACAAGTCCGAGGGTGTGGAGCACCCAGTGAGGATCGAACTCACTATTCAGTCGTAACTGTTTTACCGAGACAAGCTTGCTAACCATTACACCACGCCGAGCTGCCTAGGTGGTAATGCTACTAAGGCACAAAGGGTTATTAGTAGTTGGTAGAGGATGAAAAAAAAAATAACATTAGTGAAGAGAAAAGTAAATAAAAGAAAAGGTTTCAGGAAGATAGAAGATGGTGATTGACATTAAATGTTTGAAGGTATGTGGCAGGGAAAGAAGAAACTGGGAGAGAATTTCACAGGTGAGAAGTGCGAGCAAAGAAACTGAATAGAACTTGCGGTTGCATCTAGCTATTTCAGTTCATTGGCGGGATTATTTTGAATCAACTGCTTGCGCTTTCATATTAGAAATGAGAATCCTGGGAATTAATTAAAATCTATACTTAAATATTCTCTGAAGCTTGTTGAATATCTTTTTCTTTTATACGCCCTGTTTTTTCAAAATGTATGTGATCATGGCTCTCCACAGCTGCCTTTCCGTTGTTACCCTGAGTAACCTTTCTCCACTTACCAATGCTATTTCCTTTTATTTCTTCCGCCATTTGCTCAAAATTGTCAGGTAGGCCACTCGCTATTTTCTCGTCCCTCATTTGCATTCCGTGTGACCTGTGTGTATTAAATTCTCTAAGTATTCTTTCCTCATTATGTATTTAAGAAATTTCAGCTGTTTCTTTCTAATTGTAAGTGCCAGTTTTCTTGCAGTTCGTATACTCCCTAAAACTTCCTTGTTTCTCACATGTTCATTCCGATCATGAGAGCAGGGTTCGAATCTTATTCATAATCAATTTGACAGGGAGGTGGCGTCTTGATAGTATCGATCTGGAAAGAAGATTTGGGTGCGTATCATTGCTGGAAAGTGTTTGTAATTCACAGTACGAGTTGACGCAAACGTTGTGAGTGAATCTGCAGAGACGGACATGTTCGTAAACTGTTGGTGGTTTTGCTAGCACGAAGTCATATGGTGATTTTCTAAACGCAGTTTAGATGTGGCACAAGACCATATGGGGGCACCCAGTGAGAGTCGAACTCACTACTCAGTTGCAATTGTTCTAGCGGGATTATTTTGCTAACCATTACACCACGTCAAGGAGCCCAAGCACGAAGTCATATGTGATCGTGACTGAAGTTTTTTGGCCTGGTTCAAAATTTTGATTGCGCCATATTAGGAACACTATCATAGAAATTGTATCTAAAGTCCACTTGCAGTAAAAAAAAAAAAAAAAAAAAAAAAAAAACAAAACATAAGTTGTCTCTGTAGGTGCTGAATATATATTTTGTGGCATTGGTTCCAGAAATAAAAACACAGAGATAATTTGACTTAACAAATATATTAACGGAGAATCGGTAAAACAATAATATATAAATGTGCAAGAATGTTAAGTCCGAACTGTCAGAGCTGACTGCTGGAGTAAAGAGGAGATTTACTTGACCCCCCCACCGTTCCCGCCACTGAGTCAGGTTGTGACACAAGGTCACTTTTTAACGTGGGAACCCGAGTGTTTTCACTCGTGCCCTTGATCTTAGTTGGTTTAGTTGGTCAGAGCTTGTTCAAGCTGGTCAGAGCTTGTCTAAGCTAATCAGCTGGTCTTGGCTTGACGTAGCTGGTCAGAGCCGCTCCAAATTAGTCGCAGCCGTGATACCACCTGCACAGGGACGGATCCCTGTACCAGGTAAGTGTATTTACTTGACCCCCCACCCCCACCACTGAGTCAGGTTGTGACACAAGGTCGGTTTTTAATGTGGGGACCCGAGTGTTTTCACTCGGGCTGCTGGTCCAAGCTGGTCTTAGCTGGTCATAGCTTGCCCAAGCTGGTCAGAGCTGGTCTAAGGTAGTCATAGCTGGTCCTTGGCCTGTTCTAGCTGGTCCAGGTCGGAGCCGGTCCAAGCTTGTCCGAGCCGTGATACCACCAGCCCAGGGACGAGCCCTGTGCCATGTAAGTATCAGAGTGCGTAAACCACTCGTGAGAGAAATTTGCATACTGACTGCTGGAGTAAAACTACCCTGACAAAAGCAGTAATTGCTTTTATTTGTAACTTGGAAGAGTCCATCCATGTATGGGTAATTTACCATAACAATATATAAATGTATGGGAAAACGCATCTGCAACATGGAGTAGGTTGTTCCATTTAGCAGACAAGAATACTCACATACGAATGACCAGCCATAGATACTCATATATTATATCCACAGTATTCTTAATATTTCATGGTCGACAACAGCTCTGTTGCTTCAAGGCCTTTCTTCATCTGTGAAGAAAATTGTCCAACCTTTACTACCATTGTCAGTCATTATTATTATTATTATTATTATTATTATTATTATTCACAATCGTCTAAAAAGAGTCAAAGTTGTGATGAAGACAACAAAAACAAGAATACTAACCCGAAGGCATTAATATATAATAGTAATAGCACCTCGTCTCAGAGAATCAAAGAAGTGTTGTCAGAAAATGATTCTCTTGGATAGAAGAAAATGGTTGCTATTTGTTATTAGCACTGTAGAATCTTGGTTCATTAATCAAATGGAGAACGATATCTTTGCAGAAGTCTTTGCAATCCTATTATCCAATTGTGGTGTCCTCTATCGATGCTACTCAGTATTCAATCAATAGTAATCAGTGGAGTCGTATGAATGCAAAAGCATTTTGTATTCCTTAATTCCTGGCTATATTCTGAGATACGGACGCATTTATCTCTGGTGCCTGTCGCCAGTGTTCCAACTCGGGTAAAAACGGGATTTGGGATTCTGATCATCAAAGGAAGTAAGCGCTATTCTCTTGGAAGTTTTGTGGAACAAGACCTCCCACCTTTATAATTAAGTATCTATCTATCTATCTATCTATCTATCTATCTATCTATCTATCTATCTATTTTGGAGTTTTCCTATCTATCTATCTATCTATCTATCTATCTATCTATCTATCTATCTATCTATCTATCTATCTATCTAATTTTGGGTTTTCCTATCTATCTATCTATCTATCTATCTATCTATCTATCTATCTATCTATCTATCTATGTGCGTGTAATGTAATGGTTATATGTACGGTGAATGGAATCGTCTAGAAGAGTTGTAATTCTGCGCTTGTCTTTTTGTATTTAATTTCGCTTTATTACCCTTGGGTAAAGGGCGTGGTTCCATCGTTTCACCCCCAGCTATGGTTTAAAATGCAGATCATATACTTTTAACCTAGAGCGACTTCTAGTCTGTGAGAAGTACAACCCTGATTTCATAAACCGTGGAAAAGGCAATGGTAACCCGCTATCTGAAGACGTTTTGGCAACTCAGATAATAAAATAAGCGGAAGCCATGATGATTTACGTTATTAAGGGACATGCCATTGAAAACTATCTATATAATATCTACATATATCTATCTTGTAAATTTGCGCATTTGGAGAAGCGATTGATAAACAAATTCAAATATATTTGTTGTATTTCAAATAAATGTAAATCTATAACTGGCTGAACCACTTATTCCTTTGTTAAAACTATTGGCTGTACTTTTCTTGTCAAAACTCATCAAACTTTAGTGGACTGCAAAAATATGCACGAGACAAAATTATCATCTTTCCACTATTCTGTATGCTTCTGAAGCCCGAGCCTACGTTTGCCTATTCAAGTAATGCATCCTGCGGCACCCTAAAATTACACTGGAGCGACTTCATCACTCACAGTGTAATCCAAGATTCTGCTCGGGCTAAAAATTTTGAATATTGTTCGGAAAACTTGCCTCAATCCGATATAAATGTTAAACTTTTTACCATATATATATATATATATATATATATATATATATATATATATATATATATATATTGAGACATGTTTCGTTGAATAATTTGGACATGTTCTGTCTACTTATTTTCAATTGGATCCTTTCATATTCACGGATAAGCTTTTTGGTGTCATTATTGAAGGACGATAGAAAATCGCCGTGTTGATACATATTTCTATCATTCTGAGTACTTTCGACATAGCACAATGTCATCATCAGGGTATTGTTTATTGCATAAAAAATTCTCTCGTCATTCAATAAGGTCACCAAAAAGCTTGTCCGTGAATATGAAAGGATCCAGTTGAAAATAAGTAGACAGAACACGTCTAAATGATTCAACGACACATATCTCCATGAAAACATGCTGCCAAAATATACGCATATACACACACGCGCGCGCACACCCACCCACACACACACACACATATATATATATATATATATATATATATATATATATATATATATTGTGTGTGAGAAAAGGACTATGAATTTCTGTGTGAAACAAGCGGCTGACAAGAAGGCGCAAAAAAGGAAAAAAGGAAGCAATTTCATAAGGTCAGAGCCACCACCTAATGGTCCTTTTCTTGCAGTCGATGTGGAAAAGTATACATCTCCCGTATGGGATCCGCTACCTATTTGAGAGTCTACAAAGTAT
Source organism: Acanthosepion pharaonis (assembly GCA_903632075.3). Taxonomy (NCBI): domain Eukaryota; kingdom Metazoa; phylum Mollusca; class Cephalopoda; order Sepiida; family Sepiidae; genus Acanthosepion; species Acanthosepion pharaonis. The sequence goes on along the minus strand of CAHIKZ030004686.1, from coordinate 6,077,622 downwards.
GTGAAGGTCCCCAATCCTACTTCTCATATCATTGTTCATGAATCTAAACCATACTGTTATGATCACTTGATAAATAAGGCGTTTTCACATCGGCAGCGCAGTCACACTTGTAATAATTGTAATTTTCAAACGGACAGAAAAAAAGAAATCCGGTTTTAAGCAAACTATATCAGTTGCCAGAGTAAATTTGCAAAAAGCTCACACACACACATATATATATATATATTGAAGAGCTATAGAAATGACACAAAGCTTGCTGATTGTGACTGGAAATGCAAAGAGAGGTATGACAGGATTCCTAGTGTAAAGTGAATCATAGTAAGTAGGGTAAAATCTGGCAGAATTCGAGGTAACTGTTGCTGGCTGTGCCATGAAGAGAAATTGGCTTTTGCTACATATCCTGATAAATGTGTCTTATTAAATGAGAGAACTGAGATTATGTCAGGGTGCAGACATTTAAGTAAATATTTTTAGTTACCTATGAAACCAAATGAGCAAAATAAAAATAAATAATAATAATAATTTTGTTTATGTATTTTCCCCGCTCTTTTCCCCATTTTCCTCTACCCCTATCTTTATACTTTTACTCTCTCACTTCTGGTGTTCCAGTATATTGGAGTAATTTTCTTTGGCTTGTACATCTTTACACTTACCTGAGGATATCTTACATACGAATCCCGGGTTGCGAGGTTAGTTGGCATTTTAAGATTTTCTTATATATATATATATATATATATATATATATATATATATATATATGTGTGTGTGTGTGTGTGTGTGTGTGTGTGTGAATGTGTATGTGCGTATCTCAAAGCATGTAAAAACACCTTGTGGACACACCTTACTCAGTGTTGTTGCAGTGGCAAATGTGTTTTTATAGGATGGAAGTGACAGCAACATGCTCTAACTGTTTTGAAATTCATTCTGTAGAGTGGTCGACAAACAAGGCTAAAGGGTCTCGTCTGTCCTGCTATAAGCCCGTAGCTGAGTAGGGGAGAAATAAATTTATACAGTTACAAGGCACGCGCACACACACACACACACACACACACACACACACACACACACACACACACACACACACACACACAAGCATAATAGGAGAAATGAAAAAATACAATGTGATATAGTGATTTTCAATGCGTAGCCTAGATGCGGTATAAGACCGAAAGTACGCGGCACCCAGTGAGTATCGAAGTCACTACTCAGTCGTACTTGTTCTAGCCTGGCAAGCTTGCTGAACCATTACATCGCCTCGAGGTGCCCAAATACAATGTGATATATAATGCAAGGAGAATTACTTGATTGTTGAAAAAATCAGATAAGTTACTTCTAGTTTGAAGAGTTAAAATCTACAAGGTGTTTACGCAGTTTGTCTCTATTTTAGAGCAAAGTTATCATCTTTGAGAGATTCAGTTAAATCAACTTCTATGATATATTCGAGCAAAAATCACACACACACACACACACATATATATATATATATATATATAATGGTATATCTATCTATCTATCTATATATATATATATAATGGTATATCTATCTACCCAAATATTTGTGTCTGTGCAAGAATAGTATGTATTTATAAGTGTGTGTACATTTGAATTGGAAATTGATTTTTGAAGCCCTCTAGATTCAACTTTAGATGTTGTTTGAGGCTAATATCGAAAACCATCTCACGTTGAAGTATGGAAAACAATGGAAATTATTCTTTGAAGGTTCCTAGGAGAAAGAAAAAAAAAACTCGTAGAAAATTAAAAAAATAAATAAATTGTAACTTTAAAAAAGACTAAAAAAAATCTGATAAATAGAAGGCCGTGAAAACAAAATCCTCACTTTAAAATTCTAGTTTTTTACAGTTTGATCAAAAAAGTCTCTCTCTCTCTTTCTCTCCCTCTCTCTCACACACACATACACATACAAACATGAATACAAAATATATATATATATATATATATATATATATATATATAAGTGAACATAGAAGTCAACATTATTTACATTATTCGGACTATTGTCCTCATCTTTGTCGCCATATTTATCACAACGTTTCGGCCGTTGTACACTCCGGCCTTCTTCAGGTGGTTGGAATTTCGAACTGAATCCTTTATTTCGCTCACTGGGGTAGACTGTTCTAGTTCCACGTGCCATGTTTGATGGATGTCAGTTATCTGTTATCTAATTTCCCTCTGAAAGTTCTCCACTGCCTTAACTCTTTGGGTTCTGTCACTGGACCAACGTCTTTATACACTGTGCCATGTTTCCTTGAGGACATCTGGGTATGAATTTCTGGGTATTATAAACCTAATGTCTTCAGCAACCATTTTTACCAGTTAAACTTAAGGAATCAGCACATATGCTAGGCCACAAAAATCTCCTGAGCCGACCAAGCATAGAAATAAATACAATATGGGAACCAGTAATAAGAAGTGCCAGAGAAAAGCAATGATAACAACATAGTTGCAATATGAGCTCTGGTAAAAACATTGCAATGATAACAGAAAAATTGCAATATGAGCACTGGTAAAAGATGAGGAAAATAGTCCGAATAATGTAAATAATGTACATAATACCTCATCTCAGAAATATAGACAGACATAGAAGTCAACAGTTAGAGGCGACAGTCTGTTTCATGCTAGACGCAATCGTCAGGCCACGAGTGCTGTTATTTTTTCGGCTATTCATATATACAGGTCACTGGTGCATTGTGGATAGTTTATTTTGGCGGTTATTTTACCGGAAGTCGTTTATTTGTTTATTTGGCTTAAATTATTTTGCTTGTTTTTATTTATTTTAATTCTTATATATTTATTTTATTTTTTTAAATTTTTATTTTAATCGGTGTTTTTATTAACTTAGTAAAAAATTGTTTATATCGCTTATTTGATCGTTTTGTTTATATCCCAAAGTTTGAGGTTCATTCCTTGGAATTCGAAGATTCGGATAAAAATTGAATGTTGAGGGTCTTTTTCAAAACTAATCTACTAGCTATCTTCAGAACAGAGGAACTTTCTCTCCTGATGGATTTTATGATATATTCAATAATAATACTTTACTACCTCATTGTAATATTAGACCAGGCTTATTTTAAATTTTATATACCTCATGTCACTATCAAGTACTTATGTCGTTTAAGCATTAAACAACCTGTCGCCTCTGGGTGTTGACTTCAATGTCCCCTTTTATACGCTCTATCTCTGATATTGAACACATTAACCCATAAATTTAGCGTACGTTAAAACTATATTTTAACATAAATATATATATATATATATATTTAAGTAATTCATCGAGTCTAGAAGAAACCTCAACAGAATGCAGAAAGCACTGGACGACTGTTTCGTCCTATATTTGGGACTCATCAGCAGTGCATATCCACTACCGAGAATTGAAACCCGGACAACTACATTGACAGGCAAACGTCCTACCAACTGTACTAACGGGCCTCGGTGACGAAGAGGCAGCGAACTAGACTCAATACAGCGCCGCTCGTTCACATATTCCGTGGTGGAACTCATCCAAGTTCGTTTACGCATAGGACTGTGCCTCCGAGAGCCACGACTACCATCACCAAGCCGCTCCATCCAGAGCATTAGAAGCTGGTTCAAGCAAGGATATACAAATGATAGAAATTAAGGAGGATTTGAGATAATTAAGTAATTCATCAAGTCTAGAAGAAACCTCAACAGAATGCAGAAAGCACTGGACGGCCGTTTCGTCCTATATTTGGGACTCATCAGCAGTGCGCATCCTCTACCGAGAATATATATATATATATATATATATATATATATTATATATATATAAAATGTATATAAATTTCAGAAACACGTTAATTTCAGAAAACGTTATTCCAAAAAAAATTCGCTTGAAGATGGAACAGAGCTTATTTTAACTCAATTTAATTTAAATAATTATATTGAAGTTTTCGGCTCTTGTTTTGAAACATGGGACTTCTTATGTCGCGATTTGGAATCATATTTTTAAATAAATAATTATATTTATTGCTCTACTTTTGTATCGAGCACTATTTTTAAAAAATAATGACTTAAATACTAAGGGACTTTGGATTATTTACCTAACCAGTTCCTTCCTATTTTCTATATATTTTCACACACACACACACACACACACACACACACACACACACATATATATATATAGCTGTGTGGGTGGGTGTGTACAAATTTACATTTCTATAATATAGGTTTATTTTAATTAGCTACTATACTTCCATAATATTCACTTCCCTCTCACACTTCAAATGTCGAAAGTATAACTAATTCTGATGTCTATATTCCCCCCTCTATACCTCCTTACACTACATTTAAAATTGAATAACATTCTTCTAATCTAAGATTTTCCCAATCCTCTTTCCATTAATCCTTTACATCTTTTTATCTATAGATGAGCTCCTGAGTCAAAATTCGCAAATAATTGGTATGTAATGTTCCAAGGTAGATATAAAAATAGTTACAAGTGTTTACCCACCGTTCAACCGGTGGCTAGGCATTAAGTCATAAGCGGTAGACAGGATTCAAAGAGTTAAACTAGAATCACTTGGCGTTGAATGATATAGCCCGTCTCAAGTACAAATTAATCACCAGTTGGATCACTTCTTTCTTGGCTAAAATGGAACTTTCAGGTTCGATTCCAATCTGAGTAGAATAATAAGAGGCACTTATTCAAATATTAAGATCTGTCGAAATTCCGTACTTTTTAAAACAACGGCTTCGCAGTAAGTCCTTAATAACAATAGTAATTCTTCCCGACGTTCAATGCTGACAGCCAATCAAATTTCCTTATATGGCTTCCCGCTTGTCCGTTTATAATGTTGTCTGCCCAGCATAATATGGCTTCTTATTCTTTCTTTACAATATTGTTTCTTAACATTTTGGTGCAGTATGGATTCCTGTCAGCTCAACTCTCAGTTGCAGACTCATTGAAACTTCCGCGTTGTAATTTGTTTGAGATTTTACCCTTCCTTCTTTGTAGGTTTTTGTTTAAACGAGACGTCACGTCTGCACCAGAGCTTTCTTGACGGAGAGGAAGAAGTCGACTTGTTCTGTTTCAATAAATAAACAAAAACTCGCGTTTGACGGAATAGTTGCAAAGAAGAAAAGAGTAAATAGCTTTGGGGTAATGGGCTGACGGCTGGGATATCAAAGAGTTATTCTTGTTTTTTGGTTTTTCAGTTTTATCAGTTCTCCACAGAGGGAATTCTGGTAATTTTCCCTGTCAATCGGCAAGTGTGTATTTAGTAGTACAAAATCGGCTTGCGAGTCCATGCATTATGAAATAATCATTTGAGAAATGATCAGAAGAAAAATAGAATGGACAAGAGCAGTCATTTCAAATTGATTCACACATTATCTATCTATCTATCTATCTATCTATCTATCTATCTATCTAAAAATTTTCTTAATTCTATCTATTCGTTTATTCATTATCTATCTATTTATCTATCTTTCTATCTATCTATCTATCTATCTATCTGTGAAAGATGAATAGAATGCGCATCTCTCTTTTTTTGGATATCTCTGTTTCAGTTTTCTCTCTATATATCGTCAAGTTTTGATATGTATTTAAATGAATATGTTTGAATTTCATATATCATGTATTTATGTAAAAGCATTAGAACAATGGTACGTGTTCGATAATTAGGAAAAGATTTTAATTTTCGAAAAGTCTGTTCTAAAAAATGATCACATAGTGCATATTATCGTTAGGCTATTTTCTAAAAGATTTCAATGTTGTTTTTTAAGATATTTAGGCTCTCAACATTGGGACGATTAATCTCTCTTTTCGGCCAAGCATTGCATACATTCGCGTACTTGTAAAATATAAAATACATCGATTGCATAAATACGTATAACTACTGAAATAATTGCTCACTTAAATCTGTGTCGTTTAGGATCGAATCTCACATTTCGTATTTGTTCAATCACTTATTTTCTGAAAGATCTAAGCCTTAAGCCATATAACTAGATGATCAATCTGGTTTTATAATAATTAATCTGGCCAATGATGTCAGTATTTTGAGCGTAGCAGACACCTGAGATATTTTTATAGATTTCTCACTTTTAATCGCTATTAGGTAAGTAAGTAAAATATATATGCCCCGATCTATCTATCTATCTATCTATCTATCTATCTATCTGTGAAAGATCTATGTATTTAAATGAATATGTATATACATGTATTTATGTATGCTTATCTATATTAAGAAAGATTTTAATTTTCTATCTAAATCTAGTAAAACAAGGCTGAATTTGCACTGCCCCGTCGTATCTATCTGGCCTTGTGCCTGCCTATCTATCTATCTATTTATTTATTTATTTATCTATCTATCTAAATCTATCTGTCTAGGGAATGTTTATAGATTCTCTAATGTAATCAATATTGATGTCGCATTAAGACTTCAGTCACTTTGATGAGCTGTTCTGCTCACTGCCTTATTGCATGAATAGATCACATCGTCTTACTGATGAACATGCTAGATGCAATCATCAGTTCTATTCTGATAGTTTCTGTTTCCTTCCTTCTCACCTGTGAAACTCCCTTCCGATTTCTTGCTTCCCTGTCAACTACAATTTTCAGAAATCTAAATGCAGTGCCAATCGCCATCTTCTGTCTTCCAGAAACCTGTTCTTTTATTGACTTTATTTCCCACTTCGCATCGTTAAAGTCTTCGCATTCAATTTCACTCATTGTAATTCCTTGTGAATTTATCGCCTTGCTTGGGAGAAAATCATTAAAAGTCAAAGCTTGGCATCAGTTAAGTTTCCATAATACTATATTGCTGAGGTTCAGCATGTGTTTCAATAAAACTTTATCGTTAACAGCTAACGTTTTATCTTCAGCTGAATCAACCGACATTAAAATAATGCCTTTACACGACAGAAATGTGGTTCTACTTGGGCCAAGATATGTTAAGAAAATATGAAATACAAAGAATATTACATTATGTACAATCTCATATATATATATATATTTCTGTTTATACGTTATTGTTACAGATATACAGATATTTAAGTACATGCTTTGTTTATAATAAACTGTATTAAAAACATTTTCCGGCCTGAATGTCCGAGAAACATAAAAGAAAATATCTGTCCTCCAACAGGAATCGAACCTGTATCCTACACGGAGCCGTCATATAGACTGACGTGCCAAACCATTTAGCTACAGAGGAAGCGTCTGGTTAGCAAGGTTAAATTACTGTGTTTAAACTACAAATTTACCATAGTTTCTCTAGGACGCTCATATCTGCTCCTAGTGTATCTTAATGTAAAAAAGTAACATCATCTATTATGAAATGGAAAAAATTCGACAATTATTTTAATATATTTTCTGTTTATAATAAACTGTACTAAAACTCATTACAGTATTAACAATTATATTGTATTAACAGTGGATGAAATTCCGGGATGCATAATGAAGAAATGCGGCTTGGCGAATTTGACAGAACAAGTGCAAAGAGAGATTGTAACAGCTCAAAAGTTGCTTAGAAGGACAAAAATCAGTAAATTAGAGAGTGTCACCCCATGTTCTGAAAAGACATGGCACTTAATATATATAGCGCAATAAATCTATCTATCTATCTATCTATCTATCTATGTGGTTCAGTCATATCGTCATCTATCCATCAAATTTCTAAAAATAGGATGAGGAATTGGAAAAAGATTTATTTGACGCGTTTCATCTGCTAAGGATTTCATCGAACTGTGTTATGTTGATGCTGCCACGTCTACACATGCACACGAAACGAGGAGCGCTGGTAGTTTCAAAATCTTTGAAATAATATTTTTAAAAGAATATTTTTTGAAAGAATATTTTTTCAGTCTAGCCAAATTTTGTCTCTCTCTCTTTCACTCACTCTCTCTCTCTCTCTCTGTCTCTCTCTCTCTCTATCTATGTGGTTCAGTCACATCGTTATAAAATTTGTACAGCTGTATTTTTCCATAAAAGTGTGCCCGAAAAGCATCTTGCATTCGTCGCTACTAAGCCTATAAAACATTGGAACTAGGTTGGTCTGTTCTTCCACAGCCTGCCAAATTCACCTGACCTTTGCTCCAACGGTTACTACCTTTTTAGATTGCTCCAAACACTCTTTGATGTGAAACAATTCTTTAATGAAAATCAGATGATACACTCAAATGTTAAAGCTAATATTAGAAATTAGCAGCCATATTTTTTAGTTTTAAGAGAAAAATTTCAACATATTGGCTGGTCTGTCGATAGATATATTTATATAACCACCCACACATCCACGCATTCATACACAAAGATATTATTATCACCAGGAGTATATGTGCGATATATATATATATATATATATATATATATATATATATATATATATATATATATATATATATATATCTATGGTCATTGAAAAATACTTATCTGGTATAATTTCAATGATTACATTGACTTTTAAATTTACGCAAGTGAAGTATTTTGACATCAATTACTAAGAAAATATTTCAAAACCTTCAATTCATAATAAAATGTAAACAAAAGTAAAAGAGAGAAAGTCTTCAGACAAATTGATTTTATATTTTCAGACTTGTTTTTCTCAGCTCTGCAATTACTTCACAGTCACGCTCTTCGCAAAATTCTTTCGTATATGCGACCTTCAAACCATTAATTTTTCTGAGTCAGAATGTGATAATATATATATATATATATATATATATATATATATATATATATATATATATATATATACTTGCGTATCATACGACTTTTGAAGGCCGAAATTTGAAGCTAATTTTAATCGGGTCGCATCATACAACCTGTATAAAATTAGCGTATGTACTATGCCTAGTTACGCCGTTGACCAAACTATATATTCATTTACTGTAGTAAAAAAAAGTAGGTGTATTTAAAATAAATGTCGCACGTTACACAGTATATATATATATATATATATATATATATATATATATATATATATATATATATATATGTGTATGTATATATATATACACTCGTGTACCCATATATATATATATACATATATGTGTGTGTGTGTGTGTGTGTGAGTGGCGCGTGGCCGAGTGGTTATAACGGGTTCGAATCTCACCATGGTCGATTTGTCAGGAAGTTGACTGCCTGATGTTATCGGACTCGATCGAGGTCAATCCAAGCCTTTTGAGTGAGACGAAATTTGGGTAGACGAAACAAGTGGGATCCTTCAATAGCTTTGCCAGCACGAAGCCCCAATTCATCGTGGCTTGAGGGCTTGAGCATGCTGGTCTTGTTCAAATTGGTGATCACGCTAGATAACACGATCTCTACCAGAAACTGTTACTAAAGACTGCACTATAAACCACATGTGAGCTCTGTGGGTGATGAGCAAACACAAATGTGCCTGAGCAAGTGTCTGCTATAGGGATTGGCTAGCGGCCCTAGTAAACGGGTATTCTCGAATACGAGAGGCCAGCTATTATATATATATATATATATATATATATATATATAAATGGTGTTTCATTAAGATGGATTATATATAAAGGTGTTTCATTAAGATGGATCAAAGTCATCAGTAAATAAATCAGTGTTATTTGTGAAAATTTCTTTCTTTCTCTATTGAATGATGTTATTCAAGTCAACGCAATTATGTGTGAAAAATAATATCACCCAAATTTCCGCTAAATCTGAAAGAAAAACAAAAAAATCATGAAACACTTAAACTTAATTCACATTTAAAATCTGTCCAAGTTATTGGAACACCATTCAAACAGACACACAGACACAGACACACACACACACACACACACACACACACACACACACACATATATATATATATATATGGTGGCCAAACGATTGCGTCTAGCATGAAACAGTCAGTCGCCTCTAAGTGTTGACTTCCAAGTTCACTTTTATATTTACACACGCTCTATTTCTGATATTGAGCACTTTATCCCATAAATATAGCACACCTTAAAAGTATATTTCTTCATATATATATATATATATATATATGATCGTGTATATTTATGCTAAAAACAAATTGATTGTTTTTTTCAACAGGAAGACGAAGATGCTTTACTCGACATTTTGGTCACAGAGAACTGTACTTAAATCTTAATTCCTTTTGCGTCCATCATTCGATAAACGTTGGCTATCTCTGATATATTCCGTCGTCAAGTATATTCTCAGGTGACTGGTTTCATGTCACCTGTTTTTTTTCTCCCACTGCAATCACGTGACCTCTCACACCATGCACGTGTTGCTATCCTTGTACTGATTAATAAGAACCCGAATCTAAATTTCTCATAAGTAAGATTATTGTTGTGTTGACTTCGTCGATTAATTTTCTTTCTCCGCACGTAGATCGACTCGAGAGGATTTGAGAGACTCTTTTTTTCTCGCTTATATATCTGTCACCCGGCTGCCCCATGTTTGCATATCGTAAAAGCATTTTTGGGTTGATAAAACATATATAATAATTATTTTTTCGTTTTTAAAAATTATTTTTGCCGTCATAGAATTTTCTTTGTTTCCGACATTTCAATATGACCGAAACAATTTCCTGCACCTCCCAGACTGTTTACATTCACGGCCTTGCAATTCTTTTGGCTTACATTTTACATTTCTTAAATGTCAGATTGATTACATCACCGGACGTGCAAATAATAATTCAATTTGCCTGGCCTTTAGAAAGAAAAGAAAAACTCTTTTTTTTTTTTGCTTAGCTTCACTTTCCAATTCATGTTTTTACCTTAATGGCTGTCACGTTTTTAAAACTTCCAATTCTCCAATTCCTATACGGGTTTTTCACATTTAACCCTTTTAATCCTAATTTCATACTACTACTGTCACAATAGTTTCATATTTACATGTCGGTAGGAGTCACTGACTTTCTGTAAGGAACGAATCTACATACCCGCTCTGAGTTTACCTTACAAGTCAACTCTTTCATACACCGAACTTCTTTAAAACTCTGACGTAACATTGGGTGAGCCCATTGCATACTGGGGTCACCACATATCAATTTCTCTTAGAATAAAATTTCCTTCTTGACATTAAATTCTGTTCAAACCATTTGGCCCTTACTAGTGTGAATCCCGTACTCAACATTTACTTAACCTTCATTGAGGTCATCGACAATATGCCGAGGTTCTTAGCAACATTATTAAAATGATATTATTAGGAAGCTATTAGCGTTACAATCTTTATGTATTTGTTGTTTGATAGCATTAGAAGCGTTTACTTTATGCCGATTGAGTTAAAACAATATTTTTACACAATTAATTTCAACTACAATTTCAATCTTGCAAATGCGGTACTAATTAAAAGAGAAGATAACTTAGTGAGACAAAGTTTTTAAAAGAGCAATTACCGATTCTTGCAAAAATAATAACTTACACCCTAGATTTTTCAATATTTGCTTTCTTAAAAGAAACTCTCCCTTTCTTAAACCAGCATGACCAGAAAAATATAAACAAATAAAAAGAAAATAGTTAACTCATGTCACTTACATTATTTACATAATTCGTACTGTTATCCTCATCTTCATTGCCATATTCACAACATTTCGGCCGTTGTACGCCCCGACCTTCTTTAGCATCTGTCTATATCTCTGAGATGAGGTATTATGATTACTTACATAATTTACATAATTCGGACTGTTATCCCCATCTTCATTGCCATATTCACAACGTTTCGATCGTTGTACGCTCCGGCCTTCTTCAGGTGATTTGAATTTCGAATCCAACCCTTTATTTCGTCTACCGGGTAGACTGTTCTAGTTCCACTTGCTATGCCTCTTCTGGATATCTAAGTTATTTTTCTTTAACTCAGCTGTAGATTGGTACTGAACTCACAACTCTTTCGGTCTAGTCACTGTGGGTCTAGTCACTGGCTCTAACCAACGTTTTCATCCACCGTAGAGTTTAATAGGCCAAAATATTGCTACTTATTGTGTTCCATAGTTTACATTTCCTTACACATTAAGGATTTAGAATATTTTACTCAAAATTTGAAAACCTGACAACGTTATTTTATTCCTCTCCGTCTTCTGTGTATAAATATAGAGCCTGCTAAATAATAATAAAAAAAAACTTCTACATCTGCAAGTTTCTAACCGAACGAAACACACAAGCATGAAACGTTCTCTTCTTATCATTTCTTTTATATAGATTGTCTTGAAAGATATATTTTATTTATATCTCAATTTTTACACACAGAAGCACACACTATAGTTTGTACGTGCATATAAATAACACATATTCACTCATAATTCTACAGCGAGTACGGTCCTCACTGGATGCTCCAAATTTGTGACCTTGTACTCTATTAATGTATGTGTTATATACCGTATCTATGAACACTAATAGGTATGTCCCAATTTTCATAAATTCGTTGAGCACTATTGTAAGTGGAGGTAATATGCTGCCCAAGTAGTCCCCCACTAGCGGTGGTTTACCTACTTCACGCCGCTGGCGAGTATTGCATTTTGCTGATGTTATAAAGATTAACATTTCATTCCCAAATTCCTTTTAGTTTATTCCTCACTCAGTAACCCTTTCTCAGTTACAAGACGAAAGAAAGAAAGAAAGAAAGAAATTAAATGAAGTAACTGAGAACTGAAGAAAGAAAGATGAAAATAAAATCAGTTTATTATAACAGATGTGTTATATACCGTATCTATGAACACTAATAGGTATGTCCCAATCTTCATAAATTCGTTGGACACTATTCTAAGTGGGGATAATATGCTATATAAGTAGTCAACCACTAGCAGTGGTTTACCTACTTCACGCCGCTGGCGAGTATTGTATTTTGTTGATGTTATAAACATTACCATTTCATTTCCAACCTCCGATTTGGTTATTCCTCATTCAGTAACCTTTTCTAGGTTACAACACGTTTCTTCAGCTTCCAAGCCTTTAGTTTTTCTTAATGCTCTTTTGATGGTGTCAACAAACCGTTCGGCTTGACCATTCGATCCCGGATTTTTTGCGGAAATTTTAAAACACACTAGAAGTAAATTGAGTTCCATTACAGGATGCCATACTGTCAGGTCCTCCAGATCTTTCAAAATGTTCTCGCAAGAATTTAATTGATATTGCGGTAGTATGTCTTTTACACTTTAATATCTCGAGCCATTATCTGAAACTGTCGACCACAATTGAATAGTATGAACCATTTAGTGGTCCAGCAAAATCTATATGCAGTCTTGTCCACGGTTTATCAATGCTCGGCCATGTCTGATAATTTATAGGTGATGATTTTGCTGCTAAATTACAACCATTACATTTTTTAACTGTATTTCGAATATCTTTGTCCAATACACGTAGCTTCTCAAGGACTTGATTCTCACTATTTCCGGATTCCTACGTGGAATTGTTTTAAAATCCATATTTTGTAGTGATAACGGAATTACTACTCTTTCCATGTACAAAAGTACTCCATCACAAATAGAAAATGTTGTATTATTGTTAGAAGGTTTAATTTTAATTTTACTCTCTTTCGAGTTAACTACATTCATATTTTTTAGAACGAATTTTGATATCGTCTATCGTGGCTGGCGATTCTTTAATAGTGTTACAAACCAGGCTTTTAATTTCGCTTTTGGATTCCAGTATCTTCAAAATCTTCTTTAGCTTTCGATATTAATCTGGAAAAACCTCTGCATACTCGAATTTCTTTGACAATAGAAATTCCATCTTGAAACCATAGTTTAGCATAATCGTAGGCCAACGCTGTAGTCTGTTTGCAGTTTGTAGGGGAATCTCTTTCTTAGAAACAAATGTAAGTAATAATTGATAATGATCAGTTTGAAATATGTATTTTCTTACTAATATCATCCTGTGAAATCTCTTTACGTAAAAAAATTATAGCAAGCACTTCCCTTTCAATTTGACTGTAGCATTTTTCCGTATCTGTCAAAATTCTTCAAGCGTGAGCGACTGTTTCACTCTTTACAGTGTTCGAATTTATCGCCTATTATCGCACCTATGCAGTATTCGGTCGCGTCCGACGTTACTATGGGGTATTCGGTGGCGTTCGATTCTGCTATGACATATTCGGTCGCGTCCGACGCTACTATACACTATTCGGTTGCGTCTGACGCTACTATACAGTATGCGGTCGCGTCCGATGTTACTATGGCGTATTCGCTCTCGTCCGACGCTACTATGGCGTATTCGTTCGCGTCCGACGCTATTATTCAGTATTCGGTCGCGTCCGACGCTATTATTCAGTATTCGGTCGCGTCCGACGCTAGTATGGCGTATTCGCTCGCGTCCGACGCTACTATGGCGTATTCGCTCGCGTCCGACGCTATTATACAGTATTTGGTCGCGTCCGACGCTACTATTACCTGTCGCTGTAGGTCGTAAGATTTCGGTGATAGTTTCGAAAGTTTTTTGATATTCCACCGACCAATTACGTAAGTAAATTATTCAGAGGTGCTCGTAATTTGTACATCTCTGGCATATAGATATTATAATAAATCGCTATTCCGAGAAATGATTGTAGAGTCACCAAGTTCGTCGTGGGTGGCATGTCTTTAATGACACTTGCTTTAGCGGGATCTGGTCTTCTTTTCTTTTTGTCGATTATCTAACCTAAATATTTAATCTTGTCCAGAAATAATCGATTTTAAACTCTCATAATTATGCAATCTCTGGAACAAATCCTGAGTCAGTTTTACTTCCTGTATTTTCATAGCAATCTTAATAATTAGATAACAGTAAGCGACAACACCGTCTAGTCCAGCCAACATTGTAACCATTATTTGCTGGGGCTACTTTTACCCCAATGGGTAATCGTTTAAACTTGTAAATTCCTTTATGCGTATTAATAGTAAAAAAAAAAAAAAACTTCTGGCATTACTCATCCACTTTGAGCCGTGAAAAGTACTCTTTATGAGTAAGGTCGCGTCTACTTATCATCACTCAGTTGCGTCTCTGTCTTTGGGCAGAGTGCGCTTAGGAGCTTCTCTGTCAAAGGACAGAGGGGCAACTGAGGAAAATAATACTGAAGAGGTGCCCAGCCCTGGGGAAAAGCTGTCCGAGGCCGCGCCCTCCCATTGCACAAGAGGGAGGGATCGGTGCTCGCACCGAGGCCAGCGCAATCGACGGTTGCGGGGACTGAAGAGAATTTTTGTTCCTGTCCCGGGTGTACGCGCTCGGGTCCCCACCTTAAAATAGACCTTGTGTCACATCTCGTCCTAGTGGGGGTGGGGGACAGAGTAAATACTTACTCATCCACTTCGATTTGAAGATATGCCTCAGACAGGTTAATGTTTTTCTTTTTAAAAAATTACCCCCATTTAATTTGGCAAATTTATCCTCTGGCGTTTGTAGGGGGTATGCATGTGGTAGGAGGCGTAGTGATTATATTTAACTGCTGGGACCACACAATTCTGTGACCAGGGGAACCGAATTTGTTTTGTCGGCCAATGCAAAAGAATGATTTAAACGTGTGTCCTCGTCACTAGAAAAGTTTGCATGTCATGGTATTTAAAAAAAATATTTTCTTAAACTTATATTCACCCCCAAAAGGCCCAGGAACCTCTCAAGGGAGATGGTTACCGCATGTTGTTGTATGAACATAAGAAAAGGAGAGAAGTGCTGTTTATGAGTCTATGCAGGAAATATAATGGTTAACCCTAGATTTGAAGTTGTTAAGATTGTAGTAATTGTGAAAACATCTTACCGAGAATTTATTCCACAAAGCAGCAGTTCTTGGGAAGAAGCTGTCTGAATAGAACTTGCTCTTTACTAATAGAATACGAAGCGAATGAGGATTTACACTTGTGAATGCGGCATGGCGGGTTTCCAGTTGTAAAGGTCAAGGGTAGTTGGACCACGGAATGTACTTCGCCAGAATACATACAATAGGAATAGACATAGAGCAGTGGATGGCCCGTGGCGTTTCGACTGTGGGAAAGAGTTTTAAATCAAAGTAAAGAGATAAGATTAGCTATAAACTAACTTATAAATTAACGTTTCTTTCATTTAGATTCACCACTGTTAATTTGGCATCTAACGATAACACCTCTTTTAGGAAGCTTAATCCTATTCTCTTGTACACTAATTAGACTCGCTTTCACCAGTTTGCTAATCGTCTGTTTCACTTCGAGCCTAATCGATTGTCGACAGTCACACACATGGTCTTCAAGTAACAAGTATAACTGCCTCATCGTGTGTGGTGGTGACTTTATATTCCGACAATGGTATGCCCTCTAGTGACTTTAGCAGTTCTAGTTTCAAGGACGATCACTTCAATTAACAGTAGCGTCTGTACGTTTTTCTCCCAACTTAAATAAAACTGTGCAATGGACAAACATATATGACAGAATGAAGACACACTCGTGGGTCTTGTGACAGTAAATGTTGGAAGGCAATGTTGGATGGCAATGTTGGAAGGCAATGTTGGATGGCAATGTTGGAAGGCAATGTTGGATGGCAATGTTGGAAGGCAATGTTGGATGGCAATGTTGGAAGCAAAGGAAAAATGAGTAAGACACAGATAGAAAAGGGAAGAAGCAGGGTTGGAAGAGAGAGGGAAAAGCCAAAACCAGTGAGATTAAAAGATGAGATCTCGTGGATTAGTGATTCATAGAAACAAAGAGAATTGAATGGGCAGAGGATTAAAAAAGAACGCCTTTTAAAATATATTGTGTATATCAAAAGAAATATTGGAGGAACAAAGAATGTAAGCCGGAAAAAACAAACAGCCTTTCCCTGTTTTTCCTCAAAAGAAGTCAAGGGAATGAAATCATCAGGTTGAAAGATAAAGGTTAATGGTCGACACGCAAATTAAATGCCGGATCATTTCACAGTTTAATGCTTTTGATGATTTCCTCGAGAATCTAAGTTAACGAAGCTCACGGGAAGACAAATAGATATTCAAAACTGCAGGCCAGAAAGAAAATATTTTGATTTTCATCCTTTTCTGAGGTCAATGCGCAAAGATTGCAAATCTATGCGACTTGACATGAAGTGACATGACGTAGAAAGAATACATTGAATCAATTGCTAAGTTTGCAGCTAGGAAGGTTCGTTCACTGTGTCAAGCTAGACAATTATTCTCTCTTGAAAATATCTTAGATATTTATAAGTCTACTATTTGCACTTGCTTTGAATATTGCTTCCACATCTGTTCTGGTGCGTCTGCTTTTTAGATATTCTTGATAAAATCCATAGAAGAATTTGAAATGACCTGACATCTCGGCTTCAGTCAGTTTCCATGTTTCTCTGTACTTTTTCTATAATTGATGAATATTCCGTTGTGGTAATAAGACTATGAATTGAAGCGTGCTAAAATATTGATAGCACTATCTCAATATCTTATAGTTTAAATGGCTAGATGCACCGTAAGTTCTATGTCAACAGTTTCTTCTATCGCATTTATCGTTTGTGGAATTCTCTTCCGATTTATTACTTCCTAGACAACTTTGATCTTCAAAAATTTAAATGCAATGTCAATCGTTAAATTTGTCTGTTTAATTTTTTCCTCTCTCCTTAATAGTATATTTATGACATATTCTCTAATACTCAATAACCCCTTGCGTCTTAGTGGCTTTATTGCCTTAAATGACGTGAAGTGAATATTCACGGTATAAGCTGTAGGAGAGAGGAAGATTTCGGAGTGAACTTACTTGAAAACACATTGGTTTTATAACTCAGATCCCAAAATGCACCCGGGGCTTTTCGTCATCTACCTCTAACAGCTTATTTTAAAAATAGTGTTGGTATAAAATTTCAAAATTTTTCTTAATTCACAAATAGTTTCTACCTACCCTGATTATGATTAAAGAAAGTCGAAATTTTCGAGTATATTTCTTGTACTTTTCTTCTGAAATGAACATTCGGACAATTTCTGGTTGAATTTTATCCTTGTCTGAGAAGGATTATTCGGAAATTTTGAAAAATGTGATTAAAACTAATCGACACAAAATGTCTGCCGTTTTTATTCCAGTGCTCCAATTTTATTTTCTTGGTACACATATTTGAGTGGACATTTGCAATATTGGGAAATAATGTGGGATAAAAATCCACTATTTCAGTGGAATATATATATATATATATATATATATATATATATATATATATATATATATATATATTTTGTTTTGTTTATTTCAAAATTTAATTTGATCAACTGTGATGCAAATAATAAAATCAAGGCCCAGGAGTTCACCAATTCTGACAATTATTCACAAGAAAACACGCGCACACGCACACACACGCGTTTCAAAGCACGGGGAAACGCACGTACGCACACGCACACACACACAACACACACAAACACACACACATATCATTTGAACATTGCTTGTTTACGTAAAACGGACGGGAGAGTCTATTATATATATATATATATATATATATATATATATATATATATATATGGGTTAATTTAATGACAAAAGCTATTTAGTCTGAATATATCACTTTCAAGGATAAAACGCATCACATAGAATTTTCCCCTTTTGTCATTATCGGAGGAAAAAAGTTGAATTTATCTATTTTGATCGGCTTTATCGATTATTCATTTCTTTAACATAATCAATTTTTTACGATAACAACCTATCATTTACATTGTACAATGTATTAGGCCAAGTTTGATTAAAATCGGTTTGATGGATCTCAAGTGAAAAGGACATACAGCCACACAGACATCCTCTGATTTATATATAGTAATATACTCATCTCTCTCTCTCTCTCTCTCTCTCTCTGTATATATATATATATATATATATATATATATATATATATATATGTACTCTGTTTGTGTAGTAATTGATATCGGCTCAGATTGAGGAATCGGAGAGCCGAGCTCAAATTCAATTCGAATCTATTACATCCACTTACGTATTAATACTCTTGGGAAAGGTATGAATCCTTATCTTCTTCCCTCCCAGCTATGGATAAATTACAGGTCAGACTGTGTTCTATAGCCTTCGATGGCAACTGATCTACCGCAGAAAGAAATGGCAATCTACAGCGGGAAAAATAATCTTCCTCGTCAGTCATGTATCGAAAAATACATGATTACATCACTGACTGAGTAGACGACGAAAAAAAGAAGAACCAGTCCTAGTTTTTATTGATTCGTTTTTACAGTTTATCAACCATGCACAGGCGCTTACATCCTATAGAAGAAACTATTAGCATAGAACTTACGGTCACATCTATCCATGAAATGATACTAGTGAAATGATGAGACATAGCCGCCTATCTAGTACTGCGCTTCGATTTATAAAATCTACGTTCAAAAGAAGAAAGCTTATCAGAACAATTACCATGAAAGTATTTATAGAAAAGGCACAGGGAAAATACATTACAGTGGTGGGGAAGCGAATGAAGCCGAGATGCCAGGTCAGGACTAATAACATTGCAGATTCTTCTTTTGATTTTATCAAGAATCTCTAGATATATAGCAGAAGCACCAGGTCAGATGTGGCAGTAATATACAAAGCAAGGCCGAATCGTAGACTTATAAATGTGTAAGATAGATTCTGGCGAAAAAAAATGTCTAACACGATACAGAGAACCAAATTTCTTAGCCGCCGACTTAGCAATTGTCTTGATATAATCTTTCCACTTCATGTCAGCGAATAACATTAATCCGAGAAGGAGTAACGAGTCACTAGTCTGGAGGTTAGCATCAGCCATGCTGATGAAGTTAGACAGTGTTGCTTCAGACGATTGATAGAGAGCAGTTTAATTTTCAAGGCGTTAAAATTAGCAAGCCATTCCTTGTCTCAGTTAACAACAGAATGAAGGTAATTTTTTTACATAGTGAACCAACCTTCCCAGCTATAGACTTGGCAATTGTCCTTCCCACTTCATATCAGCTGTAAAAGTTAGTCCGAAAATCATGCAATGAATCACTCTTCCAGGGGTTAGCACCAGCCATGCTAATTTAAGATAAAAAAAAAAGTTTCTCACAGAGGATTAAAGGAGAGCAGCTTTGTTTATCTTTTGCATCGAATTTGTTAAGGACCCTGTGAATCCTATTAATCCATTCCTTATTAATCCTTGCATAATTTTACGAGCGCTGATGAAAAGTTCGCAGCACAACCAAGTATCCTGTTGTTTGGTTATTAGAATACTGATTTTGAGGAGATTTTAATTAAGTTTAATTAATGTTTACATTAATTACTTATATTTATTAATCTATCAATAATTATATGTCATTAATGGGGACATGTAATTATGATTAGTAATTGCGCGTAATGCGTTTAGGGGTTTGGCATCGATGTCTGGCGCATATATATATAAGCAAATATATGGATATAGATCCGACAGTATGGAGAAAAATATACGGAAAAACAAACAAAAATCCTAGTATGCAATTATGCTGTTTTAATGTTAATATAATGTCAATGTCAGACGTTTCGGTCTAATAGACCATCTTCAGGACATATTCATAAAACATAATTAGCATTAGACTATATTCAATTCAACATGAAAAAGACGATGGACACAAGAGCAAGACAAATCCAAACAGATAACTGAAATTTTTTTATAAGATCTGTTCTTATAGGTATACGCGGAGATCAATAGATTCTTATAATTTCGTATAAGCTTGAAGTCTTCCATGTTATAAAGTAAATTCAGGTTTGTATTTCCAGTAGACAGTATGTAAGCAAATATACGGATATAGATCCGACAGTATGAAGAAAAATATACGGAAAAACAAACAAAAATACTAGCTAGCATACTAGTTAACATTCGTGTCAGTCAGCTGTTGGCTCTCACGCTGGCCAATATAATCTTACTGCCTATTCCTGGCAGCCAGCTATAGGCTCTCATTCTGGCCAGTAGAAAATGGCCTCAAACTACATGAACACTGCCGTAGTAGCATGAAAAAAATCGATTATTTCCACTATTGATGGATGTTGGGAAATGCAAAGTCAGTCTTGGCCTTCCCGCTAACTTGGAGCATATGCATGTAAATTTTGGTGCAAATCCGTCGAAAATTGCGGTCGTGCATTCGTTACACACACACACACACACACACACACACACACATATATATCTTGCCTTTATATATATATATATATATATATATATACTACAATTAATGGGTAATTGTATTTAAGCCAACAACATCTACTTTTGGCTAGCAAGACTTAATATAAATAGATTCTTTTTGTTTTTCAATGCTTTTCACTCTGTCTAACGCCTAAGGTTAGAGGGTTACAGGGGCAAAGTTTATGGGGTTATGTACGGAAGATAAGGGTTATCACGTGATTTGAATAGGTTAAGATTGTAGTGATAGAGCAAGTAATCTTTTTGAGAGTCGGTTTCAAAAAGTAGCCGTTCGTGGGAAAAATCTCTCATCCATCAATGGAATACGAAATGAGAGTGGTTCGCTAAAATGTGCGCTGTAGGGCGGGTCTTAATTTCGATCGTTAGAACGGGTGGAACTAAGGAATGTAGTTCATCTGAACACTTTCCATGGAAACAGCGATAGAGTAGCAAGAGGTTGGCGACATTTCGTCTGTGAGGAAAGTGGTTGTAGGGTGGAAAATAATTCATCACCCACAAGGATCTTTAGGAATCTTTTGGACTGGAAAGTGAACAATAAGCAGCTCCTGTCCCTATATAGCAGCGATACTCCCTTTCTGGCCTAATCTGACTCTTGTAAGGAGAGAGCATAGCAAAAGGAGTCAATATCTGTCTATATTTCTGAGATGAGGTATTACGTACACTATTTACATTATTCAGAATATTATCCTCATCTTTGTCGCCATATTTTTACAACGTTTCGGCCGGTTTACGCTCCGGCCTTCTTCAGGTGGTTGGAATGTGGAACTGAACCCTTTATTTCGCTCACTGGGGTAGACTGGTCTAGTTCCCTGTGCCATGTTTAATGGATGTCAGTTATCAGTTATCTCCTGTTGATTCCCCTCTGAAAGATCTCCACTAACTTAACCGGGTATTGAACTCACACTCATTGGGTCCTGTCACTGGATCTAACCAACGCCTTTACTCACTCTACCATGTCCCCAGTGACAGAACCCAAAGAGTGTGACAATATTCTGAATAATGTAAACAATGTAAAAGGAGTCAAATACTGTAGCAGTACATGGAACCGACCATTTTCCCAGTATCTTTAGCGATGGCTCATATGTACGAGTTCCACTTGAGGTGTAGATTGATTTTGAGTCCCAATAGGCCTTTAAGGTCTGGGATTACCATGAAAAAACAGCCGTTCATTGCGATAGGTGAAATTTCAGGTTCCGCTAGTTGATGATAGATCGTCTCTAGTCCTAACAACTTCAAATGAAATTCCTCGAGTCTTCAACAGTACTGAGGACAATGTATTGGAATCTATTTATATTAAGCCATGCCAGCCACCTCTTTGTAAGTAGTAGGAGTAGTTGTTAAGCTTAAATATAATTAGCGTTTAATATCGGATGGCACGTTTGTTGACCTCAATTGATCTCTGATGAGAGAAGATCGTTAAACCAGTTAAACTACGTTTTTGTTATTTGGTTTAAGTATTTCTATATTAACCCTTTATGGTAATGTAAGTATTTTTGTTACCCTTATTTTTTTGTTACGTAAAGTATTAGTTGTAACCAATCGTCAATGTTATTGCAGTAATGACTTCATATGTAAACATGTAGCTTTGTCGACCTCTGTATTCGGGGGAGAATCGAACTCACAACCTAGAACATAAAACGCTAGACGTGTTTGCCAACCAACTCCTTATGGATAATCAATAAGGTTCGTTTAGTTTAGAACAAAAGCCAAATAAGCTAGGCACCAAGTGATAGTAAAAGAAATTAATGATAAACGAAGTTTCTATTTTGAAGAGTCGTATTCTCTTCGACAGGCGCTGATTATTTTACCAAATATAATTCTAATAAAAAATGCAATATTTTTGGAACTGGGATCTGCTTAAACAATAAGTTTCTTCACATGATCCGTTAGGATTCTTTGAACCAAATCACTTCCTGTTTTAGCTCCTTCCGCGACCTGCTAACCAATAACCTTACATGTATCGATTCATACGCTGCGTTAGTCAACATGTCCCTCAATCCTTCCTCCTCTCTTCTTCTGTCTTTCGTGTCCCTTGAGCACAGATGTTCGTGCTCCCACCATCATTTTCACTACTACTTCTACTACTACTACTACTACTGCTGCTGCTGCTGCTACTACTACTGCTATCGAAGTAGGAGCAGCTATAGAGGCTCATGAATTTGTTTTATGAAGTAAAAATCGATTTTGTTTCAGTTTTCTCTGCACAACTGTACGCCGCGACAACAAAGCCTTATGTATTTATATATGACTATGTGTATATCTATGTCTGAACACTGTTACCGTTGAGTTATCATCAAAATCCATAATACGATTCTGTTTCCTTATCAGACATAAAATGTAGGGTTTATACCAAATTAAATGGAAGGCTATCTTATGTTCTGTGGTATTGAGAAATAGAAGCATAAGTAATAGGCCAGAAAAATCATAATATAGTTTGCAATATTAACCTTAAACTGTGCATAATTTGCGAATATACATAAAATTACGGAAGAAAAAAAGCGTTATTCCTAGTTTTGATAAACTCTACGAAAGAAATATTTCGGTGTTCTTCCTTATTTTGCATTACCATTTTTATGTCACTGATTTTAATTCAAACATTTAACCAGGTCTTAATCCTTAATAGATTATCCCTCTTATTTATCCAGTTAATAGATTATTACAATAATTTATCTCCTAAATATATAATCCCACCATTAATAGATTAGCTCGAGTATTTAACACTATTAATACATTATTCCGGATACTTATCTCCTTAATGGATTATCTAAAGTATTAACCCAATCACTGGATTATCCCGAGTGTTCAATACCATTAATAGATTATTTTGAGGATTTATCCACTTTATAGATTATTCCGAACATTATCCTCTTAATGGATTATCTCAAATATTTACACCCTTAATAAATAAACTCGAGTATTTAAGATCATTAATAGAGCATTCCAGATATTTATCCTCTTAATGGATCATCCTGAGTATTTATCCAGTTAATAGATTTTTCTGAGTATTTATTCTCTTAGTGGATTATTCAGAATATTTTCACTCTTAAGAGATTATCCCAAGCATTTAACACCATGAATAAATTATTTCGAGTATTTAATTCCATAATGGATTATTCCGAGTATTTATCCATTTAATGGATTATTCTAAGTATTTACACCCTTAATAAATTATCTCGAGTATTGAACACCATTAATGGATTATTCCTATATTTATATTCTTAATGGGTTATTCCAATTATTTACACCTTTAATAGATTATCACAAGTTAAAAAGATTATCTAAAATATAGGCATTGTACACCTATATACAAATATATCGAAAAAGATTATCCCACATGTAGGAATTTTTATGTCTCATTCTTATCCGATTGTTACAATTTGACGTCGTGGAAAATAAATTTTGATTTTTAAATGAGCTAAAAGTATCTGGACATCGATTCTGAACTTCTTACGCTGCACAAATTTCAGATTAATGGCAATAATCAGTGTTATAATTTTATGAGTGAAATGTAGATTTTTATGGCTGGTAGAAAGTGGAAGCAATACTTTCCGACTTTTTACATAAGATTTTAGCTTTATAAATCATCATCATCATCATCATCATCATCATCATCATCATCGTCATGTGGAGAATTCTCCTCGGATTCTCCTGACTCGTTCCCGCCAACTAATCTCTGTCAGACATCGCTGTCGGTAAGTCCTCCAGATGGCGTCTAGAATCATCTACAAGTTGGTCAATGTAGGTGTGATGAGGTCTTCCAACCGATCTTTTTCAGGGCAATGGGTTCCATAGGAGGGTTTCAATCACAAGAGCTGACTTACTTTCTCAGGAGTAACCAGATAACCAAAGCCTTCTCCCTCTTAGGGAAGCTGAGATGGGAGTAAGGGGTCCATGCGCACAAAAAAACCCCGATATGACTGGTCTATACTGAGCATATATGTATATACAGTCCCCTGGTCTATAGTGAGCATATATATATATATATATATAGATATATATATATATATATATATACAGCCCACTCCAAAAATTGGTTAATACATGTAAATGTAAAATGTATTTACATTTAGAGATATTACATTTAGTTGTATTTACATTTAGATGTATTTAAATTTAGATGTAATTATGTAATACATCTAAATGTAATAAATCTAAATGTAATACACCTAAATGTAAATACATCTAAATGTAATACATCTAAATTTAAATACATCTAAATTTAATATATCTAAATGTGAATATATCTAAATTTAAATACATCTAAATGTAATCCATCTAAATGTAATACATCTAAATGTAAATTACCAGGAAATAATATATGAAATTCTGAACACTTGTCTCATAATCATCTTTTGATGTGTCCTCCTTGGACGATCTCCTCAAAGATGAAGAAGATACTCGAGGCGACGGAGGCATGGTTCTACCGAAGGATGCTGAAGATATCATGGACCAAACGTGTGAGCAACGATGATGTCTTGGTGAGGGTGCAAACAAGGTGGAGGCTTATACTTAACATCAAGAAGAGGCAACTGAAGTTTCTCGGACATGTAATGAGAAAGGAGAGCTTGGAGAATTTGATACTCACAAGTCGAATAGAGGGAAAGAGAGACAAAGGAAAGCAACGCGTGACACACCTTGCGGTCTTAAGCAAGTGGATGACAGAACAGGGTCTGGGATAAGTATCAAAAGGACAAATCTTATTGGGAGCTACGAGCAGGAAGTGGAGATCCATGATCGCCTAAGTCCTGAAAGGACACGGCACATAAATAGAAAAGTAGATTCGGGGTATACGCGTTCTTTCCGCTGCCATTTTATTTAAGACTTCTTTGTTGCTTACTCGCTCCGTCCATTGAATTTTCAGCTTCCTTCTGTAGAATCAGATTTCTGCTACTTCCAGTTTTCTCCTCGCCTGTGTGAATGTCTGTCCAGCATTCGCTGGATATCACATAGCAACACAACATTCTTTTCTTTGTTTCTAAAGAAATTTAAATAAGCAACGATAGAAATAAGATGAAAGAAATAGGCAACAATTAATAATGGCGACAATGATTTATCTACGACAGTCAAAGATACTTTTTACTTTTGTATTTGCTTCATCAATATAAAACAGCAAAGTAACCAATTTTGATAAATTGCAAAATTTGTGAAAAAGCAAACAAAAAATACGCTGGAAAATAGCCTATTAAAAACGATGGAAAGTAACTAGAATTTTTAAGCAATGAATTTAGATTCAGTAATATATCAATCGTAAAATTGAATTTAAAAAAAAATTGAAAAAATTTGTAACAAAATGATATAAACATTCAGTTGGAAAATATTCGCAGTTCTGGTGCTCGTATTTTTATGTTTGTTTATTAATTCTCATTTCCCATGCTTAATTAAGAACTGTGTTTCCAAATTTGGATAGATATGTGAAAAGACACACGGAAACATGTGTTTCCGTGTGTCTTTTCTTATATCGGAAATTCGTCATGTATTGTGCATTAATTTCAGTACAACTGCATATAATTTTATAGTGTTGACATAAATTAATAAGGAATAAATTATTACAATTTGTTTATGGCAAAGATTCAAGAAAATATTTCATTATCTGTGTTCATATGGAGAAAATTCTATCTATCTATCTATCTATCTATCTATCTATCTATCTATCTCAGGATTTTCATATTATCTATCTATCTATCTAAGGCTTTTTATATCATGTATCTCTCTCTATGTATCTATTTATCTATCTCATGCTTTTCATATCTATCTATGTATCTGATGCTTTTCATATCTATCTATATATCATTACTTTTAAAGATTTTACGCTAAGAAAGGCTATGACACCACTAAGATCAAGAGGATACTGAGTGTGAATGAATATGAGAAAAAGAAAAACACTATTAAGGACAGGGAACCACACTTTTTGAAGAGCCGAATTCAGTGACCTGATGCACCGTGTGCTACAAGGTTCCCAAACAACCCTTCTCAGGTTTTGATTTCAGAATTGTCCTTCTCCTAAACCAGTTGCTATCGAAGACTACAGAACCCAGTCTCTCTTGCTAATTACCCATAGCTGGAGGGGAGAAGAAGTGGATTCATACCTTTCCCAAGGGTATTAGCATGTAAGTGAATGCAATGGATGCTATGATATGTGTGTGTATGTATGTGATATAAAAATATTGGAACTAAAGTAATATATATTGCCTACAATCGTATGCATGTAAGCAGAGTAAAATATGATATATAAAATCAAATCTATTTATCAAACAAATAGTGGGAAATGTAATGACAAAATGGGAAAATTCTACGTGATGCGTTTTGTCCTTCAAATGATATATTCAAACTAAATAGATTTTTTTGCCATTCAATTAACCTATATATATATATATATATATATATATATATATATATATATATATATATATATATATATATATGTGTGTGTGTGTGTGTGTGTGTATTCAAATGAAACAATGTTTTTTATCCGATATTATTTTCCAAGATTGCAAATGCCTACTCAAATATGGGTGCCAATTGTGTCGATTAGTTTTAATCGAATTTGAGTAGACATTTGCAATATTGGGAAAATAATGTCGGATAAAAAATACATTGATTCATTGTAATATATATATATATATATATATATATATATATATATATATATATATATATATATATATATATATATATATATATATATATATATATATATATATATATATATATATATATATATATATATATATATATATAATGTTTTACGAATACATACGAATACATATTTAGGGAGCAATAAATAACGCAGTATGCGATAAATTTTAACATTCATATTTCTCCCATAGATGCACCGAAAGCTTTAACATGGGAGTTTTTAATTTGACACATGAAATGAAAAGGCTCACTATACTCATAGTACGTGCAACCATATGAAATAGCACGTGCATATATATATATATATATATATATATATATATATATATTTAAATAAAAAGAAAGAACAGTAAGATATATAATCCGGTGTTCTTATAGATATTTTTATTTTTACAAAATAGTGCTCAATGTAAATTTACAGAGCATTAATATTATAAATAATTGATTTAAAATATGTTTTTTTTCGCTACTCAGTTCTAACCATGTTTCAAAAATGGAAGCAAAAAGCTACGAATTTAATTTTGTAATTAAATTAAAGACATTAGTTCCATTTCATCCTAAAGCGAATTTTTCGCTTTAAGATGAAATGGAACTTTAATTTAATTACAAAATTAAATTCGTAGCTTTTTGCTTTCATTTTTGAAACATGGTTAGAACTGTGTAGCGAAAAAACATATTTTAAATCAATTAATTAATAATATATATATATATATATATATATATATATATATGAGTTTGTGACCCTGTGTTTCACACTTTTGCGATTGTGGTTTAAAGTGGTTTATTTTTTTAAAAATTGAATCTTTTTATGCTTGCTAGTGTTTGATTATGTTTAGTGGTGGGAGTGGGGAAATTCTCCCCTGTGTCAGTTTTGGGATAACACTCTTACACACACGGACATACATGCATACAAGTGTACGCTTTATAGTTCACATACACACACCCATATAAACAATCCGAGATTAAGCGCACATACACATCCACATCCATACTTTCAAGCATACATACATAAGCAATTGTAATCCTATTTCGGTGTCGGGACTGTATGTAGCGATGTTCATTCAACAAGGGTCAGGTTGGGGTGTTCTTGGCTCTTTTCAGTTCGGTCGTCTCGGTCGCTAGACTGACTTACACTTCCTCACACACACATACACATGTAGACGTGCACGTACACTCCTGTTGGTCTGAATCTTTCATCAGCACTTTGGTTAGGTGGGGTTCTGATTGGGTGTGCGGGTGGTGTAATTGATAACGCCTCAGAATTGAAAATCGGAGAGCTGAATTCATTATATCGGGTTCAGTTAGGAGGAAAGAAGCTTGGGAAAGTTATGAATTTACCTCTCCCCCATCTATGGATTAATTAGTAGGACTTGTGTCAGTAAAATAATTATTATCTCAAAAAAAATCTTACAATCTAAAAATATTTTCTGGCTTTAACTATCCCGCAAAAGATTGATAAGCTGTAAAAAACGAATCAATCAATCTGGCAATCGAGGTGTATTTGAAAACTTTGGCAATTCTAAGTGAGATAAGAAATACTTATCTTTATTTTGCATTTATTGGAAGTAAAATTTAATTAGTTCCACCTGCACCTCTATAATACTTGATTAAAAAACATATATTTATATCTATCTATATCTATAATTCTCAAAATGTGTCTGTATGTATGTATGTATGTATGTATGTGTGTGTGTATGTGTGTGTGTGCGTGATCGGATGTTGTTTATGCCTTTCGACAGTTTTCATCCAATTTCGTTAATTTTTTTTTTTTTGTTTGATAGATAATTCTTCAATACCGGTTTTGAGTCCAAATTGGCCGGAAAATTTACAACCTTGAAGGTGGAAAATCGAAAACCTGATTTTTTACACTTTGCGCAAAAATCAAAGGCAAAATTTAATGTATGTAAAAAAAACAGCGTGAAATCAATTCAAAGTGTTGAAATCTAACGCAAAAGGTTATTAGAATTATAAAAAAATATATTATAAATAAAAAATTATCGTATATCATTATTATGACGTTCCATGGATGACTTTCCTTCATTGCAAGATTGAGAACGCAAAACCAGCTCTTTTCAGGGCCACGCCCCGCCATTCAAATTTTTTAGCCCCCCCCCCCATTTGAGGATGTGTCTCAGTTGCACCCAATTGTTGTTACTAATATTGATTTTCGGTTGGGCGGACTTAAAACTTCAACTTCAACTGCTTCAAATAAACGGCCCAAAATCCCCATTAATGAAACACCCGGTCGAAGACGCGTTATACTGCTAGTTACAATATAAAATCCATAGTCTTCCTAAATATATTTCAACTACTCGGTAGATATAGCTTGTTTCTCAGAAGATATTCTGCTAAGTAGATGCACATGACGACAAAACAATTATTTACAGAAAAACGTTTCGATTGAAACTATTATAAATTGACCTACTCTTTAATTTGAGCTTTTATTTACTATTGTTCAAGGCGCAAGAACAACTCAAAGTAGAGAGTTATTGAATTAGATTGTTGTAGGAGTGGAGGAGAAGAGAAAGGCGGAAGAGTGACAGTTCTCTCGAAGAGGCTGTATCGATGGAACTTCCTCTTTACCAATGTAATACAAAAAAGATGAGGATGATTTGACACCGAGTAGCGGGTACGGTGTGTCTTAGCTGTGAAGGTCTGAATTGGTAAACCTAAGGAATCTATCACGTTCGCACATTTGTCATTGTAATAGCAAAATAGTAGTGAAAGGCTTGGCATATTTCGTCTGTGGGAAGGGGGTTGCACAGATGTAAAATAATTCATCACCCACAAGGTCGAGTAAGCGCGTTAGAATGCTATCAAACCTGGAGAGCGAGGACTGGGAATCACCAGCCCAGATATGTCACTAATACTTTTGGTCTGATCAGACGCCTTTTAACATATACACTTGTGCAAAATAATTGAAACAACTGGTTTAGTTTCATTTCTTTCATTATACCGTCAGTTTTAGACTCATTGGTGTAGCAGAGTGTAATCGATTTCTATTTTTTCTCAGATTAGGCCATTTGCAGTGGTGTGCATTAATATGAATCTATTTTCGGGTTGTATGAAGACATTTGTTTAGCCTTGAAAAATATTGCCTCGTCTGTGATTGCATCAGATTTTTATCACGCACAGAAACTATTGTTTCGACTGTTGATTAGTTGTCCTACGGACATTGTTCACTACTCCAAGAAAGCGTACGAAAATTGTAACGCTGCAGGAACACACTAGCAAGCTTTATCATTGAGCAAATCAAAGTATCATAGACTAGTCCGGAAACTGATTTAAATCCACTCGAGAACCTGAGGTCAATCTGCAAGGAATGACTTCGTGGAATGGACTTACGAAGTACTAATATGTGCACTGGGTCATGTTTCATAGGAACAATACGAAAAAGTAAAAAATAATTATTCGTTTTGTTTCAATTAATTTGCACAAGCGTGTAGAGCCTATGTATTTTCTGGAGCAATAAATGGACTCGACAATTCTTTTAGCTTCTTTAGCGATGCTACGAATATACGAGTTCCACTTGCGGTTTGGGGCAAGCTTTTGTTCCAAAAGATGCCCAAGGAAGTTAGAATCATTTGGAATACTTCCGTTTATTAGGAGCGGAGAAAATTTGATAACTTAGAACATTCTTACAGAAAATCCATAGCTGGAATGTTTGTGTAGCTTTGTCCCTTGTAAAAGATAACTTTCTAATGTGCGAATAATTCTTGTAGCATTAATATTTTCTTTGAAGAGTTAGTTATTAGTGCAAGTCTCGGGCAAGTAGACTTGGCGAAACCCATCCAGGTAAAACCACCGCCGATGTCCCCTAAGTTGAATACACGCCTTTGTCACGGACACGTAGCTATTATTTCCCTCGGAGAGACCTTCCTTCCTGGTTGCTGGATTCAGTCTAGTAAGCCCTCTTCTCAGCGATGTCGTATCACCAACACGCTGACTGCGATTGGGAAGCCAGTCTAACACTTTATTCTAGATAGCTGTTGACCCGTCAAGAAGATTGATCCGCTCCTTGACAGGTCTTGCTCTTTAATCTTGTTGGGTGTCTAGCCACCTTCCTCACCAGAAAAGCCTGGTTAGGTAACCTGTTTAGTCTCCGATGAACCGACCGAGTGGCAGGTAGCACTTGGTTAAATGTTAACAGTAGCATTCGTATTTAGAGAGGAGATGGGCAACACTAAGTAATCCCCATTTAATGTTTTCACGTCCAACATTGTCAGATACCTTAAGAAGTTCAGATCTAAGCTGACTGCTCAATCGAATCAAGAAGACCAATTCTTGATACCACCATGTAGTTGGGGTAGAAGACCAAGCGTAAAAGATAAACTTAAAAATACGTAAGGTTAGGATAAGCAAGTGAAGAAAGTTTACCTTTTTACCAACAAATACCAAAAAAAGAAATAATAATAATAATAATAATAATAATAATTTCATTTCTGGTGTATACAGATTTCTTTCCGGGTCCCGCCCAGGGACTTAAGGTTAGAGATGGTATCATGAAATTTTCCACTGATAAAAAAAAAAAAACAGCAACAAAAAATTATATAGATAAAGCCCTTCGTAAGGTTATGGGGTTAGCGCAATGCTTTGGGGTTAGTGTAATGTTATGGGGTAATGTTATAGCGTAATGTTATGCGGTTAACGTAATATTATGGGGTTAGCGTAATGTTACATAGACAAAGCCCCACGTAAGGTTATGGGGTTAGCGTAATGTTAGGATAAGCAAGTGAAGAAAGTTTTGGATATCTATAATTTACCTTTTTACCAACAAATATCAAAAAAAGAAATAATAATAATAATAATAATAATAATAATAATAATAATAATAATTATTATCATTATTATTGTTATTGTTATTATTATTATTATTATTATTTTATTTCCTTTCATTTCTGGTGTATACACATTTCTTTCCGGGTCTGACCGATGGCCTTAAGGTTACAGATGGCATCATGACATTTTCCACTGATAAAAAAAATATAATATTTGACATAGACAAATCCTTTCGTAAGGTGTGGGCTCTACTCATGTCTACTGGAATCTTTTCCAACCAATCCGAGGGCTCCAACTACAACGGGGATTGTTGATGTTCCCTTGTGCCACATTTTTGAGGGTCAAAATTTTATGAATTTTACCAATACTGACAAACAATAAACTGGAGCACAACAAACTGGGAATATTGGTAGAAGAGGAAATCGAAAAAGTGTTAATGATTAATTCATTGTGTTTTTTTTCTTTCATAGCAGGCTAAAGCAAAAAGAAGAGAAAGAAAGCAACTATGACCCATTGAAGTTTCAACTCACGAGGCTTTGGAAGTTGAAGTAGTTCGCAATCATACCAGTTGTCATTGGTATACTTTGTACAATGACTAAAAGGCTATAGACATGCATAAAGAAACTTTTTATTTATTGCCTAGTGGAATTGTTACAGAAATGAAGCCTCTTAAGAACAGTAAGAATAATCCTAACGTGATGAACAGAATCAGAAGACATTTTGTGAGAGCTATGGCGGGTTGTGGCTCACTGTCCATGCCTCAAATTTAGATATGAAATAATAATAATAATAATAATAATAATAATAATAATAATAATAATAATAATAATTTAGACCTTGATATCAACAACAAAATTAAAGGACTAGACTAAGATGGTATGTACAAATATTTAGGAATTAATGAAGGAGACTGAATGCAACATTCATGAATTTAAGTGATCAACTAGGCTGGCATCTCGCTCTCACCCTCTCACTGTCGAAACTGTTAAATGTAGCCGTCTCTTGTGCATGTTAAGACATTTTTGTGTTTATACATTCTTTTTTATAGATACAAATATTTAAGTAAATGCTCTTTTTATAATAAACAGTATTAACAATGTCCACCGCAAGGAAATTTGGCTCCCTGTACCGCGCCAGGAAATTTTTCTCGCCGGAGTCGATCCTTCAGATCTACAAATCAACTATACGATTTTGCATGGAGTATTGCTGCCATATATGGTCCGGTGCCCCTTCTGCTTGTCTCAAGGTTCTTGATAAGATCCAGAGACGGATATGCAATGTAATTGGCTCTGATCTGGCATCTCGTCTGCAGTCGCTCTCTCACAGACGTGCCGTCGCCTCCCTCTGTCTTTTTTACAAATACTTTCATGGTAACTGCTCCGATGAGCTGCTTTCGCTGGTTCTCAGACTTCATGAATTTAAGCGTTCTACTAGGCTGGCATCTCGCTCACACTCCCTCACTTTCGAAACTGTTAAATGTAGCCGTCTCTTCTACTCCAATATCTTAATGACTCACACTTCTCGCCTGTGGAACTACCCCCTCCCCAGTTCTTGTTTTCCTGATAGCTATAATCTCCAACTATTCAAATGTAACATCAATCGACGTCTCCAGATGCCCTGATCTATCCCCTAACCGTCTCTTTATCCTTTCCTCTATCACTCCTCTTTGCTCTCGGTCCAACTCTCTGTAACCCCTTGCGTGCTAGTGGCTTCCCGCCTTGCTTGGGATTGAATGCTTAAAAAAAAATTATGATGAAAAAGACCCGAAAACAATATTATGAAAGAGTGCGTTTGATACTAGAAAGCGAAATTAATGGGGTCAATAAAATGAAGGCTATCAACACCTTAGCTATACCCGTAGTAACATAGAGCTTCAACATTATTAAATGGAAGGTGAATTAAAAGATTGCACTCCAAGACCAGAAAAATGCTTACCCAAATGTGGATGCATCACCCGGAATCAGAGGTTGATAGGCGGGGGGTTTTAAGAGCTATAGGGTGTCCAAGTGTAATTCAACTTGAATTAACTCTAAATTACAACAATCGGATTGGAAGCCTACCTCACAAAAACCAATAACCCTTTCCATCAAATAGTAAAACGCCAAATTCACTACATCAACAAAGAAGCTGCACTCTTAAGGTTAATATAACTGAAATCCTACCAACAAAAAACGAAGCGAATTCAATCTATGCCAAACGAGTAAAGTGGGAAGCAAAACAATTTGGCCAATTGAAATTACAACAAAACTGGGAGGACAAGGCGTTGCATGACAAATATATAAAAAGAACGAAAGGATCAGATGTGGACCAACAGAAAACACATCAGTGGCTGAGGAGCACCGAGTTGAAAGTTGAGACAGAAGGCATAATTATTGCAGCGTCAGGACCAAAACCTTGCAACTTGATGCTTTCACTGTCACATAATCAAAAATAGAACTAAATCGAAATACAGGATCTGCGGCACATATAATGAAACTGTCGACCATATTATCTCAGGATGTCCGAAACTAACAAAAAATGAATATACCCACAGATGTAACAAGGCAGCGACATATATGCACAGGAAGATATGCAAGAAGCACAAAATCGAAACCACTGAGAGATGGTATAACCAACAACCAGACACAGTTAATAACGAAGTAACTATCCTCTGGGACATGCCAATTCAAACTGACCGGCAAATAAAAGACAACAGACCTGATATTATCATAAAAGACAAAAAATTCAAGAAGTATATGTTTGTTGACATAGCAGAAGCGTCTGAGAGACAAAACTCCATGAAAGTTATCGAGAAATTATCGAAATACAAGGACCCGGAGATCGAGATTAACAGGATGTAGGGAATGAAGAACATCCCATATACTAAGAAAAATGCTATCAATGAAATGACAATACAATAATAGGACCTAAGGACCATCGTTTTGACCAGGCTCTACAGGATGCAAAGCAAGGTACATAACATACGCAAAAAGTAATAATAATAATAATAATAATAATAATAATAATAATTATGATAATAATATTCATTATTATTATTCGTAGAGAAGTCATACGAGTATTCAACACAGTCAGTTTTCGAGAATGAATCACTGAAGCTCAGCTAGAATACAACCATCTAAAGTGACAAGCATTTGGAGAGCAATCGCTTATAATAATAATAATAATAATAATAATTATGATAATAATATTCATTATTATTATTCGTAGAGAAGTCATACGAGTATTCAACACAGTCAGTTTTCGAGAATGAATCACTGAAGCTCAGCTAGAATACAACCATCTAAAGTGACAAGCATTTGGAGAGCAATCGCTTATAATAATAATAATAATAATAATAATAATAATAATAAGGATTGAATGAAAAGAAAAGAAAATCGATAATTACAATGATTTAAAGTATGGCATTCTGAAGGTTTGTGAAGGACTATCAAAGAAAATAATTACAGTACCACTGATCATTGGAGCACTGCGATTTCGTACAAAATCATGGGTAAAAGCTTACAAATATTGGTTTGTGATTTGGAAATAGAAATTCATGTCTGCTCTGAACAGGAGGATACTTCGGAAAGTCGTGAATACAGTCTGGCGGTGAAAAGAAAAATGATCGGTTTATTTTTTTTTAAGTTACGAGTGCTGACTTGAAGATAAGGCTTTTGTTTATCAGGAACCGCCACCATATTCTGTGTCTAATAATAACATTAACAGTTCCCAATATATTCATGAGATTGGTTTGAACTGTCCTGAATAGCCTTGAGAAAAGGTAAATGAAGTGGAAATACGAGGAAGATGCGAAATCATCGACGACAGGTGGTCATTAATGTAATATCTCTGATACCTACGAGTGTTCTAAAACGGTAACCTTGTACAATGCTAACATAACCTTAATCAATAATTATACAGAAGTCTATGGATTCCATTACATAGTGTTGACAGTCTTTTTCGTCATTAATATAGGTTTGGTTTATTTTGTTTAACGGCATATCAACCTCAATGGGTCATTTAATGCCGACATCATTTTTAGGATAGATTCGTATGAATAGAATATGTGTTCTTTGGTTTAGATTGGTTTGGTTTATTTTGTTTTACAGCAGATCAACCTCAATGGGTTATTTAATGCCGACAACATTTTTAGGATGGATTCGTATGAATAGAATATGTATTTTTGGTTTAGATTAGTTTGGTTTATTTTTTTCTATTGCTGGTAATATTTTGTTTTGTCAAAAATCTGTTTCTGGTAATATATTTCCTTCAAAATTGTATTGCTGGTAATAATTTTTTTCAAAAAAGTATTGCTGGTAATAGTTAACTATTTGCCCATATTTGGGACCCTAAAAGGTGCTACCACCCCGGGTCAGGGTGGACCTAGGAACAACAGCAATTAAGAGGTGGTTCCACGCTCGTCAAAACCTCCTGATCAGAGGCCTTGCTGCTGGACGTAGTTTAACGTCTTACCCAAGATGCGGATGTAGTTTAACGTCTTACCCAGGACGATGTCATTAATATAGCTAAACTTTTTTGTTTTGATAACATCATTAAGAAGGGGTACTCAACTCACTTCAACAAATTTGATGAAATGATCAAACTTCAGAATTTAAAAAAATCCTATCTTGGTGGCTGCAAAAACTTTTCAGTCCTTCTCGTATATAGTAAACAGAACAAGATTCTTTCTCTAATGAAAATCATGGATAAAATATCCATGGTTTTCATTAGAGAAAGCGTCTTCTTCCATTTCTATCTCATAAGGCGGTTATTTTTTTCTGTTTAAATTGGAGTGATTGTCTGGCTTGATATTTTTAGAATGTTTATGTCTGTGTTAAAGAAAAACATCTTCTACATCTAATTTAGTCGTCTTAGAGACCATTGTTAAGAGTTTGGTCCACACCTGGCACCCTTCTCCTTTGACTTTGTACATGACTGAAAGAAGCTGCATAAATACATCTCGACTCTATCTAATGTATAAGGCCCAAAGCTTGTTTGTGTGTTCCCTCTAAATTTAGAAAATGAACATATAAAGTTGGCTGTGCGTGTGTACAAATCTTATGTAAAAAGTGATATCAAATAAATGTGATTTTATTGTTTATATCTACCAGAATATTTCTTATATCTTTCCGAACTCAATAGTTTTTGTTTAATGGATATAACCCTATCGCATATTAAGTTTGAAAATCAAATTTCAAATAGTATCTATTTTTTGCTATTTATTTGCAGTGCTTTTGTGTACTTTTTTTATGAATAAACTATTGGTTTTTTGATAGCTTTTAAATTGCTAAGTTAGTAAAATAAATCATTTTTATTCAATTCTAAAAGTGGTAACGACCTGAGCATTTAGATCACAGTTTGGGAGTAAACAGATATAAGCAAGCGCGAAGGCCATGAACAACAACAATAACAACAACAACAAAAAACAGTAACAAAAACGAAAAGCATAAATAATCTGAGGCAAGAAGGCAAACCATAGAAAGCAGTGTAAGATGAGTAAGCGTCTTCTCACCGGATGTTTTCAACCTATACAACGACTCATTCCTAAGAAAACAACATGTTCTAAGAAGATTTAGTATTGGCTGAAACAATCGTTAACAACGTAAAATACACAGGGGACACCCTATTGATGGGTCACCCTTTTTAGTAACGTAGTAAAAGAGAATGAAAAGAAAGAACAAGAAGGTAACATATTGAGCCCAAAATTCGAGTTATAAATTGGAGTATCTACTAGTTTCTGATAAGCAAGTAAAAACAGGAATTTAACTGTTTGGCAAGTGTTATAAATGACAGATAACACGAGTAAACAGGATTTTTGGTGCCAAGAAACAAAACACGTTCTTTAGCTACTTTGATTGGTGCTGATTCCGAAAATGACCGTAGTTTTTTCATGGTTAGCTACTATTTCTGCTGTACTGAAATTTTTGTAAAAAAGGAACAATTTACAATCTTGGCTGATTGCAAAATTTAGTTAATAAAGGTCGTTGAAACCCTTCAGTATTCAGGGAGGACAAGCAATTTATGTCAGCCACCTGAAATAAACTATTTTTATAAGAAAAAAAAGTGTTTTTGAGTCAAAAATTTTAAAATAGATGTACCGAATTTTTCAAATTTATTACCAAAATTCAAATTAACTGATAAACTTTATCAGTAATACATTTTAGTAAACCTGATAATTAAGGTGACTTCAAAAAAATGAAAGCTTAAAATCTTCTGTTTGATCTTAATAAATTTATCCCATCAATCTTACCCCTTCACTTCGAGTCTTCACAGTTGAAAAGAATCTCCAACTAAAGAAATCCCAATTGAATGCACCTATTCCATTGTACATGATACTGCTGGAGTATCTAAAGGGACTTAAATAACATTGAATATAACAGTCAAAAAGAGAGAAAAAATTACCATAGTTCATATGTTCACGAAGATTTTATTTCTGCGGTTAAATGATTTGATGAAAATACTTGGTATATCCAATTATGTTATTCTTAAAGACTTAGGGTCTGATTGTTATTGCAAAAATAGTGTTTCTCAAGAATCAGACCAATATTTGTTGGTTTAAATACGAATTGAGAGGTTTCTACGATTTTATTTTGAGAAATATTTCCATCGCTCAATATCATATATACAGAAAACAAATGAAAAAGTGCTTTTTTTCTAACAAAAAAGGTATTTATGTACAGCAAAAACGGTAGCTAATCAAGAAAAAGTAAGTCTATTTTCAGATTCAGTGCCCTCACGTTAGCTAAAATAGATGTTTGGTATCTCGACACCATTTCAGTTTTTTTTGTTGACCTTTGTAATTTGACAAAAATACGAAAGTATAATTAAGTAATGAAGTAAGAAGAGATCCCTTCAAAAATCTAAACAGAAAACAATAGGTTATAAATAAAGTAAAGAGTGCTGGACTGCTATGTAATATCAATCCTCATATATGGCAGTGGACACTGGAGTGGACAATTACCTCAGAGGGTAAGAATGATTTATCCTTCAAAATGCTGGACAGAAAACAATATGGTTACACTAAATAAAGGGTAACAGAGTTAAGGTCTGGAATGATTTAGAGAATACAAATAAAAGAGTGCTATGTAATATCAATCCTCATATATGGCAGTGGACACTGGGTGGGTAACAGAGTTAAGGTCTACAGAATGATTTAGAGAATACAAATAAAAGAGGGGACTGCTAAATAGGACACTGGAGTGGACAATTACCTCAGAGGGTAACAGAGTTAAGGTCTACAGAATGATTTAGAGAATACAAATAAAAGAGTGCTGGACTGCTATGTAATATCAATCCTCATATATGGCAGTGGACACTGGAGTGGACAATTACCTCAGAGGGTAACAGAGTTAAGGTCTACAGAATGATTTAGAGAATACAAATAAAAGAGTGCTGGACTGCTATGTAATATCAATCCTCATATATGAGAATACAAATAAAACAGAGTTAAGGTCTGAATGACTGAGTGCTGGACTGCTATGTAATATCAATCCTCATATATGGACACTGGAACAATTACCTCAGAGGGTAACAGAGTTAAGGTCTACAGGATTTAGAGAATACAATTGATTCATCAATCCTCATATATGGCAGTGAATGGTGGACAATTGATTCACAGAAGAAGAAGACACTGAGAATACAGTTATTAAAACTTTATTTACTTTGAAAAAAAATATTAGAATAACATTTGCAGGGAACAACCCCCACCCCACCTCTGTATACAAATAGAAAATAATCTGATTGATTAGTTGATTTATTATCTACGGCTTATCAAGCTAGAACATATTTTTAGATTTTAAGAATGTTTTTAATGATACTAATCTTACTAATTAACCCATATATGGGAGAACTAGAGGTGGGTTCATAACTTTTCCCCGTGTTATTTGCATGTACGTGTATATAACGAACTGAGCTGGAATTAGAACTCGGTTCTCCAATTGACAATTTCGAGTCATTATCCATCACACCACCCGCACGCCAAAGCTTATAAGCACCTGGTATTCGTCAGCAGTCACACATCTTAGTAATGGCTGCAGTGAAAGGAGTGGGGTGGATAGAAAAGAGACAGCCATTGTTTAGAGCGTCAAAGTCGTGGAGACCTATCATCTACGTCCTGAAGGGACACGTAACGTAAGAAAAAAAATATTTTAAGAAAAAAAAATCCGATCTGATGCATTAAAATGAATGAAACCGCAAAAAGACACATAAGAAGCAAAAGAAACCATAAAATAGAAATTTACAGATTGTTGCTATCACCAGAAAGTAGTTTTTTACTTCTGTTTTGATAGGTGAAGCCACTTTAATGCTTAAGAAGTTTTAACTTTGAAAGATTGCTTGTAAATATTTGGATCTTTTTGTTTTATTTTCTATAGCCAGATATGTAGACGATAAACCGTCAATGAATTTGAACTTTCAAGTCCAACATTTAAATGGTATCTAAAATAAATTTACTTTATCGACTCGAAACCAAATATTTGTTCAATTTTACCAAATTAAAGAAAGAATTTCCTCTGGTGCCTCTGGCTTTGATGGAAGCAGAATTTTTTCAATTTTCAAAGTGTCTACTTAAGTTATGTGATTTTTGACTTGGTTTTACTTTGACATCAAATTCCATTCCCGTTAGAAATTTTGCAAATTGATCGGAAGAATTTATCAATGACACTTTGGGGGGAAAAGTAAACATTTTGAGCGAAAAAATTGATTAAAACAGATGTAGAAAGAGAGAGAGAGAGAGAGAGAGAGAGAGAGAGAGAGAGAGAGAGAGAGAGAGTAATAGAAGGAAAGAGAAATGAAAAGAGACAGAGAGAAAATTGAAAGGGTAAGAAAGTAGAGTGAGAAAGCAGGAGCAATTAACAATTGCAAAATAATTTAAAATATACGACGGAAATTATTGTATAAAAATATCTTCAAAATAAAAAAAAAGGAATAAAATTAAACTGAATAGAAATAAAGAAGAAAAGATAAAATATATGCGAAAATCGAAAATACATTGTACGAAACAATGGTGAAGAAAAGAAAGACTTACACAACGTGAAAAAAAAATCAGAAAAAGTTACAAAGTAGAGTGTGTAAGCAGAGAAAGAAAGAGAGAGTTTTGCCTGTTGACATAGACAGAGAGGAGAGAGGAAAGAGGAGAGGAGGAAAGAGGAGAGGGAAGAAAGGAGGGGGGGATTATCGCCTGTAGCGTTTCGCTTCTTATAAAACGTTAAAATTTAACTGAATATCTGCTCCTTAAGTGAAAAAGTTGCCCTAGGCTCGAAAAGATTTTGACAGAGAATTAAGAAAAGAATAAGATTTTTTTTTCGGGTTTGGAATAACAGAAAAGAAAGAAAATTGGCGCCAATGCGTAGAGAGATAATAATAAAGATAGTGGCAGGAGAGGGAGAGGAAGAACGAAAGGAAGTTTGAAAGAGAAAGAGTGAGTGCGAGAGAAAAGATTGAAAGAAAGAATAAGTGAGAAAAGTAGTTAAAATAGTGAAATGGAATGAGAGAGGTTGTAGATTTAGTGAGGGAGAGTGTGTGAGAAAGTAAGAGAAAATGAAAATGAGTGAGAGAAACAGAGTAGGTCTGTAAGAGAGAGAGAGAGAGAGAGAGAGAGAGAGAGAGAGAGATGATACTGTGAGAGAGAGTATGTGTAGTAAAGGAAAGAGAGAGTGAAAGAAGTTGGAAGTGAATGAATGTAAAAGAGAGAGAAGAAAGTAAGAGAAAAATCGAAAAGAGAAAGTGAGTGGATGGGAGAAGAAATAAAATTACAACAAGTTTATTAGTAGAAAATAAAATCTAGTCTCACATGACCAGTCTCCAACATAAGAAAGTGTAAGCTCAGGCTATTGACATAGATTGCTTTAGATATTTCCAAAGCATTTGTCAAATGTTTGGCACGCTTCCCAAGTTGAAGACTTATGCTGTCTCAGATCATTTGTTTGAATTGATTCAATCTTACCAAACCGCTTAATGAGAGTTGTCTTGAACGGCCACTCCTCCAGTTCATTTTACAGGCAGGGTTCACCCAGCACTCTGTTTTTGAACCAACACTGTTCCTTATTTTCAGCCAGGATCTTCCCTGTGCCATCCGTTTCCGATTCGGTATTGTTTTCTTTTTCTTTTTACTAATGTTCCCTCTATACAATACCCAAGAGCCAATCAAGGTAGAGAGCTTATGAGCGGTAAGAGTAATGGGTGCAGTTTATGCGCTTATGTAAAAAAGAGATGTTAAAATCGTAGTGGTTGGTGAAGCATCCTCCTTGGATTCTATTCCACAATGCAACAGTTCTTCGGTAGAAGCTATCCGAGTGTAACTTGTTTCTTACTAAAGGAAGCGGGGTGAAGTGGGTTCGCCTCAATGTACACGGGGCGGCGTGGGTCAGCTGTGAAGGTTACAGTTTTGGGAACGAAAGAATGTGGCGCATTTGAACATTTTCCATGGAAATAGCAGTCGAATAGTGAGAGGCTTGCAACGCTTCGTCTGCGTAGATTGGAAATTGAAGACTGGGAAGCATCAGCCCAGATATTTTAGCAGAAATTCATGACAGATCTGACACTTGTAAAGGTAGAACATAACAGAAGTCGGGTATTTACTGGAGCGATACAAAGAACTCGTCATCGACTATTGATGGGCTGCAAACCTAACACGAATGTCATACATCCGTCTACCCAAACAAATGCTTCTGAAAGCTTCCATCTAGCAAGAAATCCCGTGGAGCCTCGCGTCGTCGACTTAGGGATCTGGTCTATTGGAAGCTGCAGAAAGAACCAATTGTGCAGTCCACGAAAGATTGACATCCTTCGGAAACAAGGTAAAAGGTAAAAGAAGAAACAAAGAATAGCCAGAATTCTCCATCTTCTAAACCCTCATACCTTACGATGCCGTTTAGATTCGTTTCACACAGAGGGAAATATCTATGAGCACCCCAATATTCGGCAATGAGCTCCGTCAACAACGACGAAGGCAGCAAACCGACCACTTTTCCAGTATCTTTAGTGATGGATCTCATATACGAGTGCCACTTGAGGCCTGACATAAACTTGACTCTCAAAAAGTTCATGACCCACCCATTTATTTTCTCGTAATAGTAAGTCTGATCGGGTCTAGAAAATCAAAATGGACGCAATTTTCCTCTGTTTTTTTCACTCTTAGTAGACCTTTGTATCCTAGAGGCTTTTATTGTCTTCTTGGAGTGAAAAGATTTTTGACAGATCTCTCTCTAATTTACGATTTCTTGACGGATTTTTGACAGATCTCTCTATAATGTTGTTACTATTTTGGGGGTAGATTTTTAACAGATTTTTTGACAGATATCCCGCTAAAGTTGTTACGATTTTTGAGAGATATCTCTCTAAGATGGTTACGATTTTTGGACAGATTTTTTGACGGATCTCTCTCTAAATTTGTTATTATTTTTTGACAGCCATTTTGACAGATTTTCTGACAGATTTTTAACAGTTATTACAGGCTTGTCGCTTAGAGCGTTTTTTTTACTTCAACAACAGTCGTTACATGTGAGACACAAAAT
Organism: Acanthosepion pharaonis; assembly: GCA_903632075.3. Classification (NCBI taxonomy): domain Eukaryota; kingdom Metazoa; phylum Mollusca; class Cephalopoda; order Sepiida; family Sepiidae; genus Acanthosepion; species Acanthosepion pharaonis. The sequence continues at coordinate 6,033,682 of CAHIKZ030004686.1, read as the reverse complement.
ATTGTCTGATAAGATATTTGTCGATACTACAGTATCTGTCTATATTTCTGAGATGAGGTATTATGTACGCTATTGACACTATTCGGCCTATTGTCCTCATCTTTGTCGCCATATTTATTACGTTTCAGCCATTGTACGCTCCGGCCTTCTTCAGGTGGTTGGAATGTCGAACTGAACTCTTTATTTCGCTCACTGTGGTAGACTGTTGTCGATTCTACAACGTTAAATGATGTGAATTTACATCTTCCTCAAGACCCATTGTGCTCATTGGATATAAACAGGATCGGCTGGAATTCGAACTCGGTACGATGATTCTGTTTTCCGTTTCGATAACAATTACGCCACCAATCAACTTATCTTTGTATAACCCATTCACATTTGCACACACTAATTTGTGACCTTCTTCCCTATCAATCTATACTTATATGGGTTTGAGTAATATGATCCTATGATGCTGATCAAAATGAGTCTATAAATAATACGTGGCTAGACTTTACTTCATATGTATAGAGGTACTTCGGAGAACCATATTTAGCCATTATAACCTTCCATATCAGCATTTAGCAGACTGTTATCGATTTTTTTACCGTCTGGCTGGAAATCTAGTCATGTGTCGGCTATTTCGTCAATCAGACTAGTGAATTATGAACTGTATTCGTGTTGTGAAAGTTAAAAACTCAACGACTACCATATGTAATATATATATATATATATCTTGTGAAGCCTGGAGAACTTATCGGCTGGAACATTGTATAAAAAAGAAATGTGAAGACAAAGACATTGAAATAATGTCTATCTTTTTTATTTATCACAGGACTTCGAGCAATGAATAAGCCGAAAAATGTATCGACTGAAATGTTGATACACGAAACAAATACTGAATATTCTTGTTCGAATAATTCATGAAATAGAAAAATGTTAATTTAAAAACCAGACACAATAAATTAGAAAGCAATAGATTTATCATTCGTCTTGTTCTTATTTTATGAATTTTGGTGGTATTTGATTTATAAAATTAATGGGTTGTGTTGCTGTTTTTTGTTTTTTTACGACATATCAACCGTGTTTGGATTATTTAATTGTTTTTATTTAATTATATTTGAGAATTTAATTGTTTTAGGGTTAGAAAAATATTGGCTGTTTTATACTTGATTTTTTATACTTATGGTTATATTTGTCGTTTTATACTCAAGTCTATGCTTAAATATTTTTCATTTATACTTGAACCTATAGATAATATTAGCCGTTTATAGTTGAAACTATAGGTAAATATTGGTCGTTTTATACTTGAGTCAGTATTTGTCATTCATACTTGGAATTACAAATAATATTAGTCATTCATACTTGAGTTTATTAGTAAAAAATGGATTTTTTCATACTTGAGTCAATAGGTAAATATTTGTTTTCTGATGTCAACGAATACTCGTTGACAGTTTTGTGATGCTCATTGAAGTAGAGACTTTGTAATCGCATATACAACTATGGTACACCGTTGAACAATGCTGATGTCAGACGCCTTCGAATAATCTCGTATTAATAGTACTTGCACGATAATAGTCGTTCGAATAGTAATCCGTATAGTGATCCGAATATAGAAATAGTATAATGAATACAGTAGAGAAATAGTATAGACAAGAAAAGGCGATCCGTGTAATAATAGAGGATAGAGTAGAAATAACGATCATTGGTCGTAAGCTAATTCCTACATATATGCGTTTCCTTTATGTTCATGTGGTCTACTTAATTTAATAATGGGATCGGCTGTGTTTGCTCACTGGCGATCTATGTTCAAACTCGAGTGTCGGCAGCGACACTTTATTTCTATATAACAATTTGCCATTTATACTTGAAATTGTAGATAATATTAGTTGTTTATACTTGAGGCTGTAGATGAATTGTTATTTATATTTTAGTCTATAGATTGTCTATTCTGGAGTCTATAAATAATTATTTGTCATTTTCTGGAGTCTATAAAAATAAATATTTGTAAACATAAATATAAATATATATAAGGCTTGTCTTTAAAAGCCCCTATTTATCATTTATAAGAATTTGGAGCAAACTGCTAGGTGGTCGATTTTGTGGGGGCTCTTAACCCCTCTACGGGATTTGCAAATGCTGTATTCGAAACTCCGAAGATAGGGCGGATTAAATGAATGGGAAGGAGTTCGTAGTTCAACAGTAGGAGCGATAAATTCAGGTCAGGGGTCAGAAGACAATAATATGAAGAATGCAAGGGACGCAAGCAGAGGTCACGACGGGTAGGTGAACTGAGGGGGATGCTTCTCGAGACCGGAATTCGAAAACATTCCAGAACACGACAAAAATCTGTCGAAAGTCATGCCGTCGAAAAGTTAAATAAATGTTCGATCCAGTCGTGCAAAAATAAAATTTTATTTTGAAATGCTTGATTAAATGACCCCCCCCCAAAAAAAAACCAAAAAACAAAACAGGATAGTATATTTTTAATAACCATTAGTGAGGAAATAAGCTAAATTTAATGCCTGTTTTTGTTAAGGGAAAACTACCTACCAATTTATATATATATATATATATATATATATATATATATATATATATATAAGAACAGTAAGATATATAATCCGGTGTTCTTACAGATATTTTTATTTTTACAAAATAGTGCTCAATGTAAATTTACAGAGCATTAATATTATAAATTAATTGATTTAAAATATGTTTTTTTTTTTTTTTTTTTTTTTTCACAATTCCAACCATGTTTCAAAAATGGAAGCTAAAAGCCGCGAATTTAATTTTGTAATTAAATTAAAGACATTAGTTCCATTTCATCCTCGAGCGAATTTTGTAGTAACTTATTTCGCTTGAGGATGAAATGGAACTTATGTCTTTAATTTAATTACAAAATTAAATTCGAGTCTTTTGGCTTCCATTTTTGAAACATGGTTAGAACTGTGTAGCGGAAAAACCATATTTTAAATCAATTAATTTAATATATATATATATATATATATATATATATATATATATATATATATGAAAGTGAAGTCTACACTCATAGGTTACAGGCTGTTTCATGCTAGAAGCAATCGTCGGGCGGCCTGACGATTTCGTCCAGTATGAAACAGTCTGTCACCTCTCAGTGTTGACTTCAATGTTCACTTTTATATTTATATTTACATACGCCCTATCTGATATTGAGCACTTTATCCCATAAATATAGCACACCTTAGAACTATATTTCTTCATATATATATATATATGTAACACACTATTCTTATGAGTGACCAGTCAGGAGTCCTTACTCTGTGACTTTTTTCTTTGGGGTTTATAAAAAGAGCAAATTTCTATACCAAACCAAGACTTTGCAAGAAGTTGAAGGGTGAATGCAAGATGTTATGTCTTTCATACTACAAGGCTTCCTGGTGAAATCATTTGACTCAATTCCTGGGCGGCCTGAGAATCTGGTAGAGAAATCTGGTGCCCATATCGAACATTGAATGAAACGTCATGCTAAACGCTTTCCTCTCATATCTATTTCTTGTAAAAATTATAGTCAATAAATAAATTATAAGTGTTTTAAAAAGGGGGAGTTACTTTTCAATCACTCTGTATATACAAAATTCATAATATATATTTCTTCACCAGTTTTACAACAATGATTTTCATGCATAATGTAATACACACACACACACACACACACACACACACACACACACACACACATATATATATATATATATATATCAGTTATAAACGGCATGGGCATAGAAATGTAAAATGCATGAAGACTGGCAATTTCAGTGAGATAAATGATAAAGCAGTCATTATATGATTCGAGGACAGTCGCGAGCTGGATATTTGCATCCAGGACAATAGGGTACCAGATAATTGCGTCCCAGGACATTTGCGTCCCTGGATAATTGCGTACTTCTGATAATATTTTGAAGCTTTTAAAGGCAATTACCATAAATTTTGAAGAAAGCATATGTAGTTCTCATAAATTTTTAAAAACGAAGTAAAACATAAAAATTAAAAGTTTATTTTTGTTTAAAAAGCAATGGCAGATTAACAATGTTGCAAGATCCCTCTGCACATCGCCAGTATGGTTTTGTTTCATTGGCCTTTCTCTCATGGTAGTTATAGCTGTAATTTTCCTAGTTCACAAATATTTTTCCATCAGTGTTTGATTTTCGAAAAGAAAAAGAAATAACAAAACAAGAAATAAATAAAATGTATATATACCCGACACTCTCGTCGAATTCGACGTATGAGGGTCAAGCAGATAAGTTTCTAGAAACCAGAAGTTCTACACCAGCAGACGAGATTTGATTATAATGGTGAAAGTTGTGTGCAGAACCATCCACATTTTTTGACCTGGTGCACTACGCGCCACAAGGTCCCCAAACGACCCTCAGCAGGTTTTGAATTCAGAGTTGTCCATCCAAGGATATAGAACCCAGTCTGTCCTGTTAGTTACCCATAGTTGGCGGGAGAAGAAAAGGATTAATACCTTTCCCAAGACTGGAATTTGAACACGGCTCTCCGATTCCTCAATGCAAGCCGCTATCCATTACTCCACCGTGCTCTTTATACATATACATATAATATATATATAATACAATGAATACATATATGAATGAATATATATATATATATATATATATATATATATATATATATATATATATATATATATATATATATATATATATATATATATATATAAAGAAAGACAGTATATATACATACATATATATATATATATATATGTATAAAGAACGATAATATATATATAAAGAAAGACAATATATATATATATATATATATATATATGCGTGTGCATGAGAGAGTTAAATCTCGAATTATATATACAGTTTGTATGTAGAATCATATATTTGTGTACAAACATATTTTTTGTGCACATACACACAAGTAAAGATGATTTAAGAAACTTGTATGTGCATACTCAAATGTTATATATATATATATATATATATATATATATATATATTGGGAAGAATGAATCTTTTTCCTCGAGACTTCTATCCACACGCACGCTACGTACACACAAATATATATATATGTATATATGTTTCCTTATAGTTTTTGTTTGTTGTTATGACATTCTGGTTTTCTGTCATTGAACAGACCTTGGGAACAGGAAAATACGCCTGTTATTTTCTTTCCGAATAACGTCAGGCTTCATGTCAAAGACACTCACCATTCGTTTGAGGGACGGGGGTAAAATATTCGTTTGACTAAAGGGAAGGATCAGTGAAGCTGTCCGAATCAGATCGATTGGAATTCAATGCTGGACAACGCTTGTTGCGTTTCGGAGGAAACAGGAAAAATGGCGTTTGTTGGAAAGAGATCAAAAGAAGTGCAAGTTTGTCGGAGATTTCTTGCTCTCAGAGAACAACATGAGATTTAGTTGGAGCATAGTGCCGCGAAATGGTGAAAAATAGACGTGAAAAAAACGAAAACATAAATTAAAATCTGAAGCTTGTCTAATTTTGTGAATTTTTGCCTAGTTTTTCTTTCTTCTTACTTGACTAGCTTTTTCTTTTATAGCAACACGCTAAGCAAGCAGTGTGGACTGTGAATAAAGAATTGGTTTCCGAATCGTAGCAAACAGTTTTATTCTGACTAACGGGTTGGGGGTAGCGCCTCTTCGATTATGTTATAAAGGCTAACTAGCAGAAGTCAGCCAAATTTAGTCAAATAGAGTTTTTAAAAATGTACATTTTAAAAGCATATATGCAGCAATACAGGATGCAGCAGAAATACCTCTCATATGTAACTCCCAGATATACCACTCAAATGTAAATACCAGAAATACCTCTCACATATAACTCGCAAAAATACCTTTCACATGTGACTCCCAGAAATACCTCTCAAATGTAAATAGCAAAAATACCTCTTACATGTAACTCTCAGAAATACCTCTCACATATAACTCCCAGAAACACCTCTCACATATAACTCCTAGAAATACCTCTCACATACAACTCCCAGAAATACCTCTCACATGTATCTCCCAGAAACACCTCTCGCATATAACTCCCAGAAACACCTCTCACATATAACCCCTAGAAATACCTCTCACATATAACTCCCAGAAACACCTCTCACATGTATCTCCCAGAAATACCTCTCACATGTAACTCACAGAAATACCACTCAAATGTAAATACCAGAAATACCTCTCACATATAACTCGCAAAAATACCTTTCCCATGTGACTCCCAGAAATACCTCTCAAATGTAAATAGCAGAAATACCTCTTACATGTAACTCGCAGAAACGCTTCTCACATGTAACTCCCAGAAATACCTCTCACATATAACTCCCAGAAACACCTCTCACATGTAACTCCCTGAAATACCACTCACATACAACTCCCAGAAATACCTCTCACATTTATCTCCCAGAAACACCTCTCGCATGTAACTCCCAGAAATACCTCTCAGATGTAACTCCCAGAAATACCTCTCACATATAACTCCCAGAAACACCTCTGACATGTAACTCCCAGAAATACCTCTGACATATAACTCCCAGAAATACCTCTGACATATAACTCCCAGAAACACCTCTCACATATAACTCCCAGAAACACTTCTCACATGTAACTCCCTGAAATACCACTCACATACAACTCCCAGAAATACCTCTCACATGTAACTCCCAGAAATACCTCTCACATGTAACTCACGGAAACGTAAAGGTAAGACATTGGCGGGAAGTGCGAGAAACGAAACTATTGGAGTGGAAGTAGCGGTTGCTATTTCAACAGTAAAAGGTACGGGACTAAATGCCAATCTAGTAGGATGCTTAAATTAACCGGGACAAAAAAAAGCTTGTAGACAGAGGGAAGCCACTTCACGTCGGTGAGAAAGTGACCGATGACGAAATGCGTTGTCAGGATCGATTATATTACTTCTTTGGATTTTGTCAAGAACCTCAAGATGAATTACAAAACATTACCCTGCTGGAATCAGATGGTCTTTATCTATTTTAGACATTGTGATAGGTATGGTGGACTTTATTTTATAGAGTTAGGGCAGCGTTGTTTTTCCTACCTTTTGACTACACCCAATACTTGGGAGTCTAACGGATTTAGGTCTGGAGAGCTAAAAGGCCATGTAATTGGGCTAACGTGATCGTGCTGATTCTAACCCTTCCACTATTGAGTCATTTTGGTCGCCTTATGTCATGTTCTCTATCCAAGGCCGCATAACACAACCCCAACACCTCTTTATAGTCTGTAGCATTGATCATTAAGCCCCGAGGAAAGGAAGGAGTAAGCAACACATCTTTCTCGTTGTTTAACACCACTGTTGCCAGAAACCTAATGTGCATGACCGGTGGTTGGTCATCACTGTCTCTGCATACCCATCTATCATTCCTTCCGTTGATTTTTTGGTCCTGATCAAAATGTTCCTCACCAGAGGAAAACTAAAGCCTGCACGAATCAGAGGGTTATCTTGGAATAGTTTCCATTCCCATTATTGCTCTTGGGAAATATATGAATCGACACCCTTGGCCAAATTACTTGGAACAACCGCTTTCGTTTTCTTTCTTTTACGATACGGTCAGATTTAGACCCACTGGAGCGACATGGTGTATTTGTTCCTCAGATTCAGTCGTTTGCAGTGGTGTGCAGTAATATGAAGCTATTTTCGAGGTGTATCATGAAATTTGTTTGGCCTTGAAAAATATTGCATCATCTGTGATTGCATCAGATTTTCATCACGCCCAGAAACTATTGTCTCGACTTTCGATTAGTTGTCCTACGGCCATTGTCTGCGATGGGCGTTACTCCAAGGAAGCATACAAATATTGTAACGCTGCAAGCTTTACCAGTGATCAAATCAAAGTACTATAGAAACTCTCCTGATTTAAATCCAATCGAGAATCTGTGGTCAATTTACAAGGAACGACTTCGTGGAATGGACACACTAAGTACTAACATGGGCACTTTGTCAGTTTACATTGGAAAAACACGAAAAAATGTTAAACGATAAACACGTGCAAATAAGACGCTAGAAGCGAAAATCGCACCGCATCTCATGTCACACATGACTACGCGAGAGTGAACTGGAGAAGTATGAAGTATGGAAATCCATGGCACAAACCAATGGCCTCCGTCACCAACTAAAGACATTTAAGGATATTTGTAGAGATTCCATAGTTGATTTTGTTTAGGTTGGGTTTCAACTGTTTAATGTATAATGCTTCAAGGAAAACTAAAACTCCTTGAAGCATTATACACGTGTTTATCGTTGCTTAGAGATCATCTATGTAAACATTCACAGACTGTCATCACTGTCTTGTCCGTATATTGCTTAATATGTTGTAATTGATATCTTTGATAATGGCTTATGTAAGCCGAAAGCTTAGATTGTATTAAAAAAAATGAATCAATATTGTGAATTTCTTTCTTCGTTCAATTATAATGTTATTAAACTTATTAGACGTTATGAAAAGAGTTTACATAAAATAAATAGTCAACACTTGTCTATATTATTTAATGAAACGAATATATATATATATATATATATATATATATATATATATATATATATGTGTGTGTGTGTGTGTGTGTACATCTTCCATTTTTCTTCTATGTAACCAGAAACAATGTGATCAATGTTTTAACTGGTACTTAGGTTCCCTGAACAAAACTTTATTTGGTGTCGATATAATTCTGAAAGACATTATTGATGAATGCTTGTTTAAAGTTACTTAATTCTTCATAGAAAATTGTTTTTCTCTTTGCTTCTGTTAATTAAATCTTTTACAACGGCCATTTTTTATAGATACGGACATTTACTTTTATAATTAAAAAGGTACAAATCGATAAGGAGGTCAAAGAAGTGGCTATTTTGTATTCCCCAATGTGTTTCACAAATATTTTCTTCTATGTATCGTGTCCAGTCAGGACGTTGACGATAATAGCTCTTCACAATCTCCTTTGAAGCTTTTAATTAATTCAGTGACGCCTAAACCATGTTCCTCCATTCATTTACTTAAGATCGATAGGCAGATTACGTGCTGGTTTTCTTTGTCCCTCTTGTATTCAATCCGTCCTGTATGTATAAAATTTTCCAAGTCCTCTTTCCTTATTTTTGTGATGTCAACGAAGACTCGTCGCCAGTTTTGTAAGCGAGAACTCGTTGTCACTTTCGTAATGCTCGTTGTAGTAGAAACTTTATAATCGCAAATACAACTATGGTACGCCGTTGAACAATGCTGGTGTCAGACGCCTTCGAATAGCACTCACACTAATAGTACTTGCTCAATAATACTCGCTCGATAAGTAACCGGTATAGTATTATGGATAGAGAAATAGTATAGTGAATAGAGTAGAGAATAGCGATCCGTATAGTAATAGAGGATAGAGTAGAAATACGATCAATTAGACACGCTCTACCTCCCATGCATTTCTTCTATTGTCACGTGGTCTGTTTAAGTCACTAACGGGATCGGCTGTGTTTGCTCACTGGCGATCTATGTTCAAACATCGGCAGCGACACTTTATTCCTATATAAGAATTTGTCATTTATAATTGAAATTATAGGTAATATTAGTTGTTTATACTTGAGGCTATAGATGAATGTTTGTTATTTATATTTTAGTCTATAGATTGTTTATTCTGGAGTCTATAAACAATTATTTGTCGTTTATCTATAGTTAAATATTTGGGCGTTTGTACTTGTAATTAAACATGAATATTAGTCGACAGCGAAATTTTCTTCCTATATAACACTCATTGTCAGTTAAGTGGCATACGTGATACACGATTGGGCGATCATATATCAAAAGATACATGACTGACGAGGAAGATTTTTCCCGCAGTTGGCTACTATTTCTTTCTGAGGATCGAACTCACTACACAGTCGTAAATGAACCTAGCAAGACAAGCTGTCTAACCATTAAACCACCGCAGGTAAATATATCGACACTGAAAAATAAAAAATTATAAAAGATATAATCAATATTTAAACTAAAAAGAAATGAATATTTTATTATCATTTAACTCCAGACAAGGCAATAAAGCCGTTAAGATTCAAGGTGAGCGTGAGGGAATATTAGAAATAGAAAATATTATTCAGGTTAGAGAACACTAAAAGAACAGAAATTAAGGAAACGGAATATAACGATTGACCTTTCATTTAAATTTTGAAGATCAAAGTTGATTGGAAAACAAAACGTCGGAAGAGTGTTCCCCAAGCGAGAAATGTGAGGGAAGAAACTGTTAGCATAGAACTTACGGTTACATCCAGCCATTTCAACTGTAAAAAGATGAAACTTTGCTGCCAATCTAGTTAAGTTCGTAAAGTCTAGGTAGCAAAGAGGAAAGCTAATTAGAACAGTTACCATGAAAATATTTGTAGAAAAGACAGAGGGAAGCAAAGTTGCTTCAGTGGGTAAGTGACTGAAGCCGAGATACCAGATCAGGGCCAAGATTTGCATTCATACCCGGAAAACACTTCTACGCGGCCTTGTAGGTGATGGATTATTTTCCGCCTTACAACCCCTTTCCCACATATAAAAACGTCGCAAGCTTCTTTCTGTCATTTCGATATTTCCATGTGAAGCGACATTCACAAATTCCATCAATTCAGACCTTCATATCTAAAACCGGCCATGTATACAAGGGAAAATCTTCCGAATTTTCTTTGTATTCCATTGGTAAGGAGGAAGATCAATTCAAACAGCTGCTTCCCAAGTGCATGCTTCCCCAATCTCGAAAATGTTAACCACTTCAAATCTGGGTTCAATAATTATATCTGTTACATACCCTGATAACCTGCACATTTTAACACCTCCGCTTATATCTAAGTTGAGTGGCTCTTCGGCATTGTATTCGGGGAAAAATAGCGTAAAACTTTTATAAGTTAAGCAATCTGTACAATGGAAGTGTATCCTCCATAATATAACTTTTCGTTAACCTCTTGGATTATTAATTTATCCTGGATTATCAATAGAATTTTTAAATATTGGAACGAATTTACGCGATAATATAATCTTCTAATAAAACAAAGTAACATGAGATCAAAATATTATCTAAAAACCTTTTAAATCTACTAATAATAATCTCGTGTAAACCCACCCAGGATTACTCGATCTCTTAAAAACAATCTGTTAAAAACTGATATCGTAATAGTATTAAAATAAATTTTAACGTTACAAAATACTATTAAACGACTTGGTAACGATATTGTTAAAACTATTCAAAATTGCAAATCATTTCTAATGATCACACAATATTTAAAAACAATGAAGTGAAAATATTATGACTAAAAAAAAAATGAATAAACTTATCCCAGCAAACAACGTAGAAATAGGTTAATTCATATTTCAAAAAATAATTAGTTATTCTGATTATTTCCATGACAACTTTAAAATCCATAAGTCTTCTTGTTTCTCTCTCCACCCAATAAGCACACAGGTCCCTGGTCACGTGTTCTAACTAAAGAATTTAATCTCTCATATTTAAGTTTTAAATATAGTATTAATTCGACAAATTCCATAACATCTTGCAATCTTACTCAACCATTAACCACACAAAATGTAGCCAACCACAATTATGTGGTTAACTAATAAAATGTTATGTATGGAGCATAAGTATAAATAACAATGCTAAACGTAGTAAGTGCAACAACACCATTTATTCATTTTATTGTAGTCAGATTCAGATTGTAATAAACATTCAGGATTTATAATCTATCATAAAAAAAACGTGTAAAACTCTTATATTTAGCAGTCATTAATAAAACCTCATGAAAATCAAATTCTCTAAATAATACCGATATTTATAATTTCATATTCCCTACCGGAGATTGTTTCTCTGAAAATTGTAGAAATACATGTTGTGTAGTTTATGTAACCATAATTATTTCTCATCTGTCATATTTCCCATCAGCAACACAGTATACAGACACACAAAATTAAAATGACATAAGGCGTTGTGAATAATATAATAACATTCACTAAATCAAATTACAAACAACGGTTACAAATTTTATAAGCAATCTCCATAGTAAGCAAAAAAGCAAAACAAAAAAAAAAAAACAACCGAAAATCAACAAAATTCCTTACGATTGTGGATTGCTTAGCTAATCCCTCATGCAGATCCTGCTCAGGTATATTTGTGTTTCTTCAACAAAACCAATATGTGGTTCATACTCAACTGTTTTTGAGCCAACCTTAATTACAATTTCTGTGAAAGAACGAATATTCTGGTGTAATCAGTGGTTGAACAAAACCAATACGATCGAAGCCTCGCTCAGCGTCACTTGTTATTTCATATGAGCATGACCAATGACAAGTTTCGAACAATTTCATCGATACAATTTCACTTAGAAAGCTGGGATCAACTTGCGCTATAGTTTTCACGAACACGCCAAGAGTGTTGAAAAATCGAATTGCCTTACTATTAGATTTAAGTGAAATTCATAACCAGGTTTCATGGTCCTAACTTTACTGACACTGGGGGGTAAAGTTAATCGTTACTTCTTACTTTATGCATTTCATAATGATGTAAAGACTGGATTTAACTAGAAAAATATTCATAATTAAATATTAAAATAACACTCAATAAATTTACAAATATCAATTATTCAAATTATATCCTTTAGATTTAAAAATAGGAATATTAGTTTATACACACACACACAGACAATTTTGGTTGATTTGTTTAGCGGCATCTGGTGGTCCCCGCTGTTCATCTCAAGGTCCTAGACAAACACCAGAGACTGATATGCAATGCTATAGGTCATTTTCTCACGGACGAGATGTGGCTCTCCTCTGTCTTATCTACAAATATTGTCATGGCAACTGCTCTGAGAAGCTACTTTCACTGGTACCCCAACTGCATGAATTTAAGCGTGCTACTAGGATGACATCTCGGTCCAACACTTTCACTGTCGAAACGGTTTAATGTAACGACGTTTTCTACTCCAACAGCACTTCTCGATAGTGGAACTCCCTTTCTCTTACTTGCTTCCCTGATAATTATAATCTTTACAAATTTAAATGTCATGTCAATCGACATCTTCTGTTGCTTTGATCTTGATCTCGCCGTCCTTCTCTTTATCCATTCCTCAAACACCACCTCTTTACTCTTGATCTCACTTTCTATAAATCATTGCATGCTAATGGCACTCACGGCTAGCTTGGGATGAAATGCTTAAAAAATATCAACCTCTATGGGTAATTTAATGCCAAAATCTAAATATTTTCTAGGCACTTTTAGAACTTGAACACACACACACACACACACACACACACACACACACACACACACACACACACACACACACACATATATATATATATATATATATATATATATATAAAATAGATAGTCAACACTTAGAGGTGATAGTCTGTTTCATGCTATATGCAATCGTGGCCTGACGATTGCATATAGCATGAAACCGACTGTTGCCTCTAAGTGTTGACTTCAATGTAAATTTACAGAGCATGGATATTATAAATTAACTGATTTAAAAATATGGTTTCATCGCTACACAGGAAATACCATGTTTCAAAAACAGAAAACAAAACTTCAAATTCAATTATATTAAATTAAAAGCATTAGTTCGGTTTCATCTTCAAGCGAATTTTAGAATTCCAAAATTTTATATATATATATATATATATATATATATATATATATATATGTGTGTGTGTGTGTGTGTGTGTATTTGTTCATTTCAATGCATATTACGTTGATTTTACATCTCATTTACTTGTTTTAGTATTTTGCCTTGATTTCTGTCAGTGTTTCTAATTTGCAAACAATTGATAGAAAACGATTTTCTTCCCTTTGTCATATCTTTTTAACTTCGAACTCTTTACGATCCAGTCCACGATATTATCACTATAACCAAAATACTGTTCGCTCCTTCAACTTTTACAGGTGTCGTTTTTCGTTCCTTGGTATTGTCCTTTCATTGTTTTTTTGTCTGGCAGAATAAACTCCCTTTGTTGTTCAAATCGTTATGTTCCTAAGAACTTTCAAGAGCGTTCAAATTCACTCAGGTGTAATGACCAGTAAAGAATTTTGACAGGGTCATTCATCATTCCAACGGTCACTCTGGTCAGTTGAGCAGTCTGTCATCTTAGAAAAATTAGTGACACGAAATGAACCCTACAAATTGGATGGCAACAATCAAGATATTCGCTGAAAGCCAGGGAAACATACAATTTACACAACTGTTCAACCCTGACTTTGACTATAATTCCTTGATAAATTACACTGAGTCAATACATTTCCTACTCATATTAGATTCATACACACCAAGATTCATTTATAAGAAGAAATCATTTATTCTAGCGAGGCTCAAAAAGGGCAGATCAAGACGTCCCTGTTTATAGAACAAACTCAATTACCGTTCAGAATATGACAAAAATAAAAGTGCACACATTTGACCGAAGAAGTCTTTATTCAAACTGATAGATACATCTGCACTGAGACAAATATAAACATAACTAGATATATAGATATGAACTGACTGAGATAGCTTTATACGAATAGACTGAAACAGACACAAATAGACCAAAATAGATAGCTATATAGATTCGGCTTATGTGCTGTGTGGAAAGCCGTGAACAATAGTAAGAGATTCTTTGAATAGAATCGTGTTGTGCATGAAAAGCTCAAAAGAAATGTTCGTAAAGGTCTTGGGGTTCATCTCTCTGAGTATGTTGGCATAGAATTGTGATTTAACGTTTGATACGAGCGCTTGTCTCTGTCCAAGTCGTGGTCGAACAGACATTTGGCCGACAGATATTTGGCCGACAGATATTTGGCCGACGGACATTTGGCCGACGGACATTTCAAAAGTACAAGTAAAAATAGTAACAAGCAATACTTTAAGTATTTTAATTAACAGTATTATAAGGTACAATAGGAGTAATAATTACCACTGAATTTCAAGTGATTAAATTACTAAATCTATATTTAAAGCTAAAAGTTTTCTTATTTCAATATTTGTTTATTGAAATTTGTATTTTTAAAAATATTTGGGTGTATTTAAGTAAAAAGTAGCACCTAATTATTTACATTCGTATTTAACAGTAAAATGAAATCTAGTTCATACCTTTAAGATAATGATCATTAAAAGCAAAATTGAAAAATCTTTCATATCGTAAAAGCTTAAGATTTTTGCTGTAGTAAAATGTGCTTTTTTCTCAAAGTACTTATCTTACAGTAATATTTGATGTAAAATATAATATATACAGAATAGATTTTTAAAAAATCCTGTCAAAAAAAATTTTATAAATTAATATAGTTAATAAATATAAATATATGTAAGACATTTCTATAAAGAGTGTGATATCCGTGTAAGTACGTCACTACGTTTTAGTCTAAATATCCGTCGGCCAAATGCCTCTCGGTCAAATGTCCGTCGGCCAAATATCTGTCGGTCAAACGACTGATTACCGTTCAAGCAGAGCAGGCCTCAAAAATCATCAAGGACGCCACGCATAGAGAGAAAGTCATTCACTAAACGTTATACAGTAGTTTTACTTGCAACGAGTGAAGCTATGAATGTGACTCTTGTCGGTGGAATAAAAAGTCAAATGAAAATTCACCAAGATATAACTGTAGCACCTACTGCAAGAGGCGCTTAACGTTGCCATATCGTCTTGGAGAGGATGCAAACAAAGAGGAGACTTATACTTTACACCAGGAAGAGGCAGCTGACGTTTCTGGGACACATAATGAGGAAGGAGGGCCTGGAGAATATGATGCTCATAGGTTGAATAGAGAGAAAGAGAGACAAGGGAAAACAACGCAAGACATAGCTAGCGGGCTTGAGCGAATGGATGACAGAACGTGGTCAGGAGTAGGAAGCAGAGAAAAGGAATTTGTGGAGAGCTTCAAGGGATAGAGGGAGGGGGAGTGCCATGATCGTCTACGTCCTGAAAGAACATGGTCATAAAAAGAAAAGTAATGGTGAGGGAGAGTGACGTGTAATCTATAATTTGAACTGCTGCAGAGGAGCATACTTCCTTCAGCAAGAATATCAAAATTTAATAAAGACGCCGATAGGTAACTTTTTTTTTTTATCTAAGCAGGATAGCATGCTTAGATTTTTTTTTGTGGCGTCAAACTTTGTTTGAAAACTCCAGAATATTCGAGCATTCTTTGATGGTTGAACTGGCTATGAACAGCTCAATATACCAACTCTTTGACTCTCTTTTCACACCAACCCTTCACGGTCCCATTTACGTTCGATGTCAAACTGGTAGAAGATTAATCAATCAATCACACGCACATGCCTACGCATGAATTTATAGACAGATACGTGGACAATGAAATCAAAAACAAATCCGCGATATTCTGTTCCATGCTTGAACGCAATTTTCAGGCTTGAAGATTGGGCGGCGTTGAGTTCCATGGCCACTCTTGTATTTACATACACTCTGTTTCTGATATTGGGTACGTTTACCCATAAATATAGCATACGTTAAAACTATATATATATATGAAGAACCATATAAACTAAATGATTTGTTTTAAATTTAATTTATATAATATTATATATATATATATATATATATATATATATCGAGAGAGAGAGAGAGAGAGAGAAAGAGAGAGTTTCAAAGTTATTCTTTCAAAAATTTTGAATCTACCAGCGTCTCTCGTTTCATGTGTAGACGTGATAACATCAACAAAGTCTAGTCTGATTAAATCCTAACAGATGAAACGCGTTACAAAAACTTTTTCTAATCACACAAAACACACACATATATATAATATAAATATAAAAGTGAACATTGAAGTCAACACTCAGAAGCAACATATATATATATATATATATATATATATATATATATATATATATATATATTAGGAAACTTTATAAATTTAATATGTTTGGACATTTTATAAATTTAATATGTTTGGACATTTATATAACTTCATCAGTATTCTGGAGAAGTCGGACAATGCGGAGTTGTTTCAATGCTGAAATCCTCTATTGTTCTTTGCTTTCATTGGTTGTATAGATATCACGTGTTCATTTTATGGCTTTAGTTTCAATGTATGTGTGTATATATGCAGCAGTTTAGTTTTGTATATATCACGTGTTCTTCTCATGGCATTTATGTGTGTGTTTAATTCATGCAAAATTAGAATAATTTGTGTGTGCATTAAAAATTGGGTTTATTAGTGTATTTTAATTGCATAATAAATTATGATGAATATTAGAAGTGAATAAGCAATACTAGATTACGTCATCTGCAAATGTTCTCATTTTACAGGCAGAGATTTTGTGAATATTGGTGATAATGAAGTAACATGTCTGACGAGTATTTATTGTATGTTGATTATTTATTTATTTGTCTCAATTTTTAAATTGTTTTGTTTTCATTTTTTGAACCACATTTTGGCAAAGTTGATATTTGCTAAGCAAATGACTGCTGGTATCAGGAAAGGTTATTTTTTTGGCTAATTCACACATCATGTTCTCATTTTAACCTATTCTGAAATCATTTCATAAAAATGGCCTACCTGTCTTTTAAAAAATGTCTTATATCATATATATATACATATATACATGGTGACGGTATGGATTTAATCAGATAAAATGATTAAATAAGGAATAGGTAAGAAACATTTTATAAATTTGACATGTTTCATTATTTATTTAGCTTCATCGGAATTTTTTTTTAATGTCTAGCTGTTTAAATTTTTAAATCATATTGTTTTGTTTTCATTGGCTGTGTAGATGTCATGTGATCATATTATGGCATCAGTATGAATCTGTGTGTATGTATGTAGCAATCTAGTTGTGTATGTGTCACATGTTCCTCTCATGGAATTTATATGCCTTTAATTCTTGAAATATTAGCATAAGGAACAAATTTGACATGTTTCTCTATTGAGCATCAGCAATTTTTTTTGGGGGAAGTAGAATGATGTAGAGCTATTTTAATTTTTAAATCTTTTTTTTTTTTCATTGGTTGTATAGATGTCATGGGATCATATTATGGCATCAGCATGAATGTGTGTATATATATATGTAGCAATTTAGTTGTGTATATGTAACATGTCTTCTATGTGCATTTAATTCTTGTTGGTTCGCGGTAATGTTTTCTCCATCATTTGCGGCTGACAGAGAATAGAAAAAATTGTTTATAAAAAAAAAGAAAGAAAAATTTAAAAATATAAAAATAATCTAGCTTTCTTCATATTCAAAGAATTTTAACTCCTCTGTTCTTTGGATGAGGTAAAATTTCATCATCCTTGAAATATTAGCATAATTATGTTTGTATTAAAAATTGCTTTTATTTGTATATTGTAATTGCATTATAAATTTTAACGACTGCTGGTAGTTAATGTGTAATACTGTATGACATCGTCTGCAAATGTTCTCATTTGCCAGACTTTAAGCAGAATATTGGAAGAAACATTTCCAATATACATTGTATATTGATTATTGATTATTATTCCTCTTTGCTGATCAGTTCTTTAATTGTCGTAGAGCTAATGGTTATAATGTTCATGTTTGGGATAGTTAAATGTGTTTCGAGTTCACTGGCTAAGGGATTAGTGAATATACTAAGTTTATAATTCTACTAACATTAAAGATCAAAATAAGTCCGCATTATTCAACTCCGAACTTTCTGACGAAACTAAATAAATTGAAAAATATGATCAATTTATAAAGTTTCTCCTACTTTTCACTACTGTCGCATATAATCTATATTTCCAAACCACACACGCATATATATATATATATATATATATATATATATATATATAGTTAAACATATATTATTAAATATAACAGACAATGAATGTCTATTATGTCTGATCATGAGCCGTTCTAATGTTCGTATACTTGCTTTAATTTCGGGCGAAAATAAACACAAATATTTTCCAACATTTGCATATATTTTTTTATTAAGCTTTTCCTTGATCTAACCTTTCGGCTAACATAAACCATCTTCAGAGTGGTTATACGGACATTTTAACAAAGATATTCACCATTGAAGTTGATATTTTGTTATTTTGACCTAAAAGATTGCTATGTGACGATAACGGTCGCGGAATAGCAGACGCAGGTTGTAAGTTCAAGATGCGGTTCCAAGACGTCATACCACTCAATAGACCGAAGTATTACAACAGAACCAATGTCTAGATGCAATGTAATGTGTTGTGACTAGTTTGAAATGTAATTTTGTTGAGTGTGGGTTGTTTCGTTTTAATGTAGATAGCTTCCAATATCTGAAGGTTGTTTATACTGTGTGAGTATTATTGTGTTATCAACTAATGACAGATAAGTCTACGAGAGAACGTGGTTGCAGTAAAACCAATATATGTAGTGGCTTTATTATTAGTATCAGAGATACAATATCTGGACGGGCATATAAACTAATATACTACATGTGTTTTTTGTAGAAAATTTAGTTGTGTGGTTGTAAGGTTATTAGAGACTGTGACGTCAATTGTTTTAAATTTTTTATACTATATAATGAGCTTAACTTGTTTATTATTATTAATGGATTTAACATTTCTACCTATTATGATTTTGAAGTATATATATATATATATATATATATATATATATATATATATATATATATATATATATATATTATGTAATGGACAAAGTCCGACATATTTTATGTTTATACGTTCTTTTTATAGAGACAAATATTTAAGTAAATGCTCCGTTTATAATAAACAGTATTAACGACATTTACCGGCATGAATGTTCGAGAAATTTTCATAGAAAATATGCATCCTCCGATAGGAATCAAACCTGTATCCTATAAGGAACCGTCATATAGCCTGACGTGCTTTACCGATTTAGCCACAGAGGAGCGTTTCGGTTAGCAAGGTCGATTTTACTGTTTTTAAAGTACAATTCTCCATGATTTTTCTATCGTACAGCCGAAACACTCCGCTGTGGCAAAATCGGTAAAGCACGTCAGGCTATATGATGATTGTGTGTAGGATGCACGTTGGATTCCTGTCGGAGGACGAATAATTTCTATGAAAATTTCTCAGGCATTCAGACTGGTAAATGTAGTAAATACTGTTTATTATAAAACAGAGCATTTACTTAAATATTTGTCTCTATAAAAAGAACGTATAAACATAAAAATGTCTTTATATATATATATATATATATATATATATATATATATATATATATATATATATTACTGTAAGATTCTCCTTGTACAAGGTTCTGGGGGCTATTATGGTAGTGGATTACATTAGGATGAGTTTTCTGAGGATAAGAGTGGATAAGAGAACGGTTAACCCTAGACTGGAACAGGTTTAGATTGTAATGATCGAGGAAACTATCCTCTTGGGAGTCAGTTCCACAGGGCAGTAGTTCGTGGAAAGAAGCTGTTCTAGTGGAACTGGCGGGACAAAGAAATATAGTTTGTTCGAGTATTTTCCATGGAAAGAGCAGTAAGAGGCTCGCCACATCCCACCTGTGAGAGAGAGGTGGGAAGGTGCAAAATAGTTTGTCACCCACAATGACTCGGAGACGCTTTTGGAGACGCTCCAGCTCAAATATCAGAATAGTACTCCATTTTAGGTTTTATCTGGCTTTTATAAAGGTAGACGATAACGTGTTGAGTCAGGTACTTACTAGAGCGGTATGGGGTACTAAGCATTTTTCCGGCATCTTTTAGTCTCTCAAAGAACGGAACCTATATATATATATATATATATATATATATATATATATATATATATATATATATATATATATATATATATATACACACACGCCAGAATAAACAAACAGTGGAATATTTGTTAAAATCGTACAAGTGTTCAATTTCAAGTAGGAAAACGAAACTTGTAGAGTTGTTTTAATATTTTAAAAAGATAAATCCGACAATGTTTCGTCCGAAACCGCGGCAGTGTTCCGGTCAGCGTTCTTATCTTTTTAATATATATATATATATATATATGGTTTATTCAGTTCGTTATCTATCTATCTATCTATCTATCTATCTATCTATCTCTGTGCGTGTATTCGTGTGGAAAACTCTCTTACAATATTGCTGTCATTTAATATACATGTGTATGTGTACGGATACATATTAGTGTATTTATGCGTTTGTATGTGTCATCTTTCTAAGTGAGTGTGTGTACTTGTGCAAACGTTTTTATATATATATTATATGTATATAATGCGTGTGTGTGCGTATTTTGCGCTTATGTTTGATCATATTGATTTTTCTATTACAATCGCCATATTTATTTTCGCCATTTTAACCACCCTCATCAAAAATGACAGCAGAATGCTTTTCTCCTTCATCTTTCATCGTAAACAGTATTTTTTTCTATACTCAGCATTTTAATTGCTCTTACAATTCAAAGTTCAAAGGCGTCGAAACAACGAAATATTTTCTTATTTTTTCATGTTTTTACTTTTATCTGAAACGATTTGACCAAAGAACACAGGTTTATTTCGTTTTTTTTTTTCTTTTAATTTGTAGTCAGTTCAAGGTCACAACTAGGTCTATCGATTTTTTCTTTCTGGTTGCTTTTTTTCGTTGTGGCTCTGTATTTTGTTTAATCTCTTCCATTCAAATCTCTTTTATCAAAATGTAACAAACTTAAGCTATTTATCAGTCATTGTTCAGGAAGTATAAGGCATCAATTCCTGAAGGAAATCGCTTGCATATGAAGGTATGTTTTTCGCAATTATTTCATTTGAACTTTAAGAGTATGTAGCCTATGACTTTCCTTAGTGTCGATTTGGATAATCAAGTCTTTTCGAATAGATAAAGTTTATTCGCATTTAACAAAGAAAAAGAAAAGAAATTTGAAACGAAACAGAAAAATAAGAGAAATTTTTGGACGAAAAAACTGAAAGAAAACAGACGACGAATGTTTCAGTGAAAACCTAAGAAAAATGAAGTAAATTAAAAAAAAAAAGCTTAAATAATATCAATATTGGATCTGGTCCAACAATCGTGGCCATTAGCATATATTTTCAACTTAGGGTTTAAAGAATAAATAGATCGATTACTTCTTGTTTTACTTCAATATTTTCGAATGGTGTTTATTAAAATAATAAAAAGAATATGAAATATTCATTGTATATTTGTTTAATAAAATACTTCAAAGAAAGGAAAAAAAAACTACATTCATTTTACGACTCGAAGAAAAATATGTGAAAGATATTTCGCAAATTATGAATTGCTACACTCCAAAATCTGCGAAAAAGCTTTAAGTTTAATATTATAGCCACTGAAACTGTTCGGTTATTTATGTTTCGAATAAAAGTTATAATTACAAAATGGAATTATAATGATATTATTAATTATAATCGAATACGTACATCTTTCTGTACTTTTTACTTACTTAGTGCATACATTTGGTAAATCTTTTTTTATGAGTCGTGTCTCTTCAGGACGTTGGCGATCATGGATCTCCACAACATCCCGTCGTTTGTAACTCTTAATAATTTTTTTTATCTCTCTAAAATCTGTTCTACCACACATTTACACACACTCGCTAGCTAGGTTATTTTTTCCCATCAATCTATCCCTGTAAGTATCAAATTTTCCAAGCTTTCTTTCTTCATTATGTACCATAGAGATGTCAACCATCTCTTTATGATGTTAAATATAAAGTTCTTTTTTTCCATTTTCTCTATAACTTTGTCATTTCTCACATGCTCCGTGCATAGTATTCTCAGCATCCTTCTGTCGAACCACATTTCTGTTGCTTCAAGTTTCATGCTTCATTTGTGAGGAGATTGTTCAGCATTCACTACTAAATAGGAAGACGATATTAGATAACAGTTCAGAACTCTTTTGTATGTTTTCTAACGAAAATTTCCTGTTTCTTAATACTTTGCTTAGTTTTTGGAAGACATCATTCCATCTTTCAGTATCACAGTTTCCGTCCTCTGTTAAGACACTTTCAGATATTTAAATTGATGAAACTGTTTTTGCTCACAAGTAATTGGGAAAGAAATATAATTTTTTATTTCTAAGTACAAATTTCTCTCTGTTACCTATGAAACTTTTTGACAGATATAGTTGCTTTAATTACCTCGTTTTTTTTAATTGGCTGTTTTGATGCAGCGAATTTTAATCTTCTGATCTCCGCAGTAAAAACAAAACAAAAACAAAACAAAAAGAAAGTCATTGATAGGCAAATTAATCCAACTACCTATGTGATTCGAAGTCTTAAAGTTGAATTTAATAAAAAGAAATAAAATTAAAGTCCTTCACATCGCAGGTAAATATATAGACATTCAAAAATCTCTCATCTTAATTATATAAAAGATATAATCAATATTTAAACTAAAAAAAGGAATATTTCATTATCATTTCACTCCAGGCAAGGCAATAAAGCCGCTAAGATTCAAGGTGAGCGTGAGAGAATATGAGAAAAAGAAAACATTATTAAGGAGAGAGAACACTAAAAGAACAGAAATTAAGGAAACGAATATCACGATTGAACTTGCATTTACATTTGGACTGGAAAGCAAGAAGTCGGAAGAGTGTTCAGGTCTCTTCTTCATCTGTGAGGAGATTGTCCAACATTCACTTCCATATAGGAAGATTGGTATTACGTTACAGTTCAGTAATTTTTTTCTCAAAAATTTTTTTCCTGTTTCTTAATACTTTCCTTAGATTTTGAACGGCAAATTGTTAAATAATATTCAGCTTACCAAAAGCTAAGTAAAATTAATAAAAACAGAATTCCTTATTTTCTGCTGTAATGGTTTTGAGACCATCAGAGGAATGTACATCAAGACACAGTAAACTCTGGAAAATCAACCTCTTCACATACTCTAAGCTTTTTATTGCATTTCCTTTTTTCTGAAAGCAAATCTGATGAAATGTTATACCTTGATTATCTTGTACTTTTCATCTCTTTTCATGTGAAAGAAGTTTAGAATATTTAATTAAATATTAATTAAAAAAAGAAAATCTCGGTAATAAAAATATCAAAACCTACTTTATATATTCATATATTTATATACGTAATATTTAAAAAATATAAACGTATTTTGGATGAGAAGTAATTCATATACTTTGCATATGATCATACTGAAAAAAAAAAGAATTCCGTACATTCAAGACACTTCAAAATGGACGCTCACTTATCTACGTTGCAGTACGCTTTTCAATAAGGATATTGCGTCATTTTCTTTTTAAACAGAAGTCATAGATCTTGTAACCTGAGTTTTGTTTATCGCTTACCTACAGAGGGGAAAATAAAATCTTTTCTCCATCAATACCTGCACTCACATATTTTCTTCTTCATATTTATTTACAGGTTTTCCAAGCATCCGTCGTCTCATACAAACGACTGCAGTTGAATTGAGTTCGATTTCACTGTCGTTTAATTTAGTTTAATCTTGGAACGCACTACTTTAAGCTTACTGAATATTATATATATATATATATATATATATATATATATATATATATATATATATATATATATATGTGTGTGTGTGTGTGTGTGTAATGTATGTAATGTATATGTGTATGTATATAGCTCTGGATTTAACAGATGCCGGTGTAGTAGTTTTCGGATCTGATGGATCATAAATTTTCATCACCTCCATAGAAGGTGAGTACATACTAGTTATTCTTTATTACATAATTAATATTAATAATGTTATATCGTACAATGCAGTAGATTGTATCTAATATTTATTATATTAAAATATAACAATTATTTTAAATTTGGACGCCAAAATTTAACGGATTTCGGCATTAACGGACATCATTCCGTGCTAAATTGAAAACGGAATATATATATATATATATATATATATATGTAATTTTTGGCTCTGTGTGTGTGTGTTGGTGTATGTGGGTGTGTGCATCTGGCAGTTAACTTATATTTATGAATATATATTGAACAATATCCTTACATCTGCCTTGATAACGAAACGCGTTGGTGAAGAAAATTTTTTTGTCTTTATCCATATATATATGTATATATATATATATATATATATATATATATAATATTATATTTTATATATATATTTATTTAAATTAGATGACAAACCTTCGTCAATGCTTCATACTGAATGTATTATTAAATAATAAGATAGCTGGCGTTGGTACCAACCTCTTCCACTACTTTCGTGTCGTTCTTGTAATATTTGGTAAGAAATAAATTATTAAGAATGGCATAATACTCTGAGTAGTCGAGGAATTTCGTAGGAACACAAACTATTTTATGATTTAATAATATAATAAGGTTAGTCTTTTAAAATTGAGCACTTGGATTATTCACCGTTCTGAGCTGTTGTGTATATATATATATATATATATATATATATATATATATATATATATATAAAAGGGCCAACGTGTGCTTCTTATAATATGTAATAGAGTTAGGTTGGTTAATAAGACAAGGACAAACGAAAGGGTACCAATATAATCAATACGAAAAACATTTATTAAATATTACTTATTAACCATATCACAGATTTCTGTCATATGGTTAATAATCAATAGTTAATAAATGTTTGTGGAACGTCCATTCGGCGAATCAAGTTCAATTAGTCTTCTGAGTTCAATTTATTAGTAATGCCTTGGAAAAAAGCATGAGTCTGTTTCTTCTTCTTTCACCAACAGCTGTAAGTTAAACAAGTTTTTCTCAAAGTTTTTAAGCTACAGCACACCAAAGAGCAAATTAGTGATTTTTTTTAAGGGCATACATTTAAATGTTATGAAATAAAAACAAATTCTAAAAAAAATACACAAGAAACATGAACTTTATTTCAATGTTTCTACTCAACTATTTGTGCAGCTTATTTAGTGTGAAACCTGTGCCTGGGGTTTAGCGAGTTTTTCAATGTTTGGTCGAATGCGTGATAAAGAAGACCCTCATTTCTTCTTCATTTGAGCGTAGTCTTTTCTCACTTCTTATTTTTGATGTTATTTACGGTTGAGAAGCTTAATTCATATAATTAAGTAGTAGAAAATAGCAATAAAACTGATAAAACCTTTTTTAGCTAATGTGAGATAAAAAGTTTGATACTTAATCATTTATTCAAATACTGGTTCATTACTCCTCCCACACACACACACACACACACACACACACACCATATATATATATATATATATATATATATATATATATATATATATATATATGTATGTATGTATGCCGTGACAATGTTTCGCGGCACACTTAAGGAAATCGCGCGGCACATTAGTGTGCCACGACATGACGATTGAGAATCACTTCACTAAAACATTATTATCTAAAAAAAATTCTTACTTACTAAAAATATTTCCTGGTCTTAAATTACATGCTATGGGTTGATAAACCGTAAAAAACGAATCAATAAAAACCAAGACTAATTCGTTCTTTTCATCGTCTACTATAATGTTGAAATGTATCAGACTGCTGCCAAAGTTATCAAGATCATTACACCATGTATCTTTATTTACCTTGACTCACATGAATCAATAAAATATTGTTTGCAGGGGAGATAATTCAGGAATCATGACAATGATTATTCATCCCCGTCCAACAGGATTTTTTCCTATGTTGGACAAAAGAGGAAACCCTTATCTATGCATTGTTGGATAAAAAGTTTAATACTTATTTATTTATTCAAATACAAGAAATGTGCCATTATTAATTCCACACACAGATATATACATATGCCGTGACAATATTTTGCGGCACATTTAAAAGGAATCGTGTGGCACACTAATGTACAGCGGCACGGCAGTTGAGAATCAATGTATTAAATAATAGAGCAGATGAAGCTCTCTAGACTAGTCTGGTTGCCAGTCTAGAACAAATATTTATTCTGAATTATGACACGTAGAGAATGCAATTAACAGATAATAAAAGAACAGGAATCTGTTGAGGGTCATAACCGTTTACATACTGAAGAGACATAGCATCAAAAAAAAAAAAAAAAAAAAAAAAGAATTAGAAGCGTGGATAAAATAATATAATATTCATGTATAAAGACAATGAGTCTTCCTGAAGGAATTCTTTTAGTCATAGGTTCGAACCGAGTCACTGACAATAACTTTATCGATTGAATTTACAGCTGAACGCTGATTAATGAAGCACACATTGAAACAAAACAATTTCGCTTTTATGATTCATTAATAAATAAATATTTTTTTTTTTTTAAAAAAAGGGAAGAAGTCTGCATTAAACTTTAAGCGATGAGATCACCATAAAAGGAAAGTAATTCACGTGCACTGGGTCAATTTCTCCCAGAAGCCAACATATCCGGTCGATAATTCTGGTTGCTATCGACTCGCGTCTGTTCATGTCACAAACAAGGTTAATGCATTCTGGCAGGATTAAATTAACCAGCTTCTGCCTATCAATACAAGATCAGTGATCGAAGGCTTTCGCATCAATCTTGATAATGTTCTAATAAGGACATCGGTTAATAAATAGTTAAGACAATAATAATGGCATTACAATTGCTGCCTGCGTGCAAATGGGAAATAATCCAAGCTGGATTTTCGCTTTGTTCAACAGAACGAATAATGCAAATAAATTATACAATGGGAAATTACATCAAGGACAACAAACGCATGATAAAAGCGACATCTTCATTAAGAAAGAAAAGTGTTGGGAAAAAACCAAGAAGCAAGTGATTACACGAGGAGATGCTGAAAAGTTCCCCGCATGATCAGCACCCCAAAATTTAATCCAATAACCAAACATTAAGAGGGAAACGTGATGGAAAAAAATCAAGAAACAAGTGATTACACGAGGTGATGCTTTACGATTCAATTACGCCTTTATCCACTGTGTCATGTGTCCTCGAGGACACATGGCACAGTGGATAAAGGCGTTAGTTAGATCCAGTGACAGGACCGAAAGAGTGTGAGTTCAATACCTGGTTAAGGCGGTGGAGAACTTTGAGAGAGGAATTAACAGGAAATAACTGACATCCATTAGACATGGCACGTGGAATTAGAACAGTCTACTATCAGTGAGCGAAATAAAGGTTTCAGTACAACGGCTGAATACATGGCGACAAAGATGAGGACAATAGTCCGAATAATGTCAATAGTGTACATAATATATCATCTCAGGAATATAGACAGATACCCACCGCAGGAGGTAGCTCAAATACCGCCGTATAGGGGTTTTAAAGCTGGTATTATAAATATACACTAATACATATTTATACAGTTTAAAAGTAATAATTTACGCCCTCGCTTTACGATACAATTATCTTCAAGCAGAACCACTTAAAGATGGGCATGTCTATATGTAATATATTGTTATAAGAATTCAGAATGATAATGGTGAAATTACCCATTCCTCTATGAGGAAATATTCATCATTCTTTGGTCAAACAGTTAGCATTACTGCCATTGAAATTTATAAAATCCCTTTTTTTTAAAACTCTTTTTCAGAAAAATATGTTTCTTAATTCCACTAACTGTTATATCTCTTTCGAGTTTTGTCGGTGAATTTAATTTCTTTTGAGTAATGTGTAATTTTGATTATGCCATTATTTTCTGTTCGAGATGCTGTTGTTGAAAGTCTTCAAGCGATGTGATTTCTATACTTGGCATAGGGATTTTGTAGCGCCAGTCTATGAGATTTCATGAATGATAATCTTCTTTAAGACGTACAGGATTAATTCATTCGTTTGACGACATTTTTAACCATTTATTTAAGAAAACGTTTACATATAGCAGATCGTTTAAACATTTCTGAACGATTTGGGTGCCAGGCATGTCATATGTATGCTAGCACCTTGACATGGAGTAATGGTTAGCAAGTTTGTTTTATTAGAAAATTACGACTGAGTAGTGAGTTCGATCCTCATTGGGTGCTCCATACTTTCGTTCTTGTAACACATCCAAGCTTCCCTTAGAAAATCACCATTACATCCGTATGAATGTTTAGGTTTGAGGTTTTTTAAGAAGATGATTCCAGTTATCAGATTTTCGGTTTCGTAGCCTCTTACGGTGTTGGGCGAAACTATCCCAGCTAGGTCTATGTTCACTTTTCTTATATCTTGTGCTAAATTTGTTATAATTGATAAATAAACTAAGGTGTTTGATTTGTTTCGAAATTAATAACCACATTCTAAATTTTATGATAGATTCAGCGTACGATTCATCACTGACGTTCATTCCAATCCCAATTTGAAAGCATTTATCTTCTGTCGTATTTCTTGAAGCTATATAATTGTCTATTTTCTTTGTTCAAGATCATTCTCATATTAACTATTAATATTTATATCATCAACATAGCTATCCTCACTATCAGTATACAGGCTTCGGAAGCAGCTTCGATGTTTTCTATTAGCATATTCCTTTGGGAATTGGTATAGAATGCTTAAATGATCAGTGCCCATTTCTTCACATCTGTGCTTGCCCACGCGCTGTGCATAGTCTAGAATAGACTGGGACTCTTATTTCCTCCTTGTCAGAATGATTCGCTCAAGTGATCACTCAGCCATCCATCATTTCTTCGACATCAATAATTGTTACTAATTTTTTTCTCATGATATTCAGTGATTGGACATAAAGCAAGGTAAACATAGCTAACCATAAATTGAAATGGAATTAAGTTCATTGACTCCATTGTCTATGTTGATAAACATTTAGACATCTTCCCTCTTCAGATTACGAAAAATGCAATTTGTATCAATTACAAAGGCTTGATCGCTTAAGTTATTTGCTTCAAATCTCACACCAATCGATGCGTTACTTATTTGCGAAGGCACCATTATTATTTTTCGAATAATTTTCTCCGCGGCATGATTATTTTGTTCAATATTTATTCTTTAATTATCGGAGGAACGTTTATTTGAACCAGTACGTTTATATGGCAGAAACGTTTATTTTGAACCGGCGCGTTTCTGGGGGAAAATTTATTTGCACAAGCATTTTTTTTTTTTTACCTGAGAATTGTTTACTTGGACCGTCAATTTTCCCGGCTGAACGTTTATTTGAATCGGTATTCTTCCCGGTAGAATGTTTATATGAACGGGTATTTTTCTTGTAGGAACGTTTATTTGAACTTTCAATCTTCCCGGAGAACATTAATTTAAAGCATCACTTTTACCGGAGGATCGTTTATTTGAATCGGTACTCTTCCCGGTAGAATGTTTATATGAACGGGTACTCTTCTTGAAGGAACGTTTATTTGAACCTTCAATCTTCCCGGAGAACATTAATTTAAACCATCACTTTTACCGGAGGATCGTTTATTTGAATGGTACTCTTCCCGGTAGAATGTTTATATGAACGGGTACTATTCTTGGAGGAACGTTTATTTGAACCTTCAATCTTCCCGGAGAACATTAATTTAAACCATCACTTTTACCGGAGGAACGTTTATTTGAATCGGTACACTTCCCGGTAGAATGTTTATATGAACGGGTACTCTTCTTGGAGGAACGTTTATTTGAACCTTCAGTCTTCCGAAGGGAACATTAATTTAAACCATCACTTTTCCCGGTGGAATGTTTATCTGAACCGTCAATATTGCCGACGTAACGTATATTTGAATCGTCAATTTTCAAGGAGGAACTTTTATTTGAATTCAATGCATTCAATTCTATGCATTTGAACCGCCAATATTCTGGAGAGAATTTTTATTTGAACCTGAACGCTTATCATATATATGGTAAAATTCCTATCGCCGTGTCTGTTCCAGACGGCGCGTGTATTTGATACAAAGATCAACTTGTAGGTAATTAATAACAATAGTTTTGTATTGGGAAGTCTTTCTGTAAATTCCATAAGTTCATTTCTATAATATATGCGGATAGAATTAATATTAGGTGGAAAGTACTGGTGTTATTCAAGAATAATTAATGAATAGTAGTTATTAAATTAAATTGGATTACATGCTGTTATCAAAATTCCAGGATGAATTTCTTTCTCAGGGTGGGCTCGGCCAAATCGGATTGAATCAAAATTTCTCACGTAATGCGCGGCATTGATTTATTATTAAGACAATCAGTTGCATCGACTTATAGGTAACTTGTATCGATTTACTCAACCCTTATTACTGGGTTGTGTGTTCGATTATCGGTGACTGCTTCATATCTTTCATTTTGTGCCAGGCAAGTTTTGTATTTACGCTTTATCCGGTGCTACGTAAAATGTGCGGATAATTTGAAAAAAGTCGAGCAATCTGTTGATTTGTCCAATTACTCAGCGTTACCCGTGTCTCTTCAAAATCTTCGGGGGCTAAGTTTTTTTTTTGTTGTTGCTCCATGATTATTAAGCTTATATAAAAATTCCCGACGGAAAGTTTATATGAACCGGTGGACTTATCTGATAATTTATAAAATTTCCACCGGCATGACGTTTTCAGACGGCATTTGTATTTGGTACAAAGAAATACATCCTCGGTGAATGGTAGAAGCAAATCTTGAAATGAGATAAATTTCTCTTATGCAAAATTAACCTCAACGACAATAAAGTTAAATTAAAAGCGACGCTGTCATTAGAAAGAAAAGCCGCTTGAAGAATCAAGAAATAATTGATTACGAGGGGGCGCTGAATAGTTCTCTATTTGACCAGCTTTCCCCATATCATTAGAACCTTTCCTCACCCTTTCGTATGTTAGGCCTTTGTAATCATAATGTCTAAAATTTGACAGCGATAAATTAAATGTCGAAATGGTATAAATATACGCTAAACCTGTTCGTACATGTTGAAACGAATATGACAAGAGACAGCTCATAAAAATTCAACTCGCTATCAGCTTATGACTCAATACTGAGAGCAGACACAGAAAAAAATTTACAAAATCTCCTACAGAAGGTAGCGAAGAACAAGAAGAAAGGATAAAATATAAACTACAAGACAGA
Source organism: Acanthosepion pharaonis (assembly GCA_903632075.3). Lineage (NCBI taxonomy): Eukaryota > Metazoa > Mollusca > Cephalopoda > Sepiida > Sepiidae > Acanthosepion > Acanthosepion pharaonis. The sequence continues at coordinate 6,001,871 of CAHIKZ030004686.1, read as the reverse complement.
TCTGTCTTTATCTCTGAGATGAGGTATTATGTACACTATTTACATTATTCGGACCATTGTCCTTATCTTTCTTACCATATTTATCACAACGTTTCGGCCGTTGTACGCCCCGGTCTTCTTCAGGTGGTTGGAATGTCAAACTGAACCCTTTATTTCGCTTACTGGGGTAGACTGTTCTAGTTCCACGTGCCATGTTTAATGGATGTCAGTTATCAGTTATCTCCTGTTAATTCCCCTCTGAAAGTTCTCCACTGCCTTAACCGGGTATTGAACTCACACTCTTTGGGTCCTGTCACTGGATCTAACTAATCCAATGTGCCACGTGTCCTTGAGGGTTAAGTTCAACATTCCAACCACCTGAAGAAGGCCGGAGCGTACAACGGCCGAAACGTTGTAATAAATATGGCGACAAAGATGAGGACAATAGTCTGAATAATGTACAAGACAGATGGCCATCAGTAAAAGGATGAACCCGAAATGCGATTTGCAGGTCGGGGACACTAAAACCAAGCAGTTGAGGAAAATTAAATATCTAGGAAATGTTTTGACGGAGGACTGTAAGTGTGACGCTGAGATCCGAAGACGTGTTGGGATGGCCAAGGACGCATTCCAAAAGCTGGGCAGAGTATCACGAGACAGGAGAGTTTCTTTGCTAACAAAGAAAAGAGTACTAAGCTGTTACCTGACATCTGTTCTCCTTTACGACAGTGAATGATGGACGGTCTTCTCAAATATGAAGAAGAGACTTGAGGAGACGGAGATGTGGTTCTACAGAAGGATGCTGAGGATATCATCGACCGAGGGTGTGAGCAACGATGAGATTTTGGAGAGGATGCAAACAAAGAGGAAACTTATACTTAACATCAGGAAGAGGCAGCTGAAGTTTCTGGGACGCATAATGAGGAAGGAGGGCCTGGAGAATCTGATACTCACAGGTCGAATAGAGGGAAAAAGAGACAAGGGAAAGCAACGCAGGACATACCGAGCGTGCTTAAGCAAGTGGATGACAGAACATGTCCTGGGGTGGAGTAGCAAAGGGACAAAAGAGCTACAAGGGATAAAAGGAAGTGGAGAACCATGATCGCCTACGTCCTGAAGGGACACGGCACATAAAAAGAAACAAAAATAGTTTAAACTTTCTAAAGATAGATGTGTCTATAGAACATATGATAAAGAGTAATTGGATTCATTTTTAATCTGGCACATAATCTGTATAAATGCCACATTTTTACTTTAAACAGTGAGCAATACGTCTATCAGCCTGCGTATACTAGACATTTTAATAAATAAAATGTGCTCTCCTGCAGGAATCGAACCTGCGCCCCTCTTTGTAGGAGAAACACACTATTTGATCGGGTGTGCTTTACAGCTCGGCTACGACAAGTATCAGATTACAGCAAGGGTCTGTTTTATAAATGAAAATGGGGCGTCTCTTTCAAATACAAGTATCCGTTATATTGAAGTTTGAGAAATTGCCTTGTTTACCTTTTGTATACGAAACTGAGTAGATCTTGCTTTGTGAGGAAGTATATTCGACGAATTACTATATATATATATATATATATATATATATATATATATATATATATATGTGTGTGTATGTATATATAAAAAAGGAATAGGTTATAGTAGTTCCAAGAGAAAAGTGTGTATATTAAGAAGAAGAGAGAAACCGTGGACGTTTTTGGTGGTAATGTAGATTTAAAAATAAAATATTGTGCTTTATTTTCCATAATTTTGCTACACGCGTTTCCGGTCACGTGACCGTCATCAGGCAAAGCGTGGAGATTTCCACATATTATTAAAATATTTAATTTTTTCGTATGTTTTTCGACGTTAAGTATTCTCGATATGAGACATTCTCTATTTTG
>CAHIKZ030004686.1:5977500-5997500 GCA_903632075.3 Acanthosepion pharaonis | reverse complement strand
ACAGAGCATTTACTTAAATATTCATATCTATAAAAAGAAGGTATAAACCATAAAAAAATGTCTTAAAATAATTGTCGGACTTTGTCCATTTCATAATGTGCGACGTCATTTGTTTACATTTGGATACGCATCGAGCAGATATGAATATACGAAGAAAAATCATGAGAATTGTAGTTTAAAAACAGTAAAATCGACCTTGCTAACCGAAACGCTCCTTTTAAGCTCAATCGGTAAAACACGTCAGGCTGTATGATGGTTCCGTATAGGATACAGGTTCGATTCCTGTCGGAGGACGAATATTTTCTAAGAAAATTTCACGGACATTCAGGCCGGTAAATGTCGTTAATACTGTTTATTATAAACAGAACATTTACTTAAATAGTTGTATCTATAAAAAGAACGTATAAACATAAAAATGTCTTAAAATAATTGTCGGACTTGTCCATTTCATAAATATATATTATAATGTAAGCAATTTTCGCTTAATCCAAGTACAATTTTATATTTTAAAATATTTTGTTGTTAACATTAATAATTGAAAAGTGTACAATTTATAAACACCTAAGGAAAGATATACGGCTTTTATCATCATAAATTTTATACATTTACGACCAAAAGACTTTTTTTTTTACTGTAAATGTTCCTAAAGCACAATATATTTTGGGTAGACTTTGGAAGATCTGAGTAATCCTTGACAGTTCGTAGATTCAATCTGTAATTGCAGAGTCTGGGAAAGAAGGGTATTGTTATACACGAAAAATAGAATTTAGTTCTTACTGTGTGTCGCCGTTGTTTGGAGCGGTCTCTTAGTAGTTTGTCAGCGCGGTAGCTTTTTGCGCGTGGACGTGTATGTGTGTGTGTGTGTGTGTGTATTAATTATATATATATATAGGGAGAGAGAGAGAGAGAGAGAGAGAGAGAGAGAGATGTTTCTGAGATGAGGCATTGTAACTATTGTCCTTGTCTTGTCATATTCACGACGTTTCGGCCGTTGCACGCTCCGCTCTTCGTCAGATGATTACGTTGGAATTTCGAACAACATTGTTTAGCTTTAGGTAAGTATATAAAGATATTTTTACTTAGTAGAACCCTTGGCAGTCTTTATTCCCGGGGGGTCAGGGTAACATTCGCGGTGCTAACTCGGCTGATTTTCCCGCTGCCCAACTATTAATAAACAGGACGCTAAATATTTTGATGTGTCAATTTCTTAAAATCATTACTGTCTGTAATTTTCAAAATACAATACATTCAGATACAGATACAATACATTCTAATATATATATATATATATATATATATATATATATATATATATATATATATATATATATGCAGCAATCCTTCTTTTATGCATGTTTAAAAAAAAACGACAGACAAGGTACTACGGTTAAGCTTTTTATTTAATTTTTCTTGTGTTCTAACAAGAGTTTTCTTTTCTGGACAAAGATTGTGTAAAAACTGTTCAAATGTTTTATAGTTCCAAGCGCTTTCGGCTATACATTTAGCCATTATCAAGGATGATTCGATTATCAGCTTAGTAGAGTGCGTGCATTATGTGTATGTTTTGGTGTGATTTTTGAAAATATTTGCAAGCAAAAACAAAAAAAAAAAAAACATACAAAATTATTTTATTTAAAAAAATGTTTATTTTCCTTTTGTACGGGGAATAAATAAACATAAAACAACATAGAATTAGGATTTTGTTAGCATCGCAAGGCGATGTAATGGTTAACAAGCTTGTCTCACTAGAACATTTACGACTGATTAGTGAATTCTTTTCTCACTGGGTACCCCATACTTTCGGCCTTGTGCCACATCTAAGATACGCTTTGAAAATCACTAGAATAAGAATTCTTTAAATCTTCATATCTACCCTAAATTTTACAGTCTGACTCAGCTTCCATTTTTTGTTTTGTTGCACTATATTGGGAATTACAGAAAATTATATGGAAAAATATTTATCGTATTTATGATACATATACTGTAATATTTCATAATATCGAAAAATTACATGTACATGTTGCTTTGTTTTACGGTATATCAACCTCAATGGGTTATTTAACGCCGACATGATTTTTACTACTGGTAATATTTTTCTTTAAAAATGTATTGCTGGTAATAATTTTTTTCAAAAAATTTGCTGGTAACAAATTTTCTTTCAAAAATATATTGCTGGTATTTTCTTTTTGAAAGTGTATTGTTGGTAACAATATTTTCCAAAAATGCATTGCTGGTATTAACACCTATCTTTACACTTTCATAGTGAGGGTTAACTATTTGCCCATAGCTGGGACCTTAACAGGTGCTACCACCCTGAATCAGAATTGAACCTGGGAACATTAGCAATTAAGAGGTCGTTCCACCCTTCTCAAAACCTAATCAGAGGCCTTGCTATCGGATATACTTTATTTACCCAGGACTGTCGAAAAATTAACTAAAAAAATTCTGAAGAAAGAAAAATCGTTCATCTTCAATCAAAACTGTAAATATATATATATAAATATATATTTTTATCACTTTAAACGCTATTTTTAGTCGATATTTCACAGTAGACGCCGAATTTATTTTTGTTTTCGTCTCCCAGATTCAATATTCGAGAGATCTTATTGAAGAAAAAATGTCCGTCTCCAGTTACAGGAGAAACCATCGTTAGATTTTACGGGATTTTTCCCGAATCGGCCAAGAAGTCCGTCTTCGATTAAACATGCTTCCGTACTGACTTACTCGACAACTTTCTTTGTGGCCGAGTCTGTTATAAGTACGTAGAATCTAAACGACAGTTTCTTCTGCAAAGGGAGACTCAGGTTCGAATCCTGCCGAAAGGCGCATATATACTTTAATTTCTTGAACATTCAGGCCAGTGGACAAAAACGAAGCCTCTCTTCAGATATGGGTATCCACTATATATAACTTTTCAATTAATTAAATTATGTCGGATTATTAAATAAAACTCCATTACTTCTTTAGAAACAAATGTGTTTGCGTGTGCGTGCATGCATAGATTTTATACGCGCACTTTTGTGACACACCATGTTGAGAAATTAGAAAATCATTGCGATTGATAGTCGATCTCATAATCCAAGACATCTCGAAGAAAAGTAACTTTATATGAGGTTTAATTCAAACTGAAATAAAATATAAAACTCAGCCATGTTTTGCCTGACATGTATTTATCTCCTCTCTCTACCACTTTCTATTTCCCCTTCATGTTCTCTTTCTTTCTTTCAGTCATTCTTTCTTTGCAGTGAATTGTGTATCTTCCATGACTACTTTCTACTACGCCTTTTGACTCGATCGTAGTTCGTATAGAGAGGGAAAGAAGGGGGTAACTTTGTAGTTTTTTCAGTGCGATAGCTTTTGGCGTGTGAACGTGAATGGGTTCATGACCTCTAAGCGTCTCATGTCAAGATTTTGCACACTGCACCTTAATTGTTGCAAACACTCAAAAACTTCTCTCTCTCTCTCTCTTTCTCTCTCTCTCTGTCTGTTTCTCTCTCTTAATTTAATTTTAATTTTTCTCTGTAAAAATATATATGTGTGTCTCTGGCGTATTATATTTAAGGATTATTATTATTAGTAGTATTATTACACTGCTACTACTTAGCGAAGAGCGCTGTTTAAGAAAAGCAAAAAACGAAAAGACACAATGTCTAACGATGTTGGACAACCTTTTGATAGTTTGACATCTTCAAGTTATATCTAAAAATCGGATAGAAGTATAAAAAAAAAAACTTTTCCAGGTGCGATAATAATGAGTGGCACAACCGTCATTTTTATATTCTACCGTTTTTGCAATCCACTGTCATTTCTCCAGAAAATCGCTTTCTTTCAGTTTTATTCTGGGTTCGGTTGGTGCAACATAATCTTATCTGTTCCCTTTATTCAAGTTCATGAAATCTAGTCTTTTGGCCTGAACTGAGTTGTCCATTGGAATTTCAAAGTATTTTGCATTTTTTTTTTCTTTTTGGCAAGCCTCTAACATTTATTTGCACATTTTCCAGGATAGGATAATATCTTTTCCACCCACTAAAACCTATTTTTCTCCTCGGGTGGTTAAATTAGCCTATTTGGAGAAAAAAAGCTGAGGCAAGTAGATGACTTCAATTACGGAGATATTTGGATTCATTTAAGAGAAAGAGCGAGCCGGGGGGTGGGTTCACTAAACAAAAATAAAAAGGGTATGGAAGTTGAATCTCCAAAATAGTCTGAAAGTAAGTTTCTTTCGACCTAAAGTGAAAAGCTTGCTGCTTTACGGTTCTGAAAACTGAACAAACAAGATGAGTGATAAAGCATGGCGGTACGTAATATAGGAGGCTTGGCGCTATACTTTGTGCAACAAGGTAAGAAAGAGTCTCTGCAGAAAACTGAGGATTGCGACGGAATCGGTAGGAATTCCAAGACTGTGATTCATTGGTCACATTTGGGGGAAGGACACACGATCTGTTAAATAAAGAAATCTTTGTGGAACTAAAACTCAGAAAACAGAGGCGAGGGAAACCTGACAAAACAGCTGAGTGAAGAACTAATGAAATCGTGAGAGATAGAGAAAAGGATTGATTGATATATTATTTTTTAAGGCTTATCAACCCTTTGTGGGTTATTTAAAGCCAAGTCAACTTTTGGTTTGTAAAAATAATATATTTGCATTAACAATATTTTTAGAATTTTTTTAAAGCAATTCACCCCAAAGCAAGGCATGAGTGCCACTAGCACGCAAGGGGTTACAGAGGATTGAGAACAAGAGTAAAAAGGCATGTTTGGGGAAAGGATACAGAGAAGGACGGGGAACAAGCTCGAGGGTGTCAGATGTCGATTGACATTACACTTGAATATTTAAGGATTATAGTTATCAGGGAGGCAAGCAAGAGGAAGGGAGTTCCACAGACGGGAAATGCGAGATAAGCTGCTGTTTGAGTAGAAGAGACGGTTACATTTAACCGTTTTGACAGTGAAAGGGTGGGACCGAGATGCCAGCCTAGTAGCACGCTTAAATTCATGCAGTCTGGGAAACAGCGAAAGTAGCTCGTCGGAACAGTTGCCATGAAAATACTTGTAGAAGAGAGAGAGAGGGAAGCCACGGCACGTCTGTGAGAAAGCGACTGTAGACAAGATTAGAATCTATCGCAGTGTATATTCTTCTCTGGATTTTGTTGAGGACCTCGAGACGTACAGCAGGGACACGAGACCATATATGACAGCAATATTAACATTTGTTTCAGATACAAGTTATACTATTTAACCCATAGCTGGGAGAATAGATAGATTCATTTCTTTCTCTCGGATATATGAACGTAAGTGAATGTAACAAACCCGGCTGGAATTCGAACTCTCCTCCCCGAGAGGAAAAGAAATGAACCTTATCAATGGTGTTCGTTCGAAATAGGAAAAAGATTGGAGCAATTTGTCATATTCGCTTATTATTTGATTGGCGCTTTCATTTATATCTTCACAAAGGCGATGTCTATTTTTGTTCTGCGTTCATTTCAAGCAGAACAGAGCAAATTCTAAAATTAAATGTTTTTCTCTTCATAACAACGACTATGTCATTTCATCTGTGATTTCTTTTGTTTGTCAGCTGAAATCTCCATAGTTTTTTTTTTCTTTCCAGTCTTCCGTTGTTTATCGTTTTGACGAAGACTTCTTCCATTTTAATTTTAGCAGTTCTTCTTCGCAACTATTCAAATCATCAATAAACAGCATTGACCGGAAATAAAGAATAAGCACCCAGTGACACACACACACACACACACACACACACACACACACACACACACACACACACACACACAAGAAAAGAAAAGAAAAGAAAAACGTACCCATTTTGTCCCGAGAGTCCTGTTTTTTTTTTTAATAATGTCCCCTGTTTTACCTCTTGAGCTCATGATTTGTTCTAATCTGATAAACTCACTCTTCATTTCCTCAACTCACCCAATAATTAACGTTATTGCTTTTTGCGTACACTATCGGCCAAATCTGGATTTAAAAATTAGCAATGTTCATACCTTTGTTTTAATTAATAAGAGAGGATACTAAAACTATATAATGCATGGTGCACAGTTCTTTATAAAGTGGGTTACCTGTGGTTAATCTTTGAGGTTACCATTAACCAGTGAGGTAGATTATGCAAAATGAACTAAAATTTTAAGTAATCCTTATACAGTCATTCAGTTATTATTATTATTGAATATAAGGTCGGGTTTGTTTTACGCCATATCAACCTCAATTGGTTATTTAATGCCGACAACATTTTTATTGCTGCTAATATTTTTTAAATGTATTGCTGGTAATAATTTTTTTTTCAAAAATTTATTGCTGGTAATAATTTTTTACAATATTTATTGCTGGTAATTATTTTCTACAAAATTTATTGCTGGCAATAATTTTTTACAAAAATATATTGCTGGTAATAATTTTTCTTCAAAAATTTATTGCTGGTAATAATTTTTTTCTTCAAAATTTATTGCTGGCAATAATTTTTTACAAAAATATATTGATGGTATTAAAACCTATTTTTACACTTTCATAGTGCTTTGACCCCAGTTTGGACGCAACTATTTACACACAGCTGGGACCCTAACAGGTGCTACCACCCCGAGGTAGGCTGGACCTGGAAACACCCACAATTAAGAGGTGGTTCTACGCTCCTCAAAACCTTCTAATCAGAGTCATTGCTGCTTGATTTAGTTTATCGTCATACCCAGGACGCAGATATTAGTTTATCGTCTTACCCAGGATGCGGATGTAGTTTATCGTCTTACCTAGGACGCGGATGTAGATTATTGTCTTACCTAGGACGCGGATGTAGTTTATCGTCTTACCCATGCGGCGGATGTAGTTTATCGTCTTATCCAGGACGCGGATGTAGATTATTGTCTTACCTAGGACGCGGATGTAGTTTATCGTCTTACCCAGGCGGCGGATGTAGTTTATCGTCTTACTCAGGAAGCGGATGTAGTTTGTCGTCTTACCCAGGACGCGGATGTAGTTTATCGTCTTACCCAGGACGCGGATGTAGTTTATCGTCTTACCTAGGATGCGGATGTAGTTTATCGTTTTACCCAAGACTCGGATATAGTTTATCATCTTGCCCAGGGCGCGAATATAGTTTATCGTCATACTCAGGACCATAAATTTTTCGGCGATTCTTCGAAATCCAGCAGGTGTCCTCAAACGTTTGGCCTCAAGCTTATAATCGAAATATTATTCGCTGAGACGAGTTCAAATTCCGGGTGAGTCTACTGTATTTACTTTCACACAAATACTCTTGGGAAAGGTAGGTATCGGTCTTTTTACATTTCCAGCAGGATAGACTAAACTTTGCAGCATTGGGTGGAAACGAGTTTAAGTGAGGACCAAAAGGAGGTTTTCTCTTCGTCTTCCTCTCTTGTTGAACTATCTGCCACTGGGAGGAGAGAACTCCAGACGAGGCTATGTTGAAGGGCAGAATCTCGTTTTGGGAGGTAGACAAACCCGACTACCTGTATACGGGGTCTACGGATAATTTTGGAAACACCCCCACATTGAAGACTGGACTTGTATCACATCTTGCCTTTTGGGAAGCTTGGTAAATAGAGAGTCTAAGAGAAAGAAAACTTTGAAATCAAACGGGAAATCACTTCACTATATTTTCCAATAATCCATAGCATTTCGCAGATAATGAAGAAAAATCTACGAAGTGTCAGTATTTAGAAAACTGTTGTAATATAGCTGAGAGTTTAGATATTTTTCAATGGGTTTATCGCCTTACATGATATCCATATGAAGGTCTTGATCTGACCAAGCTATTTAAGTTCATGACTAGAATTTTTAGATTAATGTTCTGGTTTTGTAGCAATTCGCGGTATTAGTATTTTTATCAGCCAGGCATAGCTTCCCAGCTATTTAGTGTTAAGAATAATAATGTGTTTTAACCTTCCAGCAACACACCGATACTAATATTAGCATAGCCATTGATACACTAACACTGAATACGAATATAGAAAGACGAAATACGCGAGCGTAACAAATAAAACATTTAATAAGGCAAACAACTTACGTACATATATTCAAAAGATTTACATATATCCCAAAACAAATGATTGTTCATATTGTCCCAAAGGAACGAGGATATTTACAGAACGAGAAAAAGGAAATAATATACCAACTTAATGACTTTTGATCGTCCGTAGATAAGTGAATAGAAATTACTATTTTTTTTTAACGCTAGGCTGTGCACATGTTGACCTGTTTCAACGTGGGTGGACGCTTTGGTGGTCAGGAAAGTAAACAGCTCGTTCCTTAAAAAAAAAAAAAAAAAAGCAAAAAAAAAAAGGACAGAAGAGTATGGAAAACTCCTGGATGTTCGACCTTCCCTAAAGGGGCTGAACTCTCATGAGCTGAACCCAAGGGAAAACAACTGTGGTCTCCTTACAGTGGTATTGTGTGAAACTATCTATAGCACAACTATGTTCAATTTCTTTATCTCCTATACTAATTTTTTTTTATAACTGATCCATAAAATATGCATAAAGAGGGTTGTTCTCTGATATGAAGACTAATCGGATAATTTTTACTCCGAACGTCTAATAAAGTACACAATATCTTTCTTTAGTTTATAGGCCTTTAATAGCTGTATCCTGAGGCACACTATAATGCCAACACACAGAGTGTGCGCTCTCATATTTACCGGAAGTAGGTAGTCTTTTATATGTGAAGCAAAGGTCGACGAAAGCGGATTATTTGTGTTAAAACGTTAGGTTAAAATCGTGACCTTGTCTTGTGTACTGTGTCATGTTGCAATACAGATAGCCTACATTTAATCACCGACCCTATTTTGCCATGACGGATGGATGAGAAAATACTATCAACTCGTAGGTAGACGGACATGTTAAGAAATCATATTTAAACGGGGAAAATTGTAAACACTTAGAAAAAGGAAAAGAGATGAAATTGTGGCACACAATGAGTAGAAAATAATAAGACAAAAGTGTGGTAGATAGATAAATAGATAGGTTTACAGAACAAAGAAAGAATGAGGGAGAAAAATATAAATTGAAACTATCAAAAGTACAGAAAAATAATGAATACAAAAGTCTTGCGTCTTCCTCGTACAAGCAAATCGATATTTGGAACATGTAAAAGCTGATATCATCTCCACCAATAAACAAAAAATCGATCCCTTTATTGTAGAAATGAGAGAGCAGGAAGTACGTACATTTTGTTTTTCAGAGGAAGTAAGGAAAAAGCCAAGTGCATTCTTTTACTTTACAAGTGCAACAAGTAAGTAATGATAAGAAGAAGATTAAAAATAAATACAAAGAAAACATCCGAATGTAATTTATGACATCAAAGAAAGAAATAAGAACGGAGTATTCTTTGAAATGCAAACCGGAAATGCCGTTGAATTTATTTTTTTTTGAAAATGGTAAAGAAATTCTCTTAAAAGCAGTTTTCAAAACAAATATCGCTTATAAGCAATGCCGCGGAATAAAATTTTTGTTTTGTAGAAATACTGGCTTTATCCTGAAGGTGAAGCTTGTGTCAAACGTTGTTTAGTCTAGGGCCTCGTGAGAAAAAGAAATTGACAATTTTACTAACAGTATCACAAGTAACATCAACATACAAGTTGCCCAGAAGATCGCTCGACTAGGAACATCCTATATACTAAGAAAAGTGGTATCAATTAAATGTCGATTCTCCAGTAGGGTCTAAGGACCAGAGTTTGGACCCGACTCTACAGGATAATTAAGCAGGAAACATAACACGTCAACAATAACAATATTATATTCAGGATGTGTATGCTTATTGACATATAGCAGTAAGATTTGAGAGAAACATATCTATAAAAATTATCGAAAAATTGTTCAAATACAAGGATCTGGAGATAGAGATTAACAGGATGTAGGAAATGAAAACTGAGACTGTATCAATAGTAATCGGAGCTCTGGATCTTGTGAGAAAAGGAATTGACAATTTTACTAAGAGTGTCCCAGATAACATCATCATGCATGTTGCCCAGAAGGTCGCACTACTAGGGACATTTCATATACTAAGAAAAGTGCTATCAATTAAATTCTCCTCTAGGGACTAAGGGCAATAGTTTGGATTCGACTCCACACGATACAAACCGGGAAACATAACATACACAAATAATATTTTTTTAAAATATCGTCCCATAAGAGTTTGTCTATATTTCTGAGATGAGGTATTACGTAAATATGTAAATGTAAATAATCATCCGATAAGTAATATCACAGCTTTCGTTAAATTAATCAATATCGGTATTATTTATTTTTTCAACTTACAGGGATGTTTCACTTAATCTTAATATCTTGAAAAAATCGTAAACATTATTATTACTATTTATTTTTTTTAAATTTAAATTTTTCAAAATTTTACAGCAATGATACGTTATTCTTCGTATAAATTCTAAGCTTTATTAAAAGAATATTATCTTTTTCTTTTCTTATTAATTTGTTTTTGACAGTTAATTTTGTTAAGATTATGTGTGATTGTAGCAACAACAATAAAAATTTTTTACTTAATTAACAGCTAAGCTGATTAACAGGAGTGGTAATAACCACAGTAAAAAATTAAATACATGAATAAATAAATAAAAATAACCGTTACTTTTTTTTCATAATTTTAAATATATAATGCATTATTTAAACATAATACTCTAGTATAATAATGCTCTTGAAGAGATAGCAAGACAAACCTCTGCATGGCCAATACACAGAACGAGGCTAATAAAGCCGATGGTTACGAGGATCTGGATTAAAGGTTGAAACGGAAGGCTTTATTCTTACACCGCAAGACCAGAGTTTTTTTTTTTACTGGAGAACTTCAGGCAAATGTCATACATAATAGTGTTCTGTGCTTGCGCCAAATGAATATAAAAATCGTCACGATAGAGTGGGGCAATACTTACACTGGACAAGGGGCAAACACTTTGGGAAAGATGTTAATAAACATTGGTATGAAAATCATTCAGCACCGATTACAAAAATAGAAGACAGCACAATTCTATGGGATTAAAACCATCTTTACAGACAGGAAGATAATAAAAAACAGGCCGGACATAATTGCAAACAGTCGAAAAGAAATAGATGCCTACTCATTGATATCGTGTGCCCAGCGAACTGTAACATAGCAACCAAGGAATATGAAAAACTATCGCAGCATAAAAATCCTGTAAATCTAAATAGAAAAATGTGAAGATTGAAAAGAAAAATAGTACAAGTCGTAGTAGGTGCGCTTGGAATGATAAAAAAGGAACCCAACAACACATTGAAAAATCCCCGGAAATCCCAGCTTAAGAGAAATACGAAAAATTGTCTTGATAAGTACAACCCACACACTAAGAAGACCTTTGTCTATGTAACGCTAGTGATTTTATAGGAGTTAGAACAAAAATCATAAAAAGTAGCCATAACAACTGACCATTATCTGCTTTAGGTCTTCCTGCAGACGTGATATGTAGTGTGACCATAGAAGAAATCTAAATAATAATAATTATTATTATTAATGTCTTAATATATCAAGCACTCATCAGATGGGAACATTCATAAATAAACTACCTTCATCTGATCCAACTTATATAATGCCCTTTTCCATTGAACTTTTCCATTTACCAATGTAGATTCACCGGAAGTATATTTTTTCTGGACTTTCAAGTCGGAAAACAGTTCATTTATTTTTTCTGTTTAACAAGCTGTCATGCATTCTTTCCTTAGCGTTATTTTTTTCCATTAGGCAAAGGTTACACCTTTCCACCTGTACAATTTTGCTAGAGTTAATATCCTCCATTAACATTCTCCTGTATACTTCAAAAACAAATAAAGGATACCGTATTTGTGTGTGTGTGTGTGTGTGCTTGAGTTTAAACTAGATGTAACACTAAAATTGTCTAACCTTGTTACTCCAGGACAGAAAGTTAGAAGGTTAGAGAGGGCGAACATATATATATATATATATATATATATATATATATATATATATATATATATATATATATATATATGGCAACTAGAAAAGTATATCTTAAAGAGAGACGCCTTAAACGTGGATGTTTTATATATTATATTTTATTTTTTATGTTTTTGGTTATACGAGTTTCGGTTCAGGAAAAGAATGGTTATTTCTACATGTATTTAAAAGAAATATTTTTTTCTTATGTTGAATCTTTAAAACATTGTCTTTTGCGTGTAGTAGTAATCCTAAATCATTTTGGAATTGTGGAAGTGTGTCCCTTTGCTTAAGAGATAATAAAACCATTAGGGTTGATCAGAGAAAGAAGAAGATATGAGGTTTTTTGTTCGTATTATTTTATGTCCTGTGAATTTTAAAAACCTTCCTCCATTCTTGCGTATTGTATGTGTTTATATATATATATATATATATATATATATATATATATATATATATATATATATATATATATATTCCGTCTCCATACATATATATTGTTTTATTACAAAGAAATAGTATATTTGTATTGTGTGTAGAGTTCGTTTGAGTGTGTGTCTCTGTGTGTGTGCGAGTGGTCCGTCTAGTATGATTGTTTTTGCCAGTATGTTTGTATATATTCCTTCTCCATAGATATATATTATATTATTATAATGAAAATTTATACAGTAACTACATGTATTTCGTGGTGTATGTGTGTGTGTGTATGTGTGTGTGTGTGCGTGCATGTGCGCACGTGTGCGCGCGTGGTCTGACTAATATTTTTTGTCATTATGTGTATACAATGTGTGTTTACATGTGTGGGGTTATGATTTGTTTAGTGCTGGTTTAAATTTGTCTATGATGTTTTTTTCTTGTAGTTGTAGATAAGATTAATCGTCTGTTTGATGCATGATTGTAAATTTACCTTTGTTGCATTTGTGAATGTGTTCTGACACAAAGAGTTTATTCTTGTCCGGTAATTTAATGTTGCTTTTGTGTAGGTAGACAGTTGTTTAATGCTTGAATGATACCTATATAAGATTTTTTGCATTTTGTGCACCTGGGTGCATAAATCACATTCTGGGAGTTACAGTTTAAGTTTTTCTTTATTGTAAATGTTGTCGTGGGGTTTTCAAATGTGTAGGAGTTTCCCTCTATAATGATATCACAAACTCCACATCTTTTCTTGTTACATTTTGTGACCCCTTGTATTGTTTGTTGATTAAATTTGGATGAGGTTAATATGCGTTTTAGGTTTTTGATCAGTGTTTGCTTTTAATGATTTTGGTTGTTTTAGTATATCTTTCATTTTATCATTCTTGTTAAGTAGGTCTAGATTTCTTGTGATTTCTATAAATAGTTCTGGATTGTTTTTGTAGTGGCGTTTCTGTGGGTTTCTTAATTGGCCTAAAGGTATTTTTTTCTGCTTGTTCAAAACGCTTGATTATTACTGGTGAGGAATAACCTTGTATTTTTGAGTTTTATTTAATTTTTCTAGGCGGGTTTTTCGAAGGTGCTTGTTAGCCTATATTGTGCAAATCCTACGTGCTAGGCAATAGGGATGGAATTTAAACAGATTTTTGGGTGATGGCATTTGAAATGAAGATATTGTTGGGTGTCGGTAGGTTTGTGGTAGCTATCTTTGATAATGCGGTTGTTTCTATTGTTGAAGATTATATCTAGGAATGGCAGTTCGTTAAACATAATTTTAATTCGGTTTGGAAAAAAATGTCAAATTTTAAACAATCAATTTAGATAAACAAAACAGAGCATGAGTTAAAATTTTATGTAGTATCATTATGTTTTATGGAAGTAATTGAAGTTATTTGGTGTATAAACCTGCCGTCTGAAGTTATTACGCAAAACCAAATAATCACAATGTACTTCAGTAAAAAGGTAATAAAATCAAAAATTGATCAACACCTATGACAAAACAAATACTAAACACATTATAAGTCTTTGGATCCTTTACATTATAGTGACCCTTCTTAGTAATTTTAATTGTTTTCCATAGATCTGCTTTGTTGCCATATTGTTTACTATATTAATATAATTTCATCTTCACAATTGACCATAGATTTTCGATCGAATTCAGATCAGGACTTGATGGTGGCCATTCCATTATCTTCCTTCCTGTAAATCAAAGTAAACTTATGTACATGAGAAGGAGCATTGTCATGCATAAATGCGCATTTGACTTTGAAACTGCGAGACTGGAACTTGTGCCATGCAAAGAAAGTCTTTTTCATAAAATCGCAAGAACTATTGTAACCTTATCAAAACGACTATTTCACCATTTGCCCTGAGTAACTATCATGTATAATCTTACTGATTTATTATTTACATAGAGTTCACATCGTCGTTGTTATTATCATGTTTAAAGCTAATATTTTCTGGATTTCAAACGAAAAATTTCCAACATATTTCAGTGACATTTTCTCTTCCCAAAATTATAGCTTATAATTATAGTGTCCATATATAGGTAAAAAAGCATAGGCATTAAACTGTCGCTTTGAACATATAGATTGAGAGACTAGCGAAAAAGAACATTCGTATCTCTATTTTTTCTTTTTTCCTCTTCTTCTTTGTGCCGCCATCTTGTTTTTTAAGTACACACGACGTCTTTAAATGGAATAAAGTTCGAATTTCTGGAACCATTCTTCATAATTTTAGAGAAAATAATAAATGACTTTTGGAGAAATTGGTAGATCGATATTTACTTAATGCAGAAATGGGAATTTCCCATTAGTTGTCCAGGTTTCAAACCCAAGTAAAAACCTGGGTTTCGAACTCAGTTTTTCAAAGCTACCGACCCCATTTGTTCGAAAAATTGGCGTAACATAACCTTTCTAGCTATCTTTCATTTCGTCGTCTTTTACCGTAGTGAGTTAATACTAGTAAATATGATTAACATTTATGGACAAATAATTTTTATATTCTGCTCCGCGACAAATATATACTAGTAGACTGGTCTCAAAGTCAAGGACAAAAAGGGCCATAACGTGCAACGGCAAGGAGCAGAATCGCAATCAAATTATTACCAATGGGGAGGGCATCAACTCTAGTGATGTACAGAGGGGGTGCACTGGTAGAAGCGGATTTTCTCGCATTAAATCAGTTCGCATTACATTCACAGATGGTGGCGACAAACCTTAGTGGTGAAGACTCTTAGAGTCGGGTATAACTAAATATAAAGTGATTGGTGGACGTAATATTGACAATGAAAATCTGTGCATCTGATTGGTTGCTATTATATTAATCGAAATAAATGCGCATGTGATAAGTTGAACACACAATTGGAACAAAAATATAATTTTCTTTAACTGAATTTATGCTGATAAGTATTGCTAATTGATTCATTTCTTACGGATTATCGACCTTTTGCAGATTATTTAAAGCCAGAAAATATTTTTCAGTTGTAAGAATTTTGTTTTTTGATGTAATAACTATAAGCGCTCGGATTGAGGAATCGGAGAACCGAGTTCGATTTCCAGTTGAATTCATTACATTCACCTGTGTGCGAATACTCTTCTTTCCCCCCCAGCTATGGATAAATAGCAGGACAGACCGGGTTCTGTAACCTACTGCGGGAAAATAGCTGCCTCGTCAGTCATATATCGAAAGATACATGATCGCCTAAGCGTGTATCACGTATGGCACATAACTTCTTTTTAATACAAGTCTTACAAATTAACGCATAGATTGGTGGGGGAGATGAGTTTGGATTTATATGTTTCCCAAGGATATTTGCACGTGAGTTAATATAAAAAACACCCCCAAAACAACGAGAATTCGAACTCGGCTCTCAGATTAACATTCCCCAGACATTATTCAACACCAGCAGCATATCCAGGCTCACAGCAACAGGTATTCCCAAGATGTCACTAGGTGACCTAGGTACTGATCTTGCTTAACTTCAATGATTATACGGGAATCGATGTGTCGACGGAATGTGGCCGGAAGCCTTTTTGGCTCATAAGTAAAGTTAAATAGATTTCCAATTACATTCATTTGATTCCAACCACAGTAAAAATTACAACACCGGGGTTTTGTTAGTCGATCGTTCCGCGCCATTTATTCATTGGCTGAGTGAGTGTGTTTGTAAGGAAGGCGGGAGAGACAAAGGTTTGCTTTGCTTGACGGCACATCAACCTCAATGGGTCATTTAATGCCGACAACTTTTTTTTTGTAATATTTTTGTTTTGTCAAAAATCTATTTCTGTTAATATTTTTCCCTCAAAAATGTATATGTAATATTTTTTTCAAAAACGTATAGCTGGTAATATTTTTTTAAAAAAAAACGTATAGCTGGTAATATTATTTTTGCAAAAACCTATAGCTGGTAATATTATTTTTTTTTCAAAAACGTATAGCTGGTAATATTATTTTTTCAAAAACCTATAGCTGGTAATATTATTTTTCCAAAACTTGCAGCTGGTAATACTATTTTTCCAAAATTACAGCTGGTAATATTTTCCAAAAACGTATAGCTGGTAATATTATTTGTTCAAAAACGTATAGCTAGTAATATTTTTTTCAAAAACGTTAGCTGGTAATATTTAAAAAAAAAAAACATATAGCTGGTAATATTATTTTTTTCAAAAACGTATAGCTGGTAATATTATTTTTTTCAAAAACTTATATCTGATAATATTTTTTTTTCAAAAACGTATAGCTGGTAATATTATTTTTTTCAAAAACCTATAGCTGCTAATATTATTTTTTCGAAAACGTATAGCTGGCAATATTATTTTTCAAAAAACTTATAGCTGGTAATACTATTTTTCAAAAACGCATAGCCGGCAACACTATTCTTTCAACAACAACAAAAAAAAGTATAGGCGATAATATTTTTTTAAAAACTTACAGCTGGCAACATTATTTTTTCAAACACGTATTATCAGAGTCCTTGCTATTGGAGGTAGTTTATCGTCATACCTAGGACGCTGATGTAGTTTATCTTCATAGCCAGGACGCGGATGTAGTTTATCGGCATACCCAGGACGAGTGAAGGACAAAGGAAAATATTAGTCACAAAAAATAGTTCTCTACTGGGACTTCTAGTTCTCACAGAATAAATGTACAAAAAGATACCAAAAACTTCTTCAACTTGGTTCCGACTAACTTTCAAGAATTAGTATTCTGATTTTTGTTCAATCAAATACAAATTTTGGGAAGATGGTCTGTCCGGGAATTTTTCAGCAGCATCACGTACTTGCATCATCAGAGAGAGATTTATTTTTCGAATTATTTTTCTGATGCGTATGTATGTGTATGTTTGCGCCGATCTCAGAGATAAAAATAAGAAAGTCAGAGATTCCAGGTTTTTTGGTTTGAATTAAGGAAAGAGACGCTGATGGTAAATTCTTTTCATCCTTCATTTTTATTTGCCGTGTCCCTTCGTGTAATGGTCAAGTATGTCACTTCAACATCATATCTATTAAAGCTCTTGTTAAGGTTTGCCTTGTCATCACTCCTCTTAAGTTTTTGTTTTGCCATCTAGAAACACAACCTCGTTCGATATGATATTTGCCGTTTCCTTCAATATATTCTGTATCAAATTTTCCAAACTTTCTTTCCTTCTTAAGCGTTATAAAAACTATGTTTCTCATTCCAAGTTTAAATTTTCTTTTTTTCATTTGCCTTAAAACTTCCACGTTGCTCAAATGCCTTGTCCATTGTATTAACATTTTTCCGATTTCTCAGATCAATGGTTAAAAAATGTCTTTGCGCGAGTGAAGTCTGTGAGTCATCAGAGAGATATTTATTTTTCGAATTATTCTTCTGATCCTTATGTATGTGTATGTTGGTGCCGATCTCAGAGATAAAAAATAATCCCCTCGGTCTTTTCTATGATGATGGCGATAATTTGTCTTCAGTTTTTAGTGCTTCTGATTTAAGACCAGAAGGATTGCCACAATTTAATGTTTTGTTACGTTCTTTCTTCTTTTATAAACGCGGAAATGGACTACAGAAATATTCAAGCAGTTTTTTCAGCCCATTAAATTCTTTATCATCGTTTGTCTTTTTTTTCAAAACAAGCCTCTGGAAGAGCGAGCGTGTGCGCGCGCGAGAGAGAGTGAGAGAGAGAGAGAGGGGGAGAGAGAGAGTGAGAGAGAGTGAGAGAGAGGGTGGGAGAGAGAGGTAAGAGAGAGAGAGGAGAGAGAGGGAGAGAGAGGGAGGGGTGGGAGAGAGAGGTAAGAGAGAGAGGTAAGAGAGAGAGGTAAGAGAGAGAGAGAGAGAGAGAGAGAGAGAGGGTGAAGAATCTGTGTGCTAGTAACATCTCATTAACGCACAATAACGTTAACTTGTTAAGGTTAGAAAACGTAGAAGCGTTTTTACGAGTGTACCGTATGAGTTCTCACGAATTGGTAAATGAATTAAATTATCGCCAAAAAGAAAAGGCATAAGATGTCCAGATTATATTATTTAGGCCGATGGCTTTGTTAGAAAAAACTAATTACTCCATGAAAAAAGGGTTTTCAAAATGAGCATTTTTTATCGAAATTTATTAGTCCGAAGGAAATAGGAAGCAAAAAGCATGAGGCATCAAGTAGGGACTGAACTCATGGCAGACATAATACTTTATTAGCCTAGCTTGTTATTATAGCACATATGGGAACAGGAAGGTACACTTGCTTTAATTAATCAATCTATCTATCTATCTATCTATCTATCTATCTATCTCTATATATCTATCTATCTATCTATCTATCTATATATATATATATATATATATATATATATATATATATATATATATATCAGTACGTTAGATAGATAGATATAAACAGACTGAGATAGATAGATAGATAGATAGATAGATAGATAGATAGATAGATAAAGAGAGAGAAAGAAAGAGAGTGGAAGGAAAGTACGTTATTCCCTTTAAAATCTCAGGATACTGCTTATGACATATCAATTAAATTATCGTCTGCTTTCACAGACCACTTATTCTTTTCTCTGCCACTATTAAATCTCTTAATGTCGCGTCGTCTCTAATTCACTCGATGTGTGCCTTTCATATAAAAGTCGAGAATTTTCAGATCTTGATAAATTCCGTGAGATATTCATATGAAAATAATTTCGCAAAGATAAATCATCGTAATTTTAAAATTCTAAAGATTTAGTTTCGTTCCGTCAAGAAAGTCAGAGATTCCAGGTTTTTTGGTTTGAATTAAGGAAAGAGACGCTGATGGTAAATTCTATTCATCCTTCATTTTTATGTGCCGTCTCCCTTCGTGTAATGGTCAAGTATGTCCCTCCAGCCTCATATCTATTAAAGCTCTTGTTAAGGTTTGCATTGTCATCACTCCTCTCAGTTTTATGCTCTGCCATCCAGAAACACAACCTCGTTCGATATGATATTTGCCGTTTCCTTCAATATATTCTGTGAGTATCAAATTTTCCAAACTTTCTTTCCTTCTTAAGCGTTATAAAAACTGTATGTTTCTCATTCCAAGTTTAAATTTTCTGTTTTTCATTTGCCTTAAAACTTCCTCGTTGGTCAAATACCCTTCCATTGTATTAACATCTTTCCGATTTCTCAGATCAATGGTTAAAAATATCTTTCAGTGAGTGAAGTTTGTGGGTCTTGGAAAAGACTATACATATTCGAACATTGTAGACTGGCGCTACAGAATCACAAACAAAGAACTGTGCCAAATAACAGAAACTACATCACTTCAAACCACGTAGACTGACGCTACAGAAACACAAGCAAATATCTTTACCAAATAAGAGAAATCACACGACATGAGGACATTCATTAAGGGCAATAACTAAAATAGATAACACATGTAATTCGAAGTGAAATAATCAAGGTGTTGACATTCCACACTACTTCAAATTAAAGGTTAACAGGGAAACTCGGATCAATAATGGAAAGAGTGATAACAGCTACTGGGCTTGAGAAGAGAAAATAATGACAGAATCAAGATGTTGACTTTCGACACTACTTCAAACAAAAGGTTAGGAAGGAAACATCGATGAATAATGGAAAGAGTAATAACAGCTACAGAATTTTAGAAAACTATTTTCATGAAAAATTGTTTTAATAGAAAGATTTTATA
>CAHIKZ030004686.1:5965000-5972500 GCA_903632075.3 Acanthosepion pharaonis | reverse complement strand
CGCGTTGTCTGTTTTTTGTTTTAATCGACTGCACGGAGTCAGTTGGGCACCGTCTGTGAGAAAAAGAACACCATGACAAAATTCACTCACCCAGAAATTTGGAAACGGCATGCTGTACTGCTTGGCATTCGCGCCGGAAGCTCGAACATTTCATAGTGTTTGGGTGTCAATCTTAGGACAATGCAGAGGATTCAGAAAGAGTTGGATGAGTCAAATAATGATTATGAAAGTACGTCATCTCGGAAAACTTACTCTGTACGTCATATTGTTATTCGATTTTACGAATGTTATTTTAACTCTTACGCTTTTTAACTTGTCTGTCAAGCGTCGTTTAAATGAATTACTTAAGTTTACTTACTCTTCAGCAGAAACAAATAAATCAATTTTGCTAAAACTGTATCTGAGTTTATATATAGTTTTGAAGAACTTCGATTTCTTGTGTTCTCGAGTTAATTGTTTCTTTGGTGCTTCCGTATTTTATATTGTGAAGGCGTCATTCAGGAGACGACCAGAGGCATAAAGAAAATTGAAGTCGCAGTAAGTAAGTCCTGCAGAGTATAGAATCATGGAAGTGAAATAAACAGATTTAAGCTTTTGCCGGAAGAATCATGGAAACACATTACCTAATTTCCTGATATAGATTTTCGTAATGTAAATTGAGTCTCTTGCAGTCATCCATATCAGAGTCGGAATTTAGCGTCGTGCCCGTGAGGTTTTTTTTCGTTTGTTCAAATACGCGTACAATGGAGGATGCTTTGCGAATCAGGAATCGGTTATTTAATACGCAATCCTCAATGGACAACATGAATAAAAGGAGATTTATTAGAGGAAAGCAATGTAATAAACGTGTATGTATTTTTGTAATTGCTATTTTTTCCTTTGCTTATGGTCGGTAATATTGAAGTATGGAATCTTATATGGGGAATAATGTGTAATATCCTTAAATGCTGGATATTTGTATGTAATAAAAGATTTCGAATAATTAGATGTTATTTATATTTATTATATGTATCAATGAACGATGTATTGCTACATATGTTTTTTTATTATTATTAGGGATTGAACATTGCTTCTACACGAGTTTAGATTTTTATTATGATACTGATGCAAAAGTTACCAGCATTTTATATTTTATAAATGGTGTTTCATTAAGACGGATTGTATATAATGGTGTTTCATTAATGCGGATCAAAGTCAGGAGTAAATAAATCAGTGTTATTGGTGAAAATTTATTTATTTCTCTATTGGATCATGTTATTTAAATCATGGCAATTATGTGTGAAAAATAATATCGCCCAAATGTCATCATTAGACGCTTAAACTTAATTCACATTTAAAATCAGTCCCAGTTATTAGAGCGCCATTTATATCAAAGAAAAAGACTTTTATTCACATAATTTTATAATAATAACAGTAAAATTAACCCAAAATACGTTTGAGTTTGGCTCAGTTACAACAAATTATTAGGTTGGTGCAAAAATAATGACGTAAGAAGGTCGTTTTTTGACGTTAAAAAATACGCCAAAAAACGACATTATTACGTCATTATTTTTGCACTAACCTAATATAAAGGAGATAAGAAGATAGAATAAGCTGGGCGAGAGGAGGTTTCGCCCAACAACGCAAGTAGCTTCATAACGAAAAAGATCAACCAGAAAACGTGTATCATGTTCTAAAATAGACTGGTTAAATCATGACTTTCTTATGGATACCATATAAGGCGCTAAACCCGTTTAGAAATATCTTTCTTACAGCAATATATAGAGGCTTTTGCGGAATGGTTTAAAATGGCTTTGAGCGAGTGAATCCTTTAGGTCTTGACGAAAACAATCCTTCTTCAAACTTTGTCGACTGGTGTTACAGAATTTCAAATAATTAACTGTACCAAATAAGAACCTCGGGGTTTCATAAACGTGATGTAGAGAACATACTTTGATTTTGGTAATAGTGGTCAAATAAACATTTCTGTATGCGTAGGCCATATTTTGTGCGGACACATAAGAGAGACACTGGTCAAGATCGAAGCATTTTAAAGGTAACACTGATAGACGGAACAGTGTCCTGAGTACAGCTAAAAGAAAATGTCATTCCTGGAGTGATAGCAGGGACTAATTAAGAATAACTTGCCTCAAGCAGGCTTACATCGAGTGTGGCTCTGGTCAGATCTTTATTTACGCCACAGAATTGTCGTGAAACGGTTTCGTGAGATTCATCTGAAGCCTAGACTAGTGCCAGTAATCTGTTTGAAAGTAAATTTGCAAATGATGGACATTTGATTTTGAGACATAGACACAGAAGTGAGAATTTTTAGAGCGTATTCTCCCATAAAACACAGGCCTAACTTCTGGCATCTTAATGCTATAAAATTCGTTCGCCTTTGGTATTTAGAAAAGGGATCGATGAATTGCATCACGTACCTTCCGAAACATTGTTCAGTCTATTTCACTGTCATTTATGCAACAGGAAGGCAATGTATTTTTTTATAGCAGGGTAAATCCCGACCACACAAACCTAAGCTAATCAATACATTTCTCCAAGATATTCGACAACTTCCTTTCCTCACACAAGCGTCAAAGATGTCTGCTACTGGATATGAGTCTTGAACATGATAGGACGATACACGATTTGGTCAGTTAACTTACCTATAATGTTTGCTGAATTACGCCAAGAGATGTTGATTTGATTTAACTGATTCGTTTTTTTACGGCTTAGCAACACTTTGCAGGTTATTTAAAGACAGAAAAGTTGTTTTTTTACATAGCCTAATGTTTTTTAGATAATAATTGTTTTAGTGATACATGTCATACTAATTAACCTATAACTGGTGAATAAGAATAAGAGGTGGGTTCATTCATACCTTTGCCAAGGGTATTTGCGCGTAACTGAATATAACGAACCCGACTAGAATTAGAACTCAGCTCTCCGATTTCCAATTCTGAATCGTTATCCATTACAGTTCTCGCACATCCTAGTTCACATCAACTGATATGCACAAGCAGTCACCCATTTAGGTACTGTCCAGGCTCGATGTTGCTTAACTTGAGTGATTGTACGGAAACTTGTGTTTAAACCTCATGTGGCCGTAAGCCGAACTGATATTGAATAATGTCTAGTAGAAAAGTTGTGTGTCAACTTAAATAGGAATAAAGTGTCGCTACCGACACTTGAGTTTGAACATAGATCGCCAGTGAGCAAACAAAGGCGATACCATTTTTTAATTTAGTAGACCACGCGACCATAGAGAAAACGCATATATAGGAAGTTACGCGATGTTTAGATTGATTGCTATTTCTAGTCTATCCTCTATTACTGTACGGACCGCTATTCTCTACTCTATTCACTATACTATTTCTCTATTCAGATTACGATACTGGTTACTGTTTGAGCGAATATTATCGAGCAAGTATTATTAGTACGAGTGATATTCGAAGGCGTCTGACACCAGCATTGTTCAACGGCGTACTATAATTGTAACTGCGACTATAAAGTCTCTACTACAACGAGCATTACGAAAGTGACAATGAGTGTTCACAAAACAAACAATTCAAGGTTTTCTCTGCTTGTTTATGGTCACTTGAACTTTTATTCTTTCTGCATGCCTTATTTTATTAATCTTTCCTTGGTTCTGCTATCAAGGCATATTCTGTTAAATTAATATTGGATGACTACAATCTCTGATTTTTCTTTTGGCTCTTGTACTGGATGAAAAATAGTATAAGAATAAAATAAAATAAAATACATAATGAAACGGGTGGGACCTAGATGCCAATCTAGTAGAACGCTTTAATTCATGTAATCGGAGCACAAGGGAGAAAAGCTCGTCAGAGGCAGTTGCCATGAAAATATTTGTACACGTACAAAAAAAATAAAGAACTGTTTTTCACCATTTGCACATACCATATTTGCGGACTGAAATTTTTCTCGTTATATATTTTGAGTTTATTTACATCTATAACCAGTGTCTTTTTCTAAGGAATCTCGTTTCCAAAACTGATCGAACTGTATTTCTTCCGCTTCAAAAATTACGACTGGCTTTTATGTTTTCATTCTATAAAAGAAATTATATCTATCTATTGTAATGTTTTTTGTTTTTTTTTGTTAAAATAGCTAAGAATTTGGAAGCCCGTAGTTAGAGCATAGAAGGCACAGGAGACTAGGTAGAGGAAACAAAGAAGAATATATTTATTAAATACTCGTGCACAGAATAGAATAACTTGGGCATATTAAATCCTACTCAAATCCTACTCTAACATAGCAACTTGCCATATTTTTAAGTAGGAGCAGTCCATTGTCACAGTTGTAGGAAATAGCAGGAAGTACGCTGATTCTGAATACTAAATTATCTATCTATCTATCTATCTATCTATCTATCTATCTATCTATCTATCTATCTATCTCTATCTATTAAATCTATATTTCTCTATATAGTAATAATCGTACAGACTAATAAAATCTGTAAAAAAACTTAAACCCTCCGTCACGGCGCCCCCATGTATCATCATAGGGATTTCGATTGCGCCAATATTAGGAGACACAAGTTGCTACTCTGTGTGTTCCCATTAGATTTGGAATAATTAGGTCTCGTCCATTCTCCAGTAATAAGGATCTTTTTGTATGACACAAGTGCAATTCAAAGCCACAAATCTGGTTTGTAACATTCTGCAATAACAATATCGAACATCTTGAAGCCAATGCTGTATTGCTGGCAGGAGAGTATCTGGTTTGGTGAGCTTTCCCCGTCCGTACATCGACTTCACCAATTTAAACGTAGTACTAGATTGGCAGTTAGGTCCCATAATATTACCGGTGAAATTGCTAGTTGCAACCGTAAATTCTATGCGTATAGTTTCTTCTCCCGCACTTCTCGCTTGTCAAACTCTCTTTCAGTTTCTTGTTTTCCTGTTAACCACGATCTTCAAAATATAAATGAAATGTCAATCGTTATATTCTGTCTCCTTGAAACCTGTTCTTTTACAGTAACATCTTGCATCCTAAGGGCTTGTATTGTTCTGGCTTAGGGTAAAATGGTTAAACGTTTGGTTAAGTCATTTTTTCATTACTAGATCGAACGATCAATCGAGAGGAATATGAAGTTTTTTCTCTGTAAATTTAGTCTGGCTTACCAGTCCCAACAACAGATAGGTTCACATTATTGGAGATTGAGAAAACTGAAAGAAATTTATTTATCATTTTCTCTGGGATGAAGTTCTATAGATTTTTATAAGGTAAAAAAACCTACGAAAAAAGTGTATCGTAGTACAAAGAAATGTCTGTGATAACGTTGATGTCAAAGCCAAAGCACACGACAAAGACAGACGACACGAGCCGAGCTTAAAAAGAGAAACACGTTAAATTTATTAAACACACAAGATAAAAGGAAAATTATACAAATATGGTGCTTTGTGCGCCAATAATAACAGTAAGATGTATATACAAATAGAAAACATATAATACAAATACAAGTATATAGTGTAAAGATATATGACTTTTTTTTAATGTAAATAAATGTCGGATATAAAATTATACCTTCTACAATAAAGGATTTACTTCAAACAAAGTATTCTGCTTTACAATATAAGATATAAAATATGCAGCATGAGGTCCCCAGAAAGTCATGCGACATTAAAACAAATATCGAAAAGTGAAAAGTACTACTTCTCTGAATGCTTTTCAAGTAGTAACTACAATGTCTGTAGAGATCTTTCATGGTAACATTGAAGAAAAGATGCCATACCAGTCCTTGAAATTTACTTAGATGAGGGATAATTTATTTCAACTCTCGACTGGCGGTATCAAATTTCTTCTATGTCGTTGTTCTTAACTGGAGTGTCCTGGATTCAACCAGCAGCTGAAAATGTCGTCTTTTCTTCCTATCGATCCAATTGAATTCTTTTCTTTTATAAATGAAGACCGTTTTCAGATTGTGTCTCGGAATTTGAAGAGAATTCCTCTAATTGGTGCCGAAATGAATCACACGCCACTATTTTTACATAAATCGGAAGCACGCAAAATATTTTTTGAAAGTTTGATATTTTTAAGCTGGAGCCCAACAGCGCCTGCTTTACCTCAGAAAAGCAGACGATATATGCTTAATCAGATTAAATTTCTTATAGTTCAAGCAAAAGGCAGGAGAGATGGCTGGAGAGCCAGAAAGTTACATATATCATTAAAAAAACTGGAAAATGTGAAAAATGAAGGAAGCAGCATATATTATTCTGTTTAACTGAAATCTAAGTCAGACCATTATGGCGTACTTTCTTTGCTCTTCAGGGAATAAGTTAGGGAACATCCTCTTTGTGCCTGCCATTGCTGGGTATACGCCGAGCGGAACCGATCAAACATTATTCTTTGAATATGCTAACAAATCGAACAGTAAGCTCGTTCCATTTTGTCAGTCTTCTAAGTGAGACAAATCTTTTTAGATTGAAAATCAGCATTTAAAATCCCAACACTTTCCTCGGCTTGAACGCCTGTTGACAACAATGAGATACAGGGCAATGAACGAATAGATTGCTATTCACTCACAAAGTTGTTCCCGGCTTCTATTTTGGCTATTATACAAATCGGGATTCCAAAACTCCCCAGTTTGTTTTTGATCCCTTTTTTTTTCATCTCGACCGGGTCAGCTTTCTTCTTTTCCTCATGGTCGTATTTATTTCATCCTTTTCCTGTGACACGGCTGTTTAAGTCTTGTTTTTATCATATAGGAAAATGCAACATGGTGCGTAAACGAAATATTCGGCGAAAAATCTCATTCGTCAGTAACATTTTAAACATCTCATAGAGTGTAAAGTTCTTAAAGCAAACCTATGACAAACTGTTTTCCTGAATCCTTGATGGCTTGGCTGTCCGAAAATGACAACATCAAGATGAAATAATGGAAACTGACCGTGAAAAACACATTTATGCGCAACAAGTTTTCGATCAATCAGTAAACTTCCGGACCTTTTAGGGCGACGTTATAGGATCCAAACGGTACATAGAATTATTCACTGGTAATTAATTTTCGATTTGGCTGTGGAAAATTTCGCTCGGAGGTTAGCATTAAGAAATTATACCCAATTTTCCGAGAATTCTTTTTATGAAAAAATATTTATTTTCACTTCAAAATAATATCATTCAAACTACATCCGTTTCTCCTTAATTTGGTGTGACCATCATTGAATAAAAAGAACGGCTAAATGGCCCGGCGATGGGAAATACGAAAGATATGCGGCGAAAAAAACAATGTCGTCTGCTAAGTGTTGTTGTCATCACACGTGTCACGGAGTGTTAAAAACAAAACAAAACACATCAAGCCATTGTTCAAACATAGGTTATATCAAGCCCTACTAATGTTGACACTTTTTCTTTTCACTTTTTGCTCTTATATGGAAGTGGTGGGTTTTATTACAACTTGTTTTAAACGTTTATTGCTGGCTGACCTTTGACACAGAAATGTCGAAGTCAGTTTGGTTTAATTTTCTTTATCGCTGCTATTTTTTGGAGAAAAAAACTTTT
>CAHIKZ030004686.1:5912500-5960000 GCA_903632075.3 Acanthosepion pharaonis | reverse complement strand
ATTGTGGAATCGGAGAGAGGGAAAGGTACGAATCTTCTCCTCTTTCTGTGGGTAAATAGCAGGACATACTGGGTTCTACAGCCTTGGGTGGCTACCGGTCTAGGAGAAGAAAAACTTGGGCTCCGTCAGTTGCGGTTGCAGTATAACTACAGGTCAAGGGATAAAAAAAATGTTTCACGGTAGATATAAAAATAGTAGCCGATTGCTTCTTTGACTGTCCAGGTTGAGATTCTGCACGCTTCATAGTAAAAACGATCCTTTTTGTATTGCTCTTTTTTATTGTGTTTTTATCCAGAACACTTACAC
This sequence comes from Acanthosepion pharaonis, assembly GCA_903632075.3. Classification (NCBI taxonomy): domain Eukaryota; kingdom Metazoa; phylum Mollusca; class Cephalopoda; order Sepiida; family Sepiidae; genus Acanthosepion; species Acanthosepion pharaonis. The sequence goes on along the minus strand of CAHIKZ030004686.1, from coordinate 5,959,694 downwards.
AAGACACAATGAAAAGGCGCGGACATGTTGGTATAACGTTCAATGACATCAGAATACTACGGCTTTTCTGATTGGCTCTTCAAAATAATTCAACCAATAGTAAAACACGAAGCAAGTGTTTCCCCACCATTCAACCGATGGCTGGGCATTACGTCATTTTTCTCTACCACTGGTAAACCAGTTGTCAGAGCTCAAAGAGTTTATAATTTTGAACCTTTGAACAACCAACGTATAAGGATGGAGTCAATATTGCTACTGAGGTAAATTTTAATTTGTTATTTGTTTGTTCAAACATTTGCGTCGGTCTGTATATTGTGCATTGAAAGTGAGAAAGGAATTGTCAATGGTCAAGAAATAATGCCAGCAATGGTCATTAGCAAGAAAGACAGTCCAAGATGTTAATTACGAATTGGGGATATCAAAATTAAGTAAGAACCGTAATTTAACTATCTGGGAAGTATTTTAAAAGACAAGAGGAATAGATGTAACACCGAAATCCGTAGTCGCATATAAATAGCGAACGATGCGACCCCCACACAGGAAAGTTAAACAATGGAATAATAAAGAAGATAGATTTCGAATGAAATCTGCCAAGAGTATCGAAATCCTATTTATATCAATACTTCTCTAGGTTGGTTAATACTGACTATTGTGCTTATAGATGGACTTGAAGCAACACAGATGTGATTCTACAGAAGGATGTCAGAATACCATGGAAGAAGCAAGTAAGAAACTGGGAAGTTTTAAGGGTAATTAAAACAAAAAATTGTGCTTAAAATCCGAATGAGATAATTACATATTTGGAACGCATAATGAGGAAAGAATGCTTGGAGAATTTGATACCCAGAGGCCATATTGAAGGCAACAGGTGCAGAGAGGAAATAGCTACTGTCCAACATAATGGATTTGTTCAAATGGAGGCCAGAATAGGGATTTGGATGGATTAAAAAAAAAGTTAAATCTTGAAAGGATAAGAATTTTTGGAGAGCCATGATCACCCACGTCATGAAGAGATACGGGTTTAAAAAGAGATGATGCATAAGCATTTTTAATGATTTTAATTCCAGTAATTTGCTGCGAATTTTTCTGAAGGGAAATGGCTATGATATATATATATAAAAATGGAATTAAAATCATTAAAAATGCTTATGCATCATCTCTTTAAACCCGTATCTCTTCATATATGTTACAAGAATATATATATATATATATATATATATATATATATATATATATATATATATATATATATATATATATATAAATTGATTCAGTTTCGTCTAAAGAATGTAACCTAAGCAAAAGATAAGACAGACGCCGAGTAAGGCAAGGATTCATTTTGATCATTACATGTTATTTTATCCAGGGGGAACTGTGAACAATTCTTAATGTGAATGTTGTTTGTAAAAAAATTACTAAAGGCAGAGAAAAAAAAAACGGTACATGTGTCTTAGGTAAAAGATCAAAGGAAATAAAATTAAGTAGAACTAATTCGCTACTGAGAAAAATCCGGTATGCGTTCAGATCGTAATATTATAGAAGGAATAAAAGCAGTATATAGGTGCTTGCATGCGCATGCGTGCGTTTGTGTGTGTGTGTGTGTGTGTGTGTGTATGTGTGTGCGTGCGTGCGTGCGTGCGTGCGTGGGTGTGTAATGGATAAAAGAAGATAGATACGATCTTGCAAAGTAAGTAGATGTGGAAGCAGATATAAAATGAGATGAACATAAACAGACTGAGATAGATAGATAGATAGATAGATAGATAGATAGATAGATAGATAGATAGATAGATATGAAAAAACTTAGATAGATAGATATGAAAAAAACTTACATAGATAGATAGATAGATAGATATGAAAAAAAACCTTAAATCGATAGATAGATAGATATGAAAAAAACCTTACATAGATAGATAGATAGATAGATAGATAGATAGATTGGTTTGCTTTGTTTTACGGCATATCAACCTCAACGGGTTATTTAATGCCGACAAAATTGTTATTGTTGGTAATTTTTTTTTTCAAAAATCTATTTCTGGTAATAAGTTTCCTTCAAATATGTATTTGGAGGCGTTAACTATTTGCCCATAACTGGGACCCTGACAGATGCTACCACTCCGGGTCAGGGTGGACCTGGGAACAACAGCAATTAAGAGGTGGTTCCACGCTCCTCAAAGCCTCCTGGTCAGAGGCCTTGTTGCTGGGCGTAGTTTATTGTCTTACCTAGTACAGATAGATAGATAGATAGATAGATAGATAGATAGATAGATAGATATAAAAAAAAAACTTAGGTAGATAGATAAGAAGGAAGGGTCAAAGTGTGATAAGTAGGATAAGATAAACAATTATGTAAATAAATGTTAAACAAATTAACAAACTATACGAATGCACTCGTATTCACAACTAAATTTAACAATACTCATCAATAACAAATAATTCATGTATCAATACAAAATATTCCAAGTAATTAATAGTAAATAATGCGTTAAAATTTAACAGAAAACCCTGCACAATAGCTATAAAATAACTATATTCTGGCTCATAATTATATCTCTACTCCATAGACTTTAGAATAATTTCAAATATCACAGTTCCCGCCCATCCAATGACCTTTATAATAACACAATAAAACGGAAATGTTTGAACGTGCTCAATATAATGCCCCATTGACCAACATTAATAGTGGTAGTACCACCCAACACAGATGGCCTGAAAAGTATATTCAATATTCAATCAAGAAACAGATTGTTGCCACTCGATGTTGACTAAATAAACGGGTATCAACTACAAATAACGTTTGAAGTAATAAAAATATAGGATTAAAAATAAATCGATTAATTCTTTAGACACGACCATGTTTAGGTTTCCGATTACGAAGCCGAGCAGATATGATCTTTGAGGAAAATCTAAATCAGGGACTGAGCAGTTCTTTAAAGGGTAAATAATTTATTACTGGGCTGAGATACTCTCCGTCTCGAGTCCGACAGATCAGGAGGCAGTTTCTACTACAATGAGACACACATATTGAAACCTTGCTTGAGGGAATGTACTGTTTAACTTTTCTGGAGTGCGCAGGCCGAGTAGACATAATATACACTAGTAAAAACTCAAATACGACTATCCACCAAAAATAAGGTTTAAAGAAATAAAATATAAATAAATAAATCGGATAAAAGATAAATCCATTTATTTATATATATATATATATATATATATATATATATATATATATATATATATATATATATATATGGTGGACTCTCTTGTCGTGTTCGATTATATAAGGGTCGAGCAGCACAGTATCTAGGAACCGATAGCCCAAACATCAACACATATGATTTGATTATCGTGGTGCAAAACCGACGACAGTTTTTGAAGGCCCAATACAGAGACCTGGTTCAATACGTACCACAAGGGTCACTAAACGACTCTTCACAGGTTTGTATTCAGAGTTGTTCTTCTCCTAGACCAATTAGCATTCAATGCTATGGAAACCAGTCTGTCCTGCTATTTAACCATAGCTGGAGGGAGAAGAAAGAGGATTTAATAACTCTCCGAAGGGTATTAGCACGTAAGTGAATCAAACGTACTATATATATATATATATATATATATATATATATATATATATATATATATATTACATGAATCATTCATACAAAAAAAACAGATATAGAAGGGCATTTATATCATTAACTTTATATCTGTTTTTTGTATGAATGATTCATGTAATGTAAATTGAACTGCACCACATACTTGATATATATATATATATATATATATATATATATATATATATATATATATATATATATATATATATATATATAAAAAACGAAGAGTAAGATTTCATCGTTCAGGGGTTCAATAAAAAGTAGAGCAATAAATATATATTTATTATGCAGTGTTATATTAGAACATGCATATACCCACTACGAAACTGTACATCTTGTTTCAATGTTAAATCTTTTAACGTTTCATCGTCATTTCCCACCTGATGAAACGTTAAAAAAGTTTAACGTTGGAACAATGTGTACAGTTTTGTTATGGGTATGTGCATGTTCTAATGTAACACTGCATAATATATATATATATATATACGGATATCCAATCTAATTTAAAAATCACTGATTATTTAGACGTCATTATTAAGTTGGCCAACGTCACTGTATCACTCTCTAGGAAAAGTAACCAACGCCCCTGTTACATTGAAGTAAGTTCTAATCACCCTCAACTATTTTTTAAACATATCCCCAATTATGTTCAGGTTATCCACTAATTCCTCTAATGTTAACATCTTTAACCAAAGAAAATATGATTATGAGATAGCGGTAAAAAAACAGCGGTTATAAACTCAAATTTATGTCTAGAAACTCAGACATAATAGGGTTAAATAGGACTAGAAAAATCTGATCGGTTAAGCCACGATACAATTCAGCTGTAGCCACTAAACTAGGGAAGGTATTCTCCAATATATTGAAAAAAAATTTCCCCTGTCAAACGACTTACATAAATTTTTCAACATAAACACTGTTCAGCTATAGTTGTATGCCCAATGTGGCTAATTGGATAAATACAACACTAGAAAGATGAAAGATAAGCAATATATCAATTACCCCAAATGTAACTACATCCACAAGGCCACTTGCCCCCTTAAGGGCAAATGCCAACAGGAATCTGTAGTATATAAAGTAGATGTACATAATAATAAACCGAATAATGGTCGTAATGATAACAAAAATTTGTGTGGTTTCAACCCAGGGACAATTTAAAAAAGATATAAACATAAAAGTAGCTTTACACATGAGACATATAGAAACAGAATTAGTTAATCTAATCATGTGTGTAAAATCAAAAAAGAGGAAGGCGGTGACCCCATACTAAAATAGGAGATAATAAAAAAAATGCCGCAAATATAAAGCAGGCGATAGGTATTGCCTCTTATGCATGCAGGAAAAATTAGCCAGAACCACTTAATCCCAGCATGTTATTTAATCAGAGATCGGAAATTCTCAATGGATGTAGACGCAAAAAAGACTTGTTTCTTGAATAAAGTGATAATGAGTTGGTTTGGGTTTGTTTTTCTTTGGTGGCCGTCTTTTTAATAAAACATTTTTTAATAAAATTTTGGCCTTCCATTTGCTTTCCTTGTCTTGTTCTTGTTTTGTTTTTATGCTAATTTTATCTTATGGTGTCATTTTTTACCAATAAAACGTCGCTTAGACATTAGACAGTCATAACCTGTAGATATGTTAGGTAGATTCTGGCTCACTAAGTTTTACGGGAAATTTAAATTTATATTTTTTAATTTTTTTTATTTATTTATGGTTTGGTTTGGATTGGGTTGGTTTACGCCATATCAACCTTAATGGGTTATTTAATGACGACAAGACTTTTATTGCTGGTAATATGTTTTTCAAAAATGTATTGCTGGTAATAATGTTTTCTTCAAAAATTGATTGCTGGAAATATTTTTTGCAAAAATGTTTTGCTAGTAGTAAAACCTATTTTTCACGTTTTGATCCCTGTTTGGGGGTTAATTATTTGCCCAAAGCTGGGACCCTAACAGGTGGATCTGGGAACACCAGCAATTAAGAGATGGTTTCACGTCCCTCAAAACCTCTTTATCAAAGGCCTTACTGTCGGATGTGGTTTATCGTCTTACCCAGGACGCGGATGTAGTCTATCGTCTTACCCAGGACGCGGATGTAGTTTATTGTTATACCAAGGACGGTGTTTAGTTAATTTTTTTTAGGTATATAATCTATCCAATTTCATTTAGAATTTTTCTTTTTGTTTTGGTTTCCGTCACATTTGGTATAAAATATCTTCTGTTATTGGTTACGTCTAAAGACTAGTAAGTTTTAATTTTAGTACCTATAGGGGTCTCGAGATTAGAGAGCAAGTTCTACATCCATCAATAGAGCATCGTAAAAGTTTCAAGTAAAATAGTAACAAAAACGCTACTTATACTTAATAGCAGAAAGGGACGTTTGAAATTTGTTTGAGGAAAGAGCGCGCGCACGCACACACGCGCTACGGTGTGACCCAAATTTTGTGTGTGAGTGGATAGACGAAAGGAAGACGTCGACGCTTGTGCTATCATGAAAGGATACTGACCTTGTTCAAAACTGTTGATCATGCCAGATTAGGCAGCTGGAAAATGTAACTAAATTCTACTTAACATAATAGCAGTATAAACCACAGCCTCTGTCTGTCGGGGTTGAAGAAGCATAAACGTGCCTGGGCAGGTGACTGCAACAGGAATTCCTTACTTGTGCAAATTAATTGAAACAAAACGAATAATCTCGTTATTATTTACTCTTTTTTCGTATTTTACCAATGAAACATGACCCAGTGCACATGTTAGTACTTCGAACGTCCATTGCACGAAGTCTTACCTTGCAGACTGACCACAGATTCTTGATTGGATTTAAATCAGGAGAATTTCCTGGCCAGTCTATAGTACTTTGATTTTGTCACTGGTAAGGCTTGACTGTGAGTCCGTGCAGCATTACAATTTTCGTACGCTTCCTTGGAGGACGCCCATCGCAGACAATGCTGTGGGACAACTAATCAACAGTCAAGACAGTAGTGTCTAGGCGTGACGAAAATCTGATGCAATCACGGATGATGCAATATCTTTCAAGACCAAACAAATTTCATCATACACCCTGAATATAGATTCATATTACTGCACACCACTTATGATCTAATCAGAGAAAAAATCGAAATCGATTACACCCTGTCACTCCAGTGGGTCTAAAACTGACCATATGATGAAAGAAAGGAAACTAAAGTGGTTCTGATTGTTTCAGTTAATTTGCCCACCTAGAGAAAAAGCGTACTCAGAATTTAAAAAAAAAGAATCTAGGATGATGATGAAGACATACTGGTTAATATAATCTCCAACATTCTGGCTTTGTGTAAGTTATGTATATATATATATATATATATATATATATATATATATATATATATATATATATATATATATATATATAAAAATGAACATAGAAGTCAACATAGACGACAGTCTGTTTCATGCTATATGCATTCGTCAGGCCTGACGATTGCATATAGTATGAAACAGACTGTCGCCTCTAAGTAAGTTGACTTTGTTCACTTTTTATATTTACACTCTATCTCTGATATTGAGCACTTTATCCCATGAATATAGCACACCTTAAGACTATATTTCTTCACTATTCGGAGTTTCATGCAGTTACTACAATCTTCACATGTGGAGATGGCATTATGCATTCAACTCCAGTCGTGCTATCAACGTTGGTTATTATGTATAGTTAGTAATATATATTCATAACTCCGTTTCATATCATTCAGCACTGTTTTTATATAACCTTAAATATTTAAGCGGGTATGTACATTTTTTCCTACCCATTATTACCATATATATATATATATATATATATATATATATATATATATATATATATATATATATATATGTGTGTATTTTAAATGAAAAACAATGATATTATAAAAAAAAAACAAAATATAATTGAAAATCGCTGGTGTTAGTCGAAAGTCATAAGACTTTGGAGGATATATTTACATATGAATAACGGAAATCAGAAAAATTTTTGAAATTTTTGAAAAGTAGATACAAAAATAATCAACAAAAAAATTCCGTTGTTTTTTAATCAAACTTATATATATATATATATATATATATATATATATATATATATATATATATATATATATGTAAGCAAATGTAAATGGATATAGATCCGACAGAATGATGAAAATTTGGAAAAACAAACAAAATCCTTAAATGCAATTATGTTGTTTAAAATGAATGAAATGTCGTCGTCTGAGGTTTCGGTTTATTAAACCTTTTTCAAGACAATATTCATTAAAATAAAATTCAGTTCAATTTGACAAAGACGATGGACATAAAAAACAAGTCTTATCCAAAACAGATAACTGAAAATTTTTAAAATGATCCGCTTTCCGTTTAGCATGGTCACGTTGTCGTCACATGGGCGACGCTTTCAAAACGTATTCCTAAAAATTTGTGATTATTTTGAAATGAAAAAGAAAATGAAAAGAATTCTAGACCTGGTTTCTTTAATATTTCCCCTTTTTTAGCGAGATTAATGCTCGTCAAGCATACACATAAAAATTTTAGATCCTAATAGAATTCTTTTCATTTTTAAGGATTTTTGTTTGTTTTTTCCAAATTTTTCTTCATATATATATATATATATATAAATTTGATTGGATTAAATATATATATATATTCATGTCTTTAATATATATATATATATAATATTTATTTAAAAATCATAACAATTATATTATAACATCACTACAAAAATAGCCATTTTGTTTCAACACTTTTGGTGTCTTGCAGGTAAAATCTTTAAAAACTTTTTATATTACTTGCAATACCGTCACTTGACAAGACACCGGAAGTGCTGAAACAAAATGCCTGTTTTTGTAGTGCTGTTATAACATACTTCTGTTATAATTTTTAAATAAATATTATTCGCCCTACTCTGTATTGAGCATTTTTAAAAAATAGTGTTTTTGGTTACTAGAAGTTTATTCTATCTATACCAACCCTGTAATCGCATATATATATATATATATATATATATATATATATATATATATATATATATATATATATATATTTACACTTGTACTACTGTTACTAATCTTTAGAAATATCTATGTCTATATTTTGAACTAATATATTATAGAATTTGTTATATGCGTATGAGTTTATACAATTGTTTAGGCCTGACTGTGTGTCGATGTTCTTAACGAACGTGTGGTCTGTCCAATTATTTCTCGGAATGGCAGGTCACGTTTTCTGCCTGAAGGGAAAACAAAATCGACATCTCGTAATTTTCTCTGGGAGTTGTCAACAGAAATAACTTATTTTTCCAATGTCTAACTTCTTGTAATCGATGTCTAATCAGACTGGCAAAAGAATTGACAAAATTTATATTCGATCTCTGGCCGCTAACTTCACACTCTTTGCCATCCTCTTCTGATCAAACACAAATTTTACAATACAGATATATTTTGCGCATCATTTAAAAAAAAACAAACTTTTCATTCTAATCTGTTCACGTCTATCTGTTTATCTATCTAGCTATACTTTGTGCATCATTTTTAGGGCCTTTTCATTCTAATCTATCTATCTATCTATCTATCTATCTATCTATCTATCTATCTACCGATTTCATTCTGTTCACAGCTGTCTATATTTTGCGCACCGTTCTTTTTAGACCTTTTTCATTCGAATCTGTTCACATCTATCTATCTATCTATCTATTTCATTCTGTTCATCTATCTATCTATCTATCTATCTATCTATCTATCTATCTATCTATCTATCTATCTATCTTAGTCTGGTTATAGCTATTTAAATGTATTTATAAACTGTGAAGTTAGACATTTCAGGAATAAATTTTAAAGACAAACTCACAAAAAACGTTACCGCTCTTCTATGTGCCGTATCCATGCAGCAACTAATTGACAATGGCTCTCCACAACTTCGTATTCTTTGTCACTTTAAGCAATAGTTAACCGCTTACTATACCGAATCTAGTCTTCTGCCATCCATTTACACAAGCTCGTTTGATAGGTCACTGTATTTTTCACTGTGCCACAGTTGCCTTAACTTTTTCAGCTCCTTTTTCTTCATTATGTGTTCCAAAAATTTCACGTTCTTTCTTATTCTATGTTCAACTCTCCTTCTTGTTTCCATTTTAGTCAAAACATTTTCGTTGTTTACATACTTCGTTGGTCTCTATGATCGAAAAACATTCTACCCAGTTATGCTATAAATTATGTTATATTATAATAATATAATATAGTTGTAAGTTATGTTACAAATCTTTTTGAAGAGTTTCTGGGCCAATTAGCTACTTCCGCTTAATATGAGATTGAAGGACTTATTTTTTTCCGATATTGATTACACTTATATTCTTCTCTGTTCTCTTGGCTAAGTTTATATATAAATATATATTTCTAGCTTTTAAAAAGTAACACTATGTTTCCTCTATCCATGTCGACTAACTTGTAATTCATTGAAGTTGGTCCATGAAATGTCGTTATTTTTCTTTTCTTTTGGATTCTCATTTTCCCGTTTCTCTATTTGTCCTCTGTTTAATGTTTAATTCTCTTGATTGCAAATTCGACGCCAATTCCCGATGCTAATCAATACTCTTTCTTACAGTTTTCTTTTACAAGCAATTTGTCAACGCCATCTCTTTCACGCCTTTTCATGACTTTTCTTCACTTTGTAATCAGGCTTTGTTAATTTCTCCTTTTGTTGGATATCGGTTGAGAAAGACCTTTGACCTCACTTCCGCTGCATCAGAGACTGAGTAGGAAATCTGAATGGGTGATAGAATAAACAGGAAATGGCTAAAATAAACAGGACGTACAGGTGTCCTGAGCCTTGAATAAACAGGGCGCAAAGGTGTCATGAGCGAAAGGAAATGCGAGCTTGCGGGGACACATGACCGGAAGAAGCATCGACACAAGAGGTTGCATAGGCAACATACCGGAAGAAGACATAGCTAAGTATGTTCATCTTCACAATACATTTCTATATATCTATAAAATTAATAATATTGGCTTTTCTAAATTAAAGTTCTCATGATACTGTTATACTAAAATTTAAAAAAAATTCTAATACGCTAGTCCTTTTGAATATGGCTGATGCTAATTGCTAAGCCAAAATAATTAACCCTTTCAGCCCTGGCCACCGCTTTACCGGTGGTAGAGAAAAATGACTTAATGACCAACCACCGGTTAAACGGTGGTAGAGAAAAATGACTTAATGACCAGCCACCGGTTGAACGGTGGTAGAGAAAAATGACTTAATGACCAGCCACCGGTTGAACGGTGGTAGAGAAAAATGACTTAATGACTAGCCACCGGTTGAACGGTGGTAGAGAAAAATGACTTAATGACCAGCCACCGGTTGAACGGTGGTTAAACACTTGTAACTATTTTACATTTACCTTGAAACATTACATACTTGGAAATTTTGTCTCAGGAGCTCAGGCGTAAAATTGTTGAGGAATGAAAACTGAAAGGGTTAAAAAGGTAGAAAGAGAAAATGGCCGGAAGAGGCGTGGCCACAAGAAGTTACGAGGGCACATGACTGGAAGAGGCGTGGCCACAAGAAGTTACGGAGGGCACATGGCCGAAAGAGTTGAATAGGCAATGTTTATCTTCGCCATATATTTCTATATATCTATAAAATTAATAATATTGGCTTTTCTAAATTAAAGTTAAGTTCTCATGATACTGTTATACTAATTTTTTTTAAAAAAACATGCTAATACGCTATTCCTTTTGAATATGGCTGATGCTAACTGATAAGCCAAAATAATTAACCTTTTCAGCCCTGGCCACCGCTTTACTGGTGGTAGAGAAAAATGACATAATGCCCAGCCAGCGGCTGAACGGTAGCTAAACACTTGTGACTGTTTTTGTATCTACCGTGAAACATTACATACCAATTATTTGCGAATTTTGACTCAGCAGCTCAGAGTTAAAACTGTTTAGGAACGCAAAACTCAAAGATTTAAAAGGGTAGAAAGAGAAAAAAGGAACATATTTAGAAAAAAAATCGAATTAGAAATTCTCTATTCTTTTAACATTGAAATAAATCGCATATTATTTATTTATTTTTATTTTTTTCAATAGAAGTAGATATGTCTGCCTATCGCCGGGGTCAGGCTCCTTCCCCATCTTTTAAACAGAAGTTGAAGTTTATCCCTATATCCAGTTGGACTTCCGGTTCCTTCTGAAGCCTTAACCCTTTGAGACCACACAATCGCTTTACCGGTGGTAGAGAAAAATGACTTAATACTCAGCTACCGATTGAATGGTGGGTAAACAATGTAATTATTTTTACATCTATCATGAAACATTACATCATTTATTTACGAATTTTGACACTGGAGCTCAGGCAGAAGGTTTAAAATTGTTCAGAAACGCAAGGATCAATGGGTTAATGTATCCAGAAATGTTATCGTAATTTCTATCTGTAGTATCAGACATGCATCTTAAAACTAAATTATTTACTCATTCCCTGGATTCAGCGGCAAGTAAATAAAAAAACAAAAAAAAAACAATAAAAAAACTCTTCTATTTAGAATGAAATCAAATAAATTCTGATGAAACCAGCGGGGTCTCAAATGTTCTCTGCAAACAAATATGCAAAAAAAAAAGAAAAGAAAAAAAAAAAGAAGCAAAAATTCAAATCTGATGAAAACATTGAAATAATATTTACACGCATGCGTTATAGAATGTTTCATTGATGAAGACAGTGAATATTTTTGGATGCTGCAACAAGAAAACATCAATGTATTTTATGGCGTCTTTATGAAATACTAGGTTTGAGTAAGTGAAATTTAGTCAAAAATTACAGCAGCAAAAATTATGATCATCTTCAGTGAAAATAATTCTTGTAACTGAAAAAAATGCAAATATCTTCTTAAATTTAATTTAAAAATTTTACAATGATCTTAGAAGGATGTAACATAGTGACTTGATTGACAAAAAGCTTATGTCAGTGATTGACAAAAAGCTTATGTCAGTCTTTTGGGAATAGATTTAGATGGTACTTTCCCTCTGAAAGTTTTCCACTGCCTAAACCGCCTTTATCCTCTGTACCATGTGTGCTCGAGGACACATGGTACAGTGGATAAAGGCGTTAGTCAGATCCAGTGACAGGGCCCAAAGAGTGTGAGTTCAATACCCGGTTAAGGCAGTGGAGAACTTTCAGAGGGGAATTAACAGGAGATAACTGATAACTGACATCCATTAAACATGGCACGTGGAACTAGAACAGTCTACCCCAGTGAGCGAAATAAAGGATTCCGTTTAACATTCCAACCACGGCCGAAACGTTGTAATAAATATGGCGACAAAGATGAGGACAATAGTCCGAATAATGTAAATAATGTCAAAACGTAAACAGTGAGTTTTATTAAGGAGATTAACATTACTAAGTGCTACAAAGAATAAGAAGTTGTGGTGGCCCATGATTTGTCACAGCACATAAAATAAAAATGAAGCTCAGTACCCATAAAAAATTGGATTATTTATAAAATAGTAAATAATAGAGATTTCATTATAGTTGGTTCACATATTTTTATGATTTAGCAATTTTTTATAAATTTATGAATAAAAGAATTGTTTTCATATTTATCTCTTTATAATTTGGTAAATGATAAACATAGCATTGTATTAGTTGGTTCATTTGTTTAGAATGTTGTAAATATAAAATTATTCTTATAAATAAAGAATCTAATAAATACATAAATAGTGTTTAATATTTTTGTCATAAATTCTCAAAGAACAAAGTAATCTGAATGCTGGAATAGTGAACTATGTCTTCGAGAAACTAAGCAAAATATTAAGACACACGAAAATTTAATTGGAAACAAAGAAAAAACTTGCTTGATAGTGATGTTATCTTAAACCTCCTATATGCCAGTGAATGCAGGGCAATTTCTTTTCCGATAAAAATAAAAGCAGAATTGAGGCAACAGAGATCTGGTTCTACAGAGGGATACTGAGAATACGATGGATGGAACAAATGAAGAAAGAGGAAGTTTAAAGGAAAATGGAAGCAAAAGGGATAACGATACATACAATCAGAAAGAGAGCATTGATATTATGTGATGTATAACGAGGAAGGAGAGCTTGGAAAAACTAACACTCGCAGGGCAGATTGAAAATAAGAGGGATAGATGGAGACAGCAAGTTACATGCTTGTGTAAATGGATGGCAGAGTAGGAACCATGGATATTGCCTAGATGTACAAAAGATAGGTAGTTGTGGAGAGCTATGAACACCTATACCCTGAAGGGAGACAGCACATAAAAGCAGAAGAATTTGATATTCAAACTAATCCCGCAATCAAGGGTAGAGAAGCGGACCCAGTTATCCTGAACGTGAAAGAAAATCATGCCAAGTTATGGAATTCATTGTTCTGGTTGTCTACAGAGTTAAAGAAATTAAAAACGAAGATAGCTATTTTAATATTATAGAAAACCGATCTAACTTGTGAAGTTGTCAGTCATGCTCGTCATAATCGGATCGCTTGGAACAGCTTGGCAAAAACAATGAAAAAACAAACTGAAAAACCGGTGAAAAATCGCGACCATCCAGACGACAGCACTACTATGACAAGCTAGAATACTGTGGAAAGTCCCGAAGTATTATAGGTACATGCTTTTGCTTAATCTACAGTGAAAAATGCCAATCACTATTGTACGAAAATTTAATGGGTAGAAATAATAATCAATTCGCTCTGATATAAATATCAAATACATTTTTCTAAATCAAATTTTGATAATTTTTTTTTACGTCGGAGCTGGAACGACACTCGAATGATGAAATAGACAAATTTCAAATGAACAAAACACACTCTCGCATAGACTGAGACATTTTCATCAATTTGACAGGAAAAAATCGATTTCTGTAATTCCTCTGAGCAATCCCACAAGATCTCCCATCCAAATTGCAAATATTAAATTATATTATTATCGACAAAATAGAATAGCATAATCACCGACTCATTTTGATAACGTTGGTAAATTTAATAATAAATAAAATAAAACAAAAATCGAAATATATAAATTAGAATTATGAAAAAAAAATGACAAAATTATTTTATTATTACGGAACAGTAGAAACGTTTCTGCAAAATTATAATCAAAGATTTATTCACGCTTTGATGAAAGTAACGATCTGAAATATGGCGCTAAAATTATCCGAAGAAAATGAAATTGATCTGTATACTCTTTTTCTGTAAATTATTGGTGGGTGGTAATAAGAATAAAATAAGAATAGTATTTAATTAAATTTATTCAATTAAAGCAATTTTAATTGGTTTTAAGGAATAGAAATAATGGGTGATTAAATCTTAGTTTAATGGAGTCTTTTAGAAATACGAAGATAAACAATGAAAGTACATATCATTAACTGTCTATAGGAAAAAAAAAGAAATCTCATAAAGAACACACACACACACACACACACACACACACAGAGAGAGAGAGAGAGAGAGAGAGAGAGAGAGAAACTGAATTTGTTTATAAAGAATTATTTAATAAAAATAATGGTTTTGCCTCCCTCTGTCTCAGTTATGAATGAAATAGTAGGGTAGACCGGGTTCTCTAGCATTGGATGGCTGCAAGTCTAGAAGTCTGCTTCCTGTTTAGGATTGGTTTACCGGTTCTTTCAAAATTTATCGCATCTTTCACTCCCAAGATCCACTTTAGTGGCATTACAGCCTTGCTTAGAGAGATTTGATTAAAAAAATAAAAATAAAATAAAATAAATAAGAGATAAGAAAAAAAAAAACAGAGAAGGAGTCAACAGGAATATACCCCAATATATTTTCCCAGGAAATCAAAGATAAAAACGGAAAGGAAGTTGTGGTGATCCATGATCGCTACGTCTTGAAAGGACATGACATTAAACGAACGTTATCATGAGAGTTGAATCCCTGAAAGGAGATTTGTTTAATAATTTTTTTAGGCTACTATTTTCCGGTCTTTATATATATCGTATCAGATAACTATGTTACATCAAATGCAATATAGCTTTGATAATAAAGCAACTGTAATGCGATGAGACGATCACGGTCATCCGATGTTATATACATCTCAGAAAGGCAGGAGAATACGATAATAGTACCTTAAAATTGTAAACTGACGCACCATAATCTTCTTTTAGGTACCCAGTATCCTGTAGAATGTTGTGCGGGCCAGTAAAGTGCAGAAACATCGATTCCACAAGTAGATGCTCAGAATTCCGGAGACATGCTTAGCTATTATGCTGTCTCGATAGCTATCCGCATATTTTGGATCTTTGCGTGTGAATTGACCCATCTTCCATGTTGCCATAAACGCACGAGTAGGGACTCATCTCGGGCGAATTTTGTGGCCACTTTATTGGACGGAAGCCTCCCAAATAGTCCTAACAACAGTTTTTGACAACTTAGGTCTATAAGAATAAATTATTCTTTTAGGGATATATGAAATCTATCAATGAGTGCAAACTGTCACTTTGTATTGAAACGTAACAGCCACTGGTCAATAAAGTCTTTATACGAAATATCGGAACCAAACGCATGTCACATGAACACACCCACACAATTACTGAATCCCTGTAAAACTGCACGGTAGTTTGTTTACAATAGAGGGCCTTGGTTTTAGGGCGTAACCCTACCATAATCTCAAAACAACTGAAACTGCGATCTATTGAATCACACTACACGTTGTCTGCCCACCAGGGTCAAATTAGTGCCGTCATGAGCTACAGTTAAGAGTTGATATGTGTTTGGTATGTCCTGCATTGACAGTGGGATGTGATCAGAGCCAATCTCTCTTGTCTGTTACCACAGCTAGATATCTTTGGCTACGGCCATTAATGATCTGTAACCGGATATCGCACTGTCCACGGTGGCCAGTATAGCCTTACATCAGTTATTCCGGTACACACATGACAACCTGGATTGAAGGGAAACAAATATACTTATATATGGCACCCACGACTATGCTCTGGTGTTCAGACTAGACGTCAGAACACAGCTGATATAAGTCGTCCAACCATTTGCATGACGTCAAGATATGATGGCACGACCTACGATTTACGTTACACACTGATAACTCTAGACATTTAATACACACACACACACACACACACACACACACACACACACACACACACATATATATATATATATATATATATATTATAATTATTTTCTATTTTAAAAATATGGTTCCATCGCTACACAGGAATTACCATGTTTCAAAACAGAAACTAAAATTTTAAATTTAGTTATAAAATTAAATTTAAAATCCATAGCTCTCTTCCATTCTCAAGGCATTTTTGGAATAACCTCTTAAAAGAAGAAAATTACTGGAAAGTAATTGAAATAATTTTTAAAAAAATACTTAATTTATAAGCACAAGGCAATCTTAAATTGTTAAGGCTACGAAAAATTCAATCATTTTGATCAGGGGTAGTTGCGATTTAATTTCCATAGACAACATATCTATCAAATATAAGTTACATTCAAAATCATGTTAATTTAAGTTGAGGTTGCGATGCCTGCTTACAAGCATTGACATCCGTTATTCGCATGTCGTCTGGGTTTTTCAATGATAAAAATGTTTTCGCATTTTTATTGGGACGCTTAATGTATAATTTAATACACAAATATTTCTTAAAAGGGTCGTCTGAATATGAGTAAGTCGTATTTTTAATATTTAAAATCTATTCCTATATATATTTATATTAACTAACGTCTGATATATTACGATGTTGTAAATATTTAGTCGATTAATGCATGATACTCAATCATTTTTTTTAATCAAGGGATAGAGTAGGGAAAATATGGGAAAAAAACGTATACAATATATATAATATATAACGGAATAATGGAAGTCGACTCTTTTGATATAGGCTACTATACTTACAAAGGAAGTCTGCCTTTAAAAAAAGAACTTATCTTCCAGAATTACTCAGGTCGACATCCATTAATCCGTTATATATATATATATATATATATATATATATACTGTACTGTACTGTACTGATGCGGCATTCAACCTGGGCGGATTGAGCCGGCTTCTTCCTGTTATGAGAAGAAGATTCTTGGGATAAATTACAGAAGTAGGGTACCCAGGCCTACTCGGATAACGTTCTTGCTTGCCGCGGGGTTCCCACAGACGCAGAGACAGGAACGACCAGAAGCCGCCGGTTACCGATGCAGACGCTCCTTGGATTTTCACCAGAGCCCTTGTTAGCCGGCGTGTGTGTCAGACCTGTCCGCCTTGGGTGGCCCTACCAGGAACGAAGTTCCGGGTGGCATAGCTCTGACACTACCGTTTACACCCCCCATATATATATATCATTAAGTCTTAATTTATTATTATTATTATTATTATTGAATATCTGACAAAAACCTTCATGAAAAGAAAGTTCCTTTGACCTGAAGTGAGTTAGTAGAATACTTTGGGAAAAAGCAGGCAACCTTCGATTTTTAGGCGATTCTGCAATATCCAGAAATGCAATATATATATATATATATATATATATATATATATATATATATATATATATATGAATGAAAGATTGGACGCCATGCACTAATTGGTTAAATAGTTTCAGCATCGTAACATAGTAGGCATTAATTAAAATAAAGAATATATGAAACTTAGTAATTATTAGCAATTATTAAATCCAGTGTGCGTTCCCATATGTTTGGCAGATAGTGTATATATAACAAAAACAAATATTTTATTCACGGAATAATGGAGATCGACCCGAGTAATTCTGGAAGATAAGTTTTTTTTTAAAGGCAGGCTTTCTTTGTAAGTATAGTAGCCTATATGAAAAGAGAGAATATTAATACTCATATATAAAATGAATGAACATGTTCACTCAGAGTCGAGACCTTCATAAGATTATTGACCAATATATTTATTTCCTTATATACATAATTAGTGTATTCCTTTTCATATGTATACAAAATATATATAAAATCATGAGCGTGAAACAGTAGTGTAAATAAAAAGTAATCTTTGATTATATATATATATATATATATATATATATATATATATATACAGGGTGTAATCGATTTCAATATATATATATATATATATATATATATATATATAATAAGTGTAATCGATTTCAATATATATATATATATATATATATATATATACAGGGTGTAATCGATTTCAATATATATATATATATATATATATATATATATAATACAGAATGTAATCGATTTCAATATATATATATATATATATATATATATATATATTACAGGGTGTAATAATTTAATATATATATATATATATATATATATATATATATAATACAGAGTGTAATCGATTTCAATATATATATATATATATATATATATATATATATATATATATATATTACAGGGTGTAATCGATTTCAATATATATATATATATATATATATATATATATATATATAATACAGAGTGTAATCGATTTCAATATATATATATATATATATATATATATATATATATATATATATATTACAGGGTGTAATCGATTTCAATTTTTTTCAGATTAGATCGTTTGCTGTTGTGTGCAGGAATATGGATCTATTTTCGGGGTGTATGATGAAATTTTTGGGGATTTGAAAAATATTTCGTCATTAGTGATTGCATCAGATTTTTATCAGGCCCAGACACTCTTGTTTCGACTGTCGATTAGTTGTCCTACGGCTATTGTCTGCGATGGACGTTACTCCAAGGAAGCGTACGAAAATTGTAACGCTGCACAAACACAATGGCGAGCCTTAGCAGTGAGCAAGTTAAAGTACTCAATAATCATCAAATAAAGAATTTTATCAAACCCATTCTGTATGATTCTAACCAAATTTACTGGCACACGCACACAGACAAACACATGGGCGTTAACGCGTCTGAATGTTTGCTTACGCGCACGTGTGTATAAAAAATTACCCAGGATATGTGGATGATGAAAAAATTGGCGGTTTGACTTAAAAAAAAGAATTTAAAAATAAGAATTCTGATGTTTTGACATTTGGTCAGTTTTGTGATGTCAACAAACACTTCTTTACACTTTTGCAACGTCAATGAATATTCCTTGTCACTTTTGTAATTCTCGTTGTAGTAGAGACTTTGTTATCGCAGATATAACTATACTACGCCGTTGAACAATGCTGGTGTCAGACGCCTTCGAATAGCACTCGCACTAATAGTACTTGCTCGATAATACTCGCTTGAATAGTAATCCGTATAGTGATCCGAATAGATAAGTAGTATGGTGAATAGAGTAGAGAATAGCGGTCCGTATAGTAATAGAGGATAGACTAGAAATAGCGATCCGAATAGTAATAGAGGATAGAATAGAAATACAGATCAATTAGACTTCAAGCGATTTCCTACTTATGCGTTTCCTCTATGGTCACGTAGTTTTAAGAATATTAATACTCATAAATAAAATGAATGAAATTGTTCACTCAAAGTCGAGACCTTCATAACTTAATTACGATCATGGGATCGTCCGTGTTTGCTCACTGGCGATCTATGTTCAAACTCAAGTGTCGGCAGCGACATTTTATTTCTATATAACAGTCAGATTTTGAGAAGTGAGCCGTCCGAGAACTTATCACCATTCCCTCATGAATAGAATTAAATATAAATTGATAAGCAAAAGTTAAGCCTTTAGATAAATGAGTAATTGTTTTAACGATGGGACGTGCATATGACAGAATACGCGTACACACTTCTTCATGCATACAGACAGACAGAGAGATGCATGTTATAAATAGGTGAAAGTAGAAGGGTAGCGGATCTGTTATATGATATCGAATCCGCCATGTTGTTTTTGTTCGTATCAAATTTCGCAATCCCATTTCCCGCCCTTTTACAGGAATTGCCGACCAGCGTATGAAGCAGACGACACGCAAACAGATCGAGTTGTTGTCGGCCGTTGAATATGGAAGCAAGCAGCTTCTTCCCTTTTTTTCTATTTCTTTTCCTGGTTGTACTCTTTCCAGATCTGACTGATTACCGTTTTGAACGACTCGAGTAGATTTTACACTCGACTAAACACGTGTAGTCTTTTATTTTCCCAAATAGATTCTCGGACATCTCCATCCCTTTCTCCACATCTGTCTTATGTTGGATTTTTCCTTCCATATGTTTTTTTCACTCCTTTTTCCTTCAGAGACGCTCCAGTTCTCTCTCTTTTTATGTCCCCTTTCTTTCTTCTCTTTCATTTTTCCTTCTCTTTCTTGAATTATTTTGTTTTTTTAGTACAACACAAACTTGGAACGGTCGTCTTGCAACAGACGATCGGTGAATGAGAGCATGCATGCCTTGAAAATACATTTGAAATCTTGAAGAGTTAACTGCGGTTGAACGCCGGTGATAGATATTCAACTATACTGATATAATATTTGACTGAAACAATAGTTTGTAGTATCTTTCAATAGGTGGCGTTTGAATATATAATTTTATTTCACATGTGACTAAAATTTATGACATATTTAAATATTCTGAAAGCTGACATTACAACGTGGCCTTGCATTCTTTCTGTTTGTGGATTGTGAAAATTATATGTTTTCGCTATTTAATTTTCTTTTATTTAAAGATAAATCAGTACAAAAAGCAAAAGAGATATGTGCCGTATTTAAGGATGGTGCCGTAGCTGAGAATATTGTTTGTAAGTAGTTTGCTAGTTTCTGAAATGGAAATACTGTTCTGTAAAAATCGAGAACGTTTCACCCTTCCTGATGTCGTTCATGATGACCAATCCCAAATGCTGTAATAATCCAAGTAGCACGACGCGGGCCATCGCAAAGATAATCCACATATCCCCTATGAGTGTTGTAAGATATTTGAAAACGAATGGATATATGAATCGTTATGATGTTTGGGTGGCTCACGAGTTACCGGGGAAAATATTAGACCGTCTTTTAATCTGCGGATTTCTATTTAAGCGACACAAAACGATTCGTTTTTCAAAAAAAATGATAGCAAGTGATTTTTCAGATGGTTCCAGAACTGATCGATGTAGAGGGTTGCAGACTAAGAGGCACAGATTATGGGGTTTTATAGGAAAGAAGTCAAATATTTTGCTCGGCTGAAGAATTGGTATACAAAGAAGTGTTAGGAGGTGCATCCGAAACGCTACTATTCATTATGGCACCCAGAGATCCAATCGAAAACAACTGGAGAGTCCAGGATCCATTCACAAAATAGTCGTATAATAGTTCCGATATTATACACCTGGTCATAGTTTCCAAAACGACAAACCGGTGATATCGTGCATCAGGTGGAGATAGAAACCGTATTGTGTACTAAGAGCACCTTCCACAAGATTAGGCATTGAATTCAGACAAGTACTGTTCGTAATTGGGTGGAGCAAATGCAACAGTCGATGAAAAGCGCCCGTAATTAGATACACGGAAGAATGTCGTCTTGCATCAAGATAATGCCAGACCTCAAGTCTCTTAACAGAGACGACAGGAATTGTTATATCCTAACTGATATCCTACTAGACTCGACATATTCCCCTGAGTTTTCACCTTTAGATGACCACTTATTTCGAACCCTACTAAATTATCTTAACGGGAAGAGCTTCAATTCTTTCAAAGCCTGTAAAATATCCGTTGCCTTAATAACGGTAAATATATTTTCGTATACACTTTGAATATGAAAAGAAAATGTACACTATTTACATTATTCGGACTATTTTCCTCATCTTTGTCGCCATGTTTATCACAACGTTTCGGCCGTTGTACGCCCCGGCCTTCTTCAGGTGGTTGTAATGTCGAACTGAACCCTTTATTTCGCTCACTGGGGTAGGCTGTTCTAGTTGCACGTGCCATGTCTAATGGATGTCAGTTATCTTCAGTTAATTCCCCTCTGAAAGTTCTCCACTGACTTAACCAGATATTGAACTCACACTCATACCTCATCTCAGATATTTAGACAGATACTGAAAAGAAAATGGGCAAAATAATTTCTGAAAATCTGCATTTAGTAGTGAATTACCAGGCGTTTTATATACGATGCATTCGTTCTAGTTTTGTGTTCACTTAAGCTGGGTTCGGCATATAGACAAAGACTGCGATAACATTGGCATTAAATATGACAGAAAAAGTTTGAAATGTTTTGGGCGGATAGAATCATGAAGCTGCTTCAATATGTCGAAACGTATTGGAAACAAAATGGCATATATGTGATTAAATAAATCTATGGGAAAATATTGTCTTAGAAATTCTATTAAAGATGAAATGAAATTTTGTTTGGTCTCAATAATTGCAAATATTAGTTCAATAGGTAACAAGGTAAATAAGAAAAAAAACAGGAAGATTGTTCTTCTCTAATCTTTTAATCTGATTAAGAAATCAGCATTTAAACTCTGTATATATTCTTTTGTATCTAGGTTTAAACACTGACCACTGACAACAATGAGAAATAGGCAACTTTATCAGTTATAAGACAGTGTCGTTTTCTTTATGCTTTTATTTATCATCCTTACATTTTCCTTTCCTTCAGATACAGGAAATCTCTATAGTCTTTATAATTTGTTATTATGTCTTACCTTTCTCTAGATATTGTTATTTCTATCTCTTTGCGTCTTCTTTTGCTTGAGAATTCCTCCATCTGTCATATTTAATGCCAATGTTATCGCAGTCTTTGTCTATATGCCAAACCCAGTTTACATGAACACAAAACTAGAACGAATGCATCGAATATAAAACGCCTGGTAATTCACTAGCAAATTCAGAATTTCAGAAAATATTTTGACCATTTTCTTTTCAGTATCTGTCTATATTTCTAAGATGAGGTATGAGTGTGTATCCAATACCTGGTTAAAGCAGAGGAGAACATTCAGAGGGGAATTAACAGGAGATAACTGACATCCATTAGACATGTCACGTGGAACTAGAACAGTCTACTCCAGTGAGGGTTCAGTTCGACATTTTAACCATCTGAAGAAAGCCGGAGCGTACAACGGCCGAAACGTTGTGATAAACATGGCGACAAAGATGAGGAAAATAGTCCGAATAATGTAAATAGTGTACATTTTCTTTTCATATTCAGACGACGTTCAAAGTTAATAGGAAAATATATTTACCGTTATTAATGTAACAGACATTTAAATATGCGAGAATTCCAAGTTACGAAGATGTCTCTGATTCATGGGGGCCCTAAAATAGTTTGTCGTCTTGTGAATGTATACTTTGGGAACGCAAAATTCTAGAAAGAATTCTTGAATATATAAAACGGTTTATTTTATTAGCATCTTTCAAAGCCGAACACCAGGTGTTACACATTACTTCTGCACCTACAAAAGAAGTCACTAATCGATGTTGTGAAAAACAGATATTAAAATATACGTGAGCGAGTTCGTGTTTGTCTATATCTATGAAATGAACTATTATGATTACTTGAATTATTTACATTATTCGAACTGTTATCCACATTTTCATTACCATATTCACAACGTTTCGGCCGTTGTACGCTCCGGCCTTCTTCAGGTGATTGGAATTTCGAACCGAAACCTTTTAAGGAATCAGCACATATGCTAGGCCAAAAAAAAAAAAAAAAAAGCAAAAAACTCCTGAGCCGACCAGGGCATAAAAATGAAGACAATATGAGAACCAGGAATAAGGAGTGCTAGAGAAAAGCAATGATTAATAACAAAAATTGCAATATAAGCCCTGGTAAAAAATGTATAATAATAACAGAAAAAATTGCAATATGAGCACCTTTAAAAACGTTGCTGAGATGTTAGGTTTATAAGTCCCAAAACTTCATACACAGATGTCCTAAAGGGCTCATGGCCCAGTAGATAGAGGCGTTGGTTAGATTCAGTGACTAGACCCAAAGATTTTTGAACCAAAATCTTGGAGAGCTGACTTAAAAAGAAAATGAGACATCCGGGACTAGAACAATCTTTACCGGTGAGCGAAATAAAGGGTTCGGTTCAAAATTCCAATCACCTGAAAAAGGCTGGAACATTTTGAATAGGGCAATGAAGATGAGGATAACAGTGCAAATAATCTAAATAATTAATTACTTAATGTAAATATGTAATTAATGTAAATGATGGCGTTGGTGACTAAATTCAGGACTAGAAGCTTCCAGTTTCCCCAAAACCTGTTCCCTATCGCCGTTTGAAAGAATTGAATGGCGATGATAGAAAATCAGAGTAGAAGAAAGGGTCGATGATGTGACCTTGTTTAAGGTGAACCTCACCTTTTCAGCAAGTGACCCAAACACTTGATTTCGGGACCTTCCTCTGCGACACATAGGGAAGAAGACATACAGAATCCAGATTTGAAACTGCAACCAAAATATTTGTTATAATTTCGAGTGGTGGCTTCTCTAACATGACTACCATAAGCTGGGGTCTTTGGGTTTGGTCGTGCTTAGTATGGGTTCTCGTCTTCCAAGGGTGGCGGCCCTACGAGGAGTTTAGAACTCCTTACGCAATCTACGCAAATACATTCAAGAGATGTCATTTGTAATTTACATCCTTTTAAGGAACAGATAGTCTAATATACCTGAACAAAGACAAATATAGCATAAAACCACAGTTATGGAAAATATTTTAAAACGATTAAATTATTAGCAATATTTATGGATACAATAATCAAGGTTCCTGTTAATAATATGTATAAACCTAGCTAAGTACAACATAAGGCCATGGGAGAGTTATGATAAAGACCAGTCAAAATCAAAAATTAATAATAATAGCAACTATTTATCAAGGAAATTTAGATATTTTAAGACTATGAAGTATTATTAGTACAAGCCAGAGAAATAAGGTAAAAGGATGACTAGTCTAAAATTATTATTATTATTAAAAGAACAAGCGTTTGGAGAGCAGTTGCCCTAGTATCTCACTAGTGCACAAGGAAGGCTATGAATAAATACTTGTAGACATTGCAGTGCCTTGTGATAAGAACATTGAGAGGGAGAAAATACAGAGGTACCAAGTCTTGTTAAGGAAAATCAGAGAAATATACGAAACAGCAAATTATTCTCTTTTGTGGTTGGGGTACTCTAGATTATTTCCAAAAAATATTTATGCCTCACAGGACGTCTTTGGAATACATAAGGTCATTAGAAATGTAAAGGTGGCAGCGCTGCTTGGAACAGTTCATGGGCTGATGAAAGTTTTGTGTCTCTAAGCTGCGGGTATGAGCTGAGATATAAGCACCACCAGTGGGAGGAAAAATGTAAGCGAGGAGAATAATAATAATAATAATAATAATAATAATAATAATAATAATGGTTACGAGCATCTGGATTAAAGTCTGAAACTGAAGGCTTTATTCTTGCAGCGCAAGACCAGAGTCTTTTCACTAGGAATTTTCAGGCAAATATCATACATAATAATGTGGATCCAAATGCAGGTTCTGTGACAAATACCAAGAAACAATAGACCATCTAATCTCAGGATGTTCTATACTTGCCCCAAATGAATATAAAAAATCGTCACGATAGAGTGGGGCAATACTTACACTGGACAATGTGCAAACACTTTGGAAAATGTAAGCAAACACTAGTATGAACATCGGCCAGCGCCGGTTACAGAAATAGAAGATGTCACCATTCTATGGGATTATACCATCCACACAGACAGAAAAATTGAAGCAAATAGGCCGGACATTATTGTCAAAAAACCAGAAAGAAAAAAACTTGCCTACTAATTGATATGGCTTGTCCAGCGGATTGTAACATAGCAACCAAGGAATTTGAAAAACTATCAAAATACAAAAAGACCTGGAAATTGAAATAGAAAAATGTGAAATTGAAAACAAGAATAATACCAGTGGTAATAGGTGCACTTGGAATTATAAAAATGGAACAAAAAACACACATTGAAAGAATCCCTGAAACCCCAGCTTAAGAGACATACAGAAAATTGTCTTATTAAGTACAGCACACACACTAAGGAGAACTTTGTCTATGTAACAAGCAACTTCATCGGAGATAAAAAAAAAAAAAAAATTAACATGAAATGTGGCCATAACAACACACCACGACCTGCCTTAGGTCTTTCCAGACTTGGTAGGTAGTGTGTCCAAACAGAAATCGAATGATGATGATAATAATAATAATAATAATAATGAAGAGACAGCTTAATATACCTGAAATCCAACCAACAAAAAACGAAGCGATTGCCATTTGCGCCAAATGATTAAAACAGAAGATAAAACAACTTGACCAAATGAAATTACAAAAAAATTGGGAGGACAAAAGGTGTTACATGGCAAATACCTAAAAAGAACGAAAGAAACTGGTGTAGACCAAAAGAAAATACATCAATGGCTGAGGAGCACTGGGTTGAAAGCTGATACAAAAGGCCCAATTATTGCAGCTCAGGACCAAAGTCTCGCAACAGGATCCTATCATTGTTACGTAATCAAAGATGGAACTAACCCGAAATGCAGAATCTTCGAAAAATATAATGGAACTGTTGAACATATTATCTCAGGATGTCCGGAGCCAGTAAAAAATGAATACACACGCAGACATAACAAGCTAGCGACATATGTACACTGGAAGATACACATGAAGCACAAAATCAAGACCACTGAGGGATGGTATGAACATAAACCAGATGCATTTACCAAAAATAAAAATGTAAAAACCCTGTAAAACATGCCAATTCAAACTGACAAGAAAATAAAAGACAACAAGCCTGATATTATCAGAAAAGACAAGAAGTTTAGGAAGGATATGCTTATTGACATAGCAGTGGAGTCACCTCCTGAAAATTATCTATAAGTTGTCCAAAAACAACGACCAAGAAATCGACATTAACAAGATGTGAGGAATGATGACTGAGTCTGTACCACTATTAATCGGAGTGCTGGGCCTCGTGAGAAAAGGAATGGACAATTTTACTAACAGTGTCTCAGGTAACATCAACATTGCCTTACATGGAACATCCCATATACTAAGAAAAGTTCTATCAATTAAATGATAATTCTCCTATAGGGCCTAAGGTCCATAGTTTGGGCCCGGCTCTAAGAAACCAAAATGTGGAAACTTAAAACTACATGTATCCCTGTATAGATAGGTGCATTGGTTAGGGTAAAGGAGCAAACCATAAACCATGTGAGTTAAATTCCTAGACACGTCAGAATGTCAGAGCTACAAAAATTACTTTGCGCGGAAATGCATATATCATCCGTAAAAAATCTCTCCGTCTAAATGAAACATCCCAAATATGCATAGACAACCCTCCTACAGCGACCTTTTTACTCATAGACCCCTGAAGGAACGTGGTAATTCGATACATGACTGACGAGTCAGATTTTTTCCCGTAGTAGGTTGCCATTTCTTTCTGCGGTAAGCCAGATACCATCCAAGGCTATAGAACCCGGTCTCTTCTGCTATTTACCCATAGATGGGGGAAGAAGATGAGAATTCATATCTTTCCCAAGGGTATTAACACGTAAGTGAATTTAATTGGTTTGACTGGAATTCGAACTCGGTTCTCCGATTCATCAATCCGAGCCGCCATCTATTACTCCGCCGTACCTCCTCTTGGTAATTAGATACTTAAAATTACTCTCTGGCAAAATGATACTCCAATAATAATAATAATAATAATAGTAATGATAATAATAATGATGATGATGATGACATTGATCAATCTTCAGACAACATAAGACATTTATGTGTTGCAACGCAGCAATAAAAATATGAATGTGATTTTGCTAATTTAAGACGATTATATTAACAGACACAGAAAGGAAATTCCAAAACCTCCTACAGAAGATAGCGAAGGAGAGCGAGAAGAAAGGACTATGCATAAACTACAAGAAGACAGAAAGCATGGTCAGCAGTAAAAAGATGAGCCCAAAAAAATGCGATTTACAGGGCGGGAACAGTAAAATCAAGCCGGTGTGGAAATTTAAATATCTTGGAAGTATTTTGACAGAGAACGGTAAGTGCGATGCTGATATCTGAAGACGTATTGGGATGACCAAAGACGCATTCCAAAAGTTATGCAGTGTATTAAGAGACAGGAGGATTTCTTTGGTAACAAAGAAAAGAGTACTGAACTGCTACGTGTTATCTGTCCTCTTTTACGTCAGCGAATGTTGGACGGTCTCCTCAAAGATGAAGAATAGACTTGAGGCAATTGATGTATGGCTCTACAGAAGGATACTGAGAATATCATGGACCGATTTTGAGAACTACAAGAGATAGGAGGAAGTGGAGAGCCATAATCGCCTACCTCCTGAAGGAACACAGCACATCAAAGAAGATACGAGGGCCATTCAATAAATAAGGTGAATTTTTCGGTATAAGGACTTCTAATACAGATAGAACCTTACTTTTTTTATTTTTCAACGTAGTCTCCCAGCACTGTCACACACTTTTCTCATCTGTGCACAAGCTTCCGTATTCCCTCAGCGTAAAAATCTTTGGACTGATGTCTCAGCCAGTCGCTCACAACACTTTTGACTTCATCGTCACTTTTAAAATTCGTGCCTCTCGTGAACGCTTTCAAGGGACCAAACAGGTGAAAGTCTGAAGGGGCAAGGTCTGGGCTGTAAGGGGGATGAGGGAGCAGTTCCCAGACCAGCTCTTTGATGGTCTGCATCGTTTGGGCTGCTGTGTGAGGCCTTGCGTTGTCATGATGAAAGATGACTCCTTCTGACTGATGACCCCTGCGTTTATGTCTTTCTTGACCTGCCTCAGTAGTTCACAGTAGTTCTTCTGTCAGACTGAATGAGGTCATTGACTGATTCGATCACCTCAGGAGACCTCACTTCTGTAGGCCTCCCAGGCCTGTCTTCATCCTCAACACTGCTCCGTCCTTCTTTAAACAATTTACCCCACTTGTAGACATTTTTTTGGCTGAAACATGTGGCACCATACACAGTTGACATTCTCCTATGAATTTCAACTGGTTTGCACCCTTCAGCAAACAAAAAACTTGATAACTGACCGCTGTTCAATCCTTGAGCTTGCTTCTTGGTCGGCCATCTTTGTTAATCGCCAATTCTCTCAAAGTTTTTTTTTAATCTGCAAAAGATATTAAATCCATGTAAAAAAGAAGTAAAACAAAAAAACAAAACAAAAAAAAAAATAAGTAAGCTTCTATCTGTATTAGAAGTCCTTATACCGAAAAATTCACCTTATTTATTGAATGACCCTCGTATATTATAGGTACGAATTACAAACGGGAATAAGTAACGAGATGAACTAAAGTCTAGTCAGGGATTAATCATGATATTGTTTCATCTCCGGCATTCAGACAGTTCAAGACTATTTACCTCCACCATTGGAACTGAAAAAAAAAGAAAAAAAAAAGAAAAGAAAAAAAGTGAGACAAACCTGCTGAGCGATTAATAACAATGCCAGTGTTTCATTCGGACAGCCCAAGATTAATCTCCGTGGCTATTTTTTTGAATATCGCGATATAACAGGTGCTAAATGGTGAATGTTCAAGGATGAAGATGGAATTAAAGAATTGTAAGAAGCTGCCAAAGAACAATGCCTTGATCCTGAAATAGAAAACATTACAGCAAATTTTTCATGAGGCAGTTGCAAGAAGCTGAGACTTTAAACAAACAACAACCCTACTCTCGTATCTAAATTAATTATTTTCACACAAATTTTTAATTAAAACCCCCATTAATTAAGCCACCCCATGCTTTTCATTGAGTTTCAATTGAATTCGAACAGATAATTTTCTCATAAGTTTTAATTAATCCTGAATTTGTTTAATTTCGATAATTAATATTTTGTTGCTAAGGATTCCTTGAAATGACAAAAGGCGGTTCTGCAATACACATATTTATTTTACGATAATTATCTAAAAGTTGAGCGCATAGTTTAAATATTGTATTTCCCTCTAAATTAGTATTAGTCGACAAGCAGTAAATCAGGCGGGTTGAAGGTCGCATCAGTGATTGGGGCTAGTGTGCAGTGAAATCAATTGTGATGCAGACCCCGAAATGGAGTCTCCTGATATCCCCGAGAATCTTTTAGTATCCAGCACCCGAATCATTCGATAGATACCAAATGAAGTAGCGGGCTGTTCCATTCAGAATGGCGTGAACCAATTTCTCCCTGAATTTAGCCGTTTCATCGAGATAAGAGAACTGTTTACGGGTATAGTCATGGTTAAAACATCCAAGACTTGTGTGGTGCTTAGCTAAACTTAATATATTAACTTAATATTAACAATGGGAGAGTACTTAAAATTTAACGAGTGGCTTTTCATGAATAAGGACTTTTATGTTATTTGGTATATTAAAATAGATAACCAAGAAGTTACTGCAAATTGCTACGCATTTTCTAACTTGACAGAATCCAATAAAATAAGACAGTTACAATTTTATATATTAATTACTATATACCAGTTAAAAAAAAAAGACGCAAGCCATCACTATTTCAGATATTCTATGAATGTGTAGCCGTACCAAATTTGGATTCATTCAGTTATATCTCACTGTATATTCTTCAATCTTTTTCTTTTAGAATCCGAAGTAACAGCAGCAAGAGAAAAGTTAATGTTTGACAAGGCACAATAAAATAAACTTTTCTGTCCATTAAAACATATTTTCTAATGTTTTATGTTTTCTAATCACTATTCAAAATGGACAAAAACTATTAGTTTTTTTCCCTATTTCTTTCCTAATGTCTTAGTTTTATAAACATTAATTCTTATGATGGTTTCTACGCACTTAATTCTGCCAAAAAGACACATTATGACTGTTACAAAATTTACTATTCTTTTAGAGCATATTCTGTTTCTTACTCTTTTTTGAAGAATCTTCTTTGTACGGCTCCGCTTACAGTAATATTCCAATCTTTTTTTTTCTTTATCCCTATATTTTCCTGCAGTGATAAAGAAAAGAATTTCGATTTCTTTATGGATTCATTTTATGCCCTTAATTCCTGCGTTAGTTTTGCAATGAATGCTGAAGTAGAAGAGACGATGAAGGACCTTTATTCCTCAAAAGGGTTTTTCTCCTCTTTTCGATTTAAGCTTCTTTCCTTGGCTAACATTTTACTGCGGAACACCGAGCGAGGGCGTAATCCTATTTGCGACTTTCAGTTCAACCGGATACATGTTTAATTAGTATACGCGTGCAAGGATGAGCACAACCACACAGAGACACGCGCACACACGATAATAGACACACATACACAAACACACCAACCAACAGACGCACACACACAAAACCGGCGCCTACCGCGAGGGGATGGCTGCAGCAAGCAAATTTTCCAGGCCACTTCGTTAACAGAGTAAGGCCATCCCTCCATGGGCTTTGTACAACTGTGTTATAGACTTATTTTATTACATGCACGACTTTGAGTCTACGTGTAAATAATTATTGAACCCGTAGGAATTCCATGGAGTATTTTTGCAATGGTGGCACCGAAATCCCATTACTATTGTAATTATACAAAACACGAAAGAATCGCATAATTCTAATCTATTTAAGACTCTCTTTTGTCGCTTGACAAAAAAAATCCTTTATTTACAATATTTTCACTCAAGAATATCGGGTTTCTCTGCGTGTGTTATTGGTATCCAGTAGCCCAATATTACCTGTCACACAATCATCGGCGACTAAACCGTTTCACCCACCAAGATTTTTATGCCAAGAATGGTAACTAGACACCAAGTAGAATTAAAAACAAGGTCGATGAAAGCGCGGAGGATCTATGGGGTAGACTATGCCACATATATATGACTACAGCCAGTGCAGTGATGACACTATCACTAGGCAGAGGAATTCATAGGCGGAAGTCAGTGCTCAGAGCTGAGAATGTAGGAGGGGCGATATCAGCCCTGAAATAACAATAATGATAATCAAGGAGAATATGCTGTAAAACAGAAAACACCAAGTGAAAGAGAGACGTTTTCGAGTAACCAAGATGATAATATTGTGTAAAGACTTTGAAATATAAATTATACAGAAAGTTCATTTAGAACACGAAATACAATATTTTTGTAAGTGTACAAAGGATACCAGATTATTAATAGAAAATTACTGTAGCAAAAATAATTTGGAACTTTTAAACAAAGAAATGGATTTTGACACTATAAGAGTCGAAGTTAAAATTAAGGATGTTTTGATCTAGAATTTATTTTAAAACAAGAATCTGTGTAGTTTACAAAGAGCGGCAGAATAATTAATAGCGAGGTGATAAACAATAGAGTCTTCTTGTGAACCTTGGAAACCAATCGATGAAAAAGTAAATTGTTTATTCTCGGAGGGGTGAAGTTGAACTTTAGTTGTATGTCAGTACGTTCGCACTAGAAAAACAGATACGTTACCAGTCTGGGGCACGTAGGCCGTTTCTCTTAATAAAGAAGCAAGCTAACCGGAGGAGGCAAAGAGAGTTTTGGGTTCGTCTGTCTTCGAACGAAGTCGAACTGAGTGGAGAGAAGTCAGACATTGAAAAGGAAGCGTCCGATGTGTGTTGCTGAAGCTGAAGGCAAAGAAGCGGAATACCGCTGCAAACATCTAAGTACCGCTACTTCCGCTACAACTATTGCTAGTACGACTATTATTTCTACTGAGAATGGAACATCGAAGTTTGTAGTAGTTGCGCTAAGAACAGACCTAAAAGGGTTAAAACGAAGGCTACATCTATCCTTACCGAAATTATTCGAAGTATTTGTGTTTGGTTATTGTTCACATACCAGAAACATTCAACTTTGTGCAACAAGAATTATTTTTTTGTGAGTTGCTTTTATATATATATATATATATATATATATATATATATATAATGAAATGGACAATTATTTTTTAAAACATTTTTTTATGTTTATACGTTCTTTTTATAGATACAAATATTTAAGTTCTGGTTATAATAAACAGTATTAACAACATTTACCGGCCTGAATATCCGAGAAATTGTCATAAAAAATATGTGTCCTCCGACAGGAATTGAACCTGTATCCTGTACGGAAGCGTCATATAGCCTGACGTGACTTACCCGATTGGGCCACAGAGGAGCGTTTGGTTAGCAAGTCCGATTTGACTGTTTTTAAACACAATTCTCCATGATTTTCTCTCATACATTCATAACTGCTCAATGCGTATCCAAATGTATACAAATGACGACACACATTATGAAATGTAGAAAGTCCGACAGTTATTTTTAAAGACATTTTTATGTTATATATTTATCTATAAAAAGAACGTATAAAATGTCTTATATATATATATATATATATATATATATATATTTTTTCTAAGCGTAGCATAGATGTGGCACAAGGCCGAAAGTATGGGACACCAATGAGGATTGAACTGACTATTCAGTCGTAAATAATTTAGCGAGACAAGCCTTCTAACCATTACACCACGCCGAGGTGACCTCATAGTGATTTTCCAAGCGTAGCTTGGATGTGGCCTGAGGCTGAAAGTAAGGGGCACCCAGTGAGGATATATATATATATATATATATATATATATATATATATATATATATATATATATATAAACAAACTTTGTCCTTTCAAATTCGAATCGACTTGGTTATATTTATTTTTCTGTTAACCCGATTCTCACCCTGCGAAATCGCAGGTGGACCAATGGGGAGCTTCCGCATTTCTATGATCTGCTGACCATTCCCCAGGATCAAAAGATTTACAACACGGCTGGAGGGTGGCTTCGAATTGACATAGGGAACCAGAGACCTGTGTCTAACCCGTAATACTGGACCATAACGGACCAACAGCCGGTCTTGTGGGGTGAGGATACGGTGTTAAAGGAATATTCAGAACAGAATCACGAAAGAAAGGAAGGCGAGAATCATGCGGGAGAATATATAAGGAATTGTTATAATACTATAATAACATTTATATATAACATTTCATATTACCTCAAAGTAAAAGCTCCCTTGCTATGGTAGTTTTCTTAGTGTAGCTTAGATGTGGCACAAAGACGAAAGTATGGTGCACGCAGTGAGAATCGAACTGACTACTAAGTTGTCATTGATTTAGCTAGACAAATTTGCCAATCATTGCACCACGCTGTTGTTGTGTCCTTCCTCTAAGAGTCTATGTTAGATTCTTCCGCCTACTATATGTTTAGTAGGAGAGAAGGAACAGTGAACAGTTACCTGTGAATGGATTGAGCGCTAGTTCATTCGATATACTCTCACTAGTCGTGTAATACTCTTCTGGTGTACTTACTGTTTAATATACGATATATCTGCGAACCTGGTTTTTATTATTACTTAACCATTTACTTGGTCACAACACACTCCAAGGTGCTCTAAAACATAGATTCTCTAAGCGTAGATTAGATGTAGCATAAAGCCTCAAGTGTGGGTCACCTAGTGAGAATCGAACTCGCTACACTATCGTAATTGATCTAGCGAGACAAGCTAACTAACCATTAAACCACATCGAAGTGCCCAAATGATTTTCTAAGCGTAGATTAGAAGTGGCACAAGGCCGACAATATGGGGCACCCAGTGAGGATCGAACTCACTACTCAGTAGTCATTGATCTAACGAGAAAAGCTTGCTAACCAATTATACCAGATCAAAGAGCAGAAATGATTTTCTAAGCAGTAGATTAGATGTGGCACAAGGCCGGATGTGTGGAGCACCCAGTGAGGATCGAACTCACTACTCAGTCGTTATTGATCTAACGAGACAAGTTTGTTAACCAATTATACCAGATTCATAACCACAAATGATTTTCTAAGAGTAGCTTAGATGTGTTACAAGGCCAAATATGTGGAGCACCCAGTGAGGATCGATATCACTACTCAGTCGTCATTGATTTAGCGAAACAAGCATGCTGACAATTACACTATGTCTAAGTACCCTGAAAAGAGCTCCATAGCTAATGTCATCTATAATGGTGACCCGGTATCGCTGCACAGAGGGCGTCTTAGACTAAAGCCAATGTCGACGGCGGTGGTTTCTCCCGACATGTGTTTTTTTTTTGGTCTCGTTAATTTTCCTGCTTTTTCTTATACCCCATGCGCTAACAATTTCTTCATACTTGAGGAGATATTGATGATTATTTCACTATTCCTGCTCAGGTTTTGATGGAGTTGAGCTGCAACCAGAAATAATTATGTTTTCCATCTTTTTAAAAAAATACGATAGATTAAGCACTTCAGACGACAAATATAGTTAAAAAAATCAATTTCATAAAATTAATAGGTGTCTGCTTTGCTAAATAAATTCCTTGTAAATTGATATTATGGAAGTCAAAATATAATATGCTCATACCATGTGATCTCTTCAAATGTAAAAAAAAACAAAGAGTTAAATTCGTAATCTAGAGTCCATTTTTCAAATATTAAGATATTATTTTTCTGTTTTGAGAAATCAAATAGTATGAGGATATTTTGCATTGGCTTCCGTAGGTTCAATGTGCTCAGCTCACTGAAGCACATTCTGACTTTTATAAAATGTTATGATTTTTTATATTCGTAATCTAAAGTCATATTTCTCATTTTAAGACTCCGCTCAGTTTCGAAAGACGTTGAACCGTTACTAAATATGGTTTGGTTTGGTTTATTTTGTTTTACGGCATATCAACCTCAATGGGTTATTTAATGCCGACAACATTTTTTTTTATTGCTGGTAATATTTTGTTTTGTCAAAAATCTGTTTCTGTAATATTTTTCCTTCAAAATTGTATTGCTGGTAATAATTTTTTTCAAAAAAGTACTGTTGATAATAGTTAACTATTTGCCCATAGCTGGGACCCTAACAGGTGCTACCACCCTGGGTCAGAGTAGACCTGGGAACACCAGCAATTAAGAGGTGGTTCCACGCTCCTCAAAACCTCCCGATCAAAGGCCTTGCTGCTGGATGTAGTTAGTCGTCATAACCAGGATGCGGATATAGTTTAACGTCTTACCTAGGATATGATACAGACAAGATATTCTCTACTTACATTATTTACATTATTCAGACTGTTATCCCCATCTTCAATGCCATTGTCAAAACGTTCCGGCCGTTTATAATAAACAGTATTAATAACATTTACCGGCCTGAATGTCCGAGAAATTGTCATAGAAAATATGCGTCCTCCGACAGGAATCGAACCTGTATCCTGTACAGAACCGTCATATAGCCTGACGTGCACTTACCCATTGAGCCACAGATAAGCGTTTGGTCAGCAAGGTCGATTTGACTGTTTTTAAACACAATTCTCTATGATTTTCTCTCATTCATTCATATCTGCTCAATGCGTATTCTAATGCAAACAAATGACGTCACACATTATGAAATGAACAAAGTCCGACAATTATAATCACAGCATTTACTTAAATATTTGTATTTATAAAAAGAACGTATAAACATAAAAGAAATGTCTTAAAAAATAAATGTCGGACTTTGTCCATTTCATAATGTATATTTAAGTTTCCCTTAGTTTGGCCCAAAGCCACGCTAATATGGCACTCAGTGCTGATATACCGTGTCGACCAATATATCAGATTAACTTGTTAAACAGCGTTGTAGTTCATGTGAAACATAATGTAATTCAGTTTATATTTGGTGGAAATAAAATAATAGAAGCATTGGGGATAGATGTTCGCTTTGCGCATGCGTACATGAACGGTTTCCTTGGTGTCTTCACAATGGGCCCACCTTTTTCTATACTTTTGCATAATTGGCAAATGAGCAAGCAAACGAATCTTTGTTGGCATGCTTCTATTGTTTTCACTTGTCTTTCTGCTTGTAGTCAACGCCGCTTTGTCGTCAGCCATTTTATCCGTATGAAGGCGTGAGGCAAATGAACCATGGTAGAGGCTGTTCAGATAAAGGATATTTCATGTTGCTTTGTTAAAGAAGGACCTTTGGTGATCTGCGCAGAATCGAATAGACAAAAGCAAACGTAGAGTGTAAATGCGAGTGCGTCCACACAAACAAGCATGGCGAGATACACCTTTAGATAAATGGACGCACATAAGCATAAAAAGACAAACACACTTTCGAAACACAAATAAACGAATAATACGTAAAACAACTTACGACGCACAAATTTTTAAGTTTACATATTAAAGTTTACATATATGTTTGAGCGTGTGTGTGTGTTCACGCAACTCTTCCGCTCCCACTACACCGATTTTAATGATCCCTAGCTCATTCAAAATCCCTAGAAAAATTAGGCACAGGGAACGATTTATTGTTGAGCTCAGATTCAGGGTTGACAGATTAGGCGAAGTTAAATATATATATTGGTATATCATACTAGCTATTATCGTTGCTTTCATGGGAGTAACTTTTATTTTCCTTTTGTATCCAAAATTTCAGCTACCTTAATAGCCGACATATCGGGCGGCATTTAAGCGAGCTCCTGTGGAGGACTCTTGGTTTGGCCATCATCACAATAGGTAAGGTGGAGTAGATGAGATAGCCATCAATAAACTACAAAAGAACTCAAAATTGATCGCTGCATTTAATTATTGAATTAATGTTTAAGCTTACATTATAAAATTTCAACGATAATTCTTCTGCTGCCAATTAATTTAAAGACGATTTGATCCATATTTTCCGTAGAAACAATTATTTTTATTTCATGGGTGACAGAACAGGGGACAATTTATAAGATAATATTAATTAGGTGTAAAGATGGGAAAATAGGAATTAGTGTTAGTTAAAAATTCAACATTTGAAGAGTTAGAGAAACATAATAGCTAATTAATTAAAACGTATTATTGAATCTATATAAATAAATGCGAAATTGGAGCCCAATTCTCCTACGAAGTCTGAGATTAAAAAGACCCAGTTCTAATTTATATTAATTTACACAAGGTATTTATTCTGTCTCGCCACTGAGACGAGATGTGACACAAGGTCTTTTTTACGGTGGGGACCCGAGCGCGAACACCCGAGAGAGGAGCAAAAATTACCCTCAGTCCCCCGCAACCGTCGCTTGCGCTGGCCTCGGTGCAGTGGGAGGGCGCGGCCTCGGGCAGCTTTTTCCCAGGGTTGGGCACCTGTCAGTATAATTTTCTCAAACGCCCCTCTGTCTTTTGACAGAGAAATACCTGAGCGAACTCTGTCCAAAGACAGAGACGCAACTGAATGATAAGCCATGCATCAGAAACTCCCCCAGGGAGGAATTGAGATTTACTTTACCGCACCACTGAGCCAGGTTGTGATACAAGGTCAGTTAATTAACGTGGTGATCCAAGTGTTTTCACTTGGGCCGCTGGTTTAATCTGGTCATAGCTTGTCCAAGCTAGTTATAGCTGGTCCAAGCTAGTCATAGGTGGTCATGGCTTGTCATAGATAGTCCAAACTGGTCAGAGCCGGTCCAAGCTAGTTATAGCCGTGATACCACCATCACAGGGACGGAGCCTTGTGACCGGCAAGTATCTGAATGTGTACACCCATCCTAGACGGAATTTACACGGTTTTTGCTTGACCCCCCCCAACTGATTCAGGTTGTGGAACAAGGTTAGTTTTTAACGTGGTGATCCGAGTGTTTTCACTCGGGCCGCTGGTCAAAGCTGGTCTTAGCTGGTCATAGCTTGTCCAATCTGGTCAGAGCTGGTCTAAGCTAGTCATAGCTAGTCTCGGCTTGTCATAGCTGGTCCAAACTGGTCAGAGCCGGTACAAGCTAATCGTAACCGTGATAACACCAGCACAGGGACGGTCCCCTGTGACGGACCCCTGTGACCGGCAAGTGTCTGAATGTGTACACCCCTCCAAGGAGGAATTTAAACACAGTATTAACTCATTCCTCCCTCTTGGACGAGATGTGACAAAAGGTCTTTTTTAGGTGGGGACCCGAGCGCATACGCTCGGGGCAAGGACAATTGCCCAAAGCCCCCGCAACCGTCGGTTGCGCTGGTCTCGGTGCGCTGTTCCCCAGGGCTGAGTATAATTTTCTCAATTGCCCCTTTGACAGAGAAGCTCCTGAGCGCACTCTGCCCAAAGACAGTGACGCAAATGCGAGATGGTAAGCCATGCGAAATCCCTCCACGGAGGAATTTACACGGTATTTACTTGACCCCCGCCCTGTGTCAGGTTGTGACACAAGGTCAGTTTTTAACGTGGAGACCCGAGTGAAAACACTCGGGCCTCTGATCTAAGCTGGTCTTAGCTGGTCATAGCTTGTCCAACCTGGTCTAAGCTAGTCATAGCTGGTGTTGGCTTGTCATAGCTGGTCCAAACTGGTCAGAGTCGGTCCAAGCTAGTCATAGCCGTGATACCACTAACACAGGGACAGAGCCCTGTGACCGGTAAGTATCCGAACGCATACACCCCTCCAAGGAGGGATTTACTTGATGAGGTCAGGATGCGGCACAAGGTCGGTTTAATGTGGGGAGCCCGAGCGCGTACACCAGGGCAAGGAACAGAAATTATCCGAGCTCACGCAACCGTCGGCCTTGGTGCAAGCACTGATCCCTCTCTCTGGTGAAATGAGAGAGCACAGCCTTGGGCAGCTGTTCCCCAGAGATGTGCACCTCTCAGTATAGTTTTCCTCATTTGTGACTCTGTCCTTTGACGGCGTCGCTCCTGTGTGCACTTTGTCCAAGGACAGAGACGCAATTGAGAGATGATAAATACCTGCGTAAATCCCTCCTTGGAGGGATTTACGCAGGTATTTACTCGTTCCCCCACTAGAACAAGATGTGACACAAGGTCGGTTTAATGTGGGCACCCGAGCGCGTACACCCGGGTAGGGACAAAAATTGCCCTCAGCCCCCGCAACCGTCGGTTGCGTT
Source organism: Acanthosepion pharaonis (assembly GCA_903632075.3). NCBI lineage: Eukaryota > Metazoa > Mollusca > Cephalopoda > Sepiida > Sepiidae > Acanthosepion > Acanthosepion pharaonis. Next base: position 5,919,416 of record CAHIKZ030004686.1, on the reverse strand, counting down.
GGCCTCCCTCTTGTGCATTGGGAGGGCGCGGCCTCGGGCAGCTGTTCCCCAGGGCTGGGCATCTCTTCAGTATAATTTTCCTCAGTTGCCCCTCTGTCCTTTGACAGAGAAGCTCCTGAGCGCACTCTGTCCAAGGACAGAGACGCAACTGAGAGATGATAAATAATACGAAATCCCCCAAAGGAGGGATTTACGCACTAAAAGCTCAATATCTGTTTTATATATTATTTACTTCTATGCAATATCACTCTTCAGGTTTAACTAATTTGCATATTGATTTTAAAAAATTATTTCATTAATTGTTCTTCATTATTGTTCTTTTATTCGAGGCTTGTTTTGATTTTCATATCAAAAATAGTTCTGTTTAGGAATATCATCTTATGTAGCCCAGAAAATTGTTTGAAATTTGCATTTTACTTGACCTTCAACAAGTCGACATCTATTTGTAAAACTTTCTTTAACTATAAGAATCCAATTTATGAAAGAAATGTTCATTTAAAATTTTTGTTTCAAACATTTCAAGTAGTGAATATATTTTACTTTGCCAAGCTATAGGAGCGGACGAAGCCTGCTACTGTTTCATAAACCGAAGTTTGAAATAAACACATATTTAAGTCTCTCTCACTCTCTCTCTCTCTCTCTATATATATATATATATATATATATATATATATATATTTCAGCCGTACCTATTTCTCCCTGCTTATTGCAATCGATATTATTCGCACGTGCACACACATAAATTTACGTATATACCTATCTACTCCCCCTCTCTCTCCTGCTATCTCTTTCTCTCTCACACACACGCATACGAAAAAGTAAATTTAATTGTTTCTCTAACATCGAAAGGGCGGCTGATCGATCGATTTATTCGATAGAGATAGCTCGGACAGTCAGTAATTTCTCACGCTAACTATAATGGTCCGGCATCATGGTCGTAAGGTCACTAGGGTGTAATTCTGTGTCATAACATAGCTGGACAACATAGGTGGTTGCTGGGTGACCATTTCGTCTTACTCCCTGTCTAGGGGTCCAGAGCAATAGATCACTCGCAAGTTTTTGTTTTGATCGCCAGCAGTCTCCTGCAAAAGCGCATTCTTATTTCACGTAAGATTGTAGACATACCAGGAATGGGTCCCTAGAGCTGTGATTTGATTAGATGTTGTCTCCAAGAGATTTTAATTATATCACTCAACATGTTAGCTCTTAGCATGTAGCTTTCGTGTGTAGGTACCATCAAGCTTAGATAGTTGGGTTTTAGTTAATGTCAAGGCAGTGGCACCATACATTAACACCGCTTCTACATTGGCTATTGACTATGCAGATGCCCTTGCTCTCACCGCAGACATCATTACTAATTCTACAGTTATCCTACATCATCTAGAAAATGCTGCCAATGATGTTGGACTCTATATCAATGACTCTAAAACTGAATTCATAAGCTTCAACCAGCATGGCTCAATACAAACTGTCTCAGGTGAATGAATAAAATGTGTCAAAACTTTTACATACCTAGGAAGTGAGATCAATTCTACTGAAAAGGATGTGAAAATTCGCATAGCTAACGCTTGGCCCACCTTTAATAAAATGGATTTGATTCGGAAATCTGATCTATCAGACAACTTCAATAGGAGTTTTCTTCAAGCCACTGTAAATGTAATTAGTTAATGTATGGTGCCACTGCCTGGATATTAACTAAAACCCTACAGTCTAAGCTTGACGGAATCTACACTCGGATGCTGAGAGCTATACTTAACATCTCTTGGAGATAACATCCAACTAAATGACAACTATATGGACCCATTTCTGATATTTCAACAATCTTACGCAAATACAGAATGTTCTTTGCAGAACATTCCAGCCAAAATAATGTCATTATCAATGGTAATGGTAATATTAGCCGTTTCCCTACAAGGAAACATTTAGCATTCATTAACCGAGAAGCCAATATTGGTTTCATTTGGAATGTATAAAATCTTTCTCTAAGAACACTTTTTCAGGAAAATAGGTTTTTAAGTCCAGTAGCTGTTATCGCTCTTACCAGTATTGATATTTCTATTACTTCCAATGTTATTTTAGTGGATACCAATATTAGAGTAGAGACAGTCTTTTTTTTTAAATAGTGTTTATTTCATCTACTTCATATTTCATCAGTGTTTATCTCGTCTACTTGATAACATAATCATCTAGATTTTACTTCGTCACAAAGATATCCAAGTCGGTATCCTTCAAAGAAATTGACAGATATTGACGATATGCAGACGACCTACTTATTCCCGCAGACAGAATGACTAATGCCACAGTTCTCCTACATCATCTAGAAAATGCTGCCAATAATGTTGGACTCTATATCAATAACTCTAAAACTGAATTAATAAGCTTCAAACATCAAGGCTCAATACAAACTCTCTCAGGGGAATCAATAAAATATGTCAAATCTTTTACTTACCTAGGAAGGGAGATAAATTCTACTGAAAAGCATTAATACAGTGGGCAGTGGAGGAAAGAAATATTCGTACACATACAAATTTTGATATTTATTGTATTTCTAATTAATTAATAAACATACTTTTCATATAATTAACAGTAAACAGGTGCATAATAACTAAATATGCAGAGAAAATAGAAAAATTGATCAAATGGAAATCTAATATGCATTTTAATGAGTGAAAAAAGTATTCGTACAATACAAAAATGAATACATAATCTTCATCTAATACTTTGTAGAATAGCCATTATTCACTTCTACAGGAACCAACCTCTTCTTGTAGTTCTTAATTAATGATCTGCAAATTTTAGTCGGTATTTTGTTCCATACTTCTTCGCATATGGTCTTCAGGTCCCGGATGCTAGTTGGAGCATTCGGTTGGATTTGAATTTTCAAATAACGCCACAGATTCCCGATTGGGTTTAAACCTGGTGACTGACTTGGACATTTCAGGATATTTACATTATTTTTAGCAAGCCATTTCTTCGTAGATTTTAAAGTGTGCCTCGCTGCAGCCTTGGATCATTTGATTGCAATCTGGTCCTCTGTCGACGGAGATTTCTTTTTGCGAGCAATACTGGTGCCGTATGCGATAGGCAACAATAAACTGCAGAAAAACTCAAAATTGATCGCTGCATTTAAGTACTTCATTAATATTTAAGATTACCTTTTAAAAAACATTCAACGATAATTCTTCTGCCGCTTAATTTAAAGACAATTTGGTCTACGTAAGTCCTTTGTTTCCGTATTTTATTTAATTGGTGACTTTCGCTGGATTTCACAATTAATTTCAGTTATTCCCAAACTTATTTCCAGGTTATAAAATTGTCATCGTACAAAATTTCGGGGCAAAAAAATCGTAAAAAAAAACAAACAAACAAAAAAAAAAACCCCCAAAAAAAGGCCAAAAACAATCACGGTAAAGAAAAAATTGGGATTTCAAAATTTCAGGATTGCGGATTTGGATCCGACCAGGAATGTTTTTAATGTGTTCACGGGGTCGTTTTGATTTCAAAATAGTATGATGTGTTGGGCTATGGTCACTAGGAGTAAAGTTGAAAAAGTGTGACACAGTGTCACACTGACATTCGTATATATATATATATATATATATATATATATATATATATAATGTGTGTGTGTGTGTGTGTGTGTGTGTGTGTGTGTGTGTGTGTGTGTGTGTGTGTGTGTGAAAATATATAGAAAATAGGAAAGAACTGGTTAGGTAAATAATCCAAAGTTCCTTAGTATTTTAGTTATTATTTTTAAAAAATAGTGCTCGATACAAAAGTAGAGCATAAATATAATTATTTATTTAAAATATGTTTCCAACTCGTGACATAACAATTCGCCATAGCTGTTACCATGGAAATTTTGATTTCAATTATTAAAACAAGTAAATTACAGAAATACGTTATTCCAAAAAAAATTTTGCTTGAAGATGGAACAGAGCTTACTTTAACTCAATTTAATTTAAATAATTATATTGAAGTTTTCGGCTCTTGTTTTGAAATATGAGACCTCTTATGTCGCGAGTTGGAATCCTATTTTAGATAAATAAATAATTATATATATATATATATATATATATATATATATATATATATATATATATATATATAAACAGTGAGCCTCCTATGTTTTGACAAAAGTCTATAGAAAAAAAGATTGAAATAGTTTTGTCCTCTTCGATGTCTTCCAACAGAACTTCAGCTGATATTTCAGACATTTCTAATGTATATGCCGCCTTTGGTAACGCGATGAGGGAATATCTCCAAAACATTTTGTGTAGAACAGAAATTTAATACTTTTATCTTAGAATGACAGAAGACAGCAAATATCGATGATACATTATTAAACTCAATACACTTCTTTTATGTGCAAAGTCCTTTCAGTGAGTGCCAATAATGGCTGTCTTTCATTGTTCTAAGTATTTTTTTTTTACTTTTACAAGCCTCTGTTAATCAATTCACAAAATCTGGTTTAAATAGGTTAAGTCTTATTTCCTTTGATTTTCTTTCCTTCAATATTTCATTTGAATATTAAATTCTCTATTGAAAATTCAAACTGACTGGTGAATCAAGTTGATATGTGAAATGGTAAGCGCAGACTTGCTTATGTAGCCTTGGTTAGCGATTAGTCTAGGAGAATGAAATTTCTGAATTCAAACAAGCCTGATTTGGGAAGGAAACATTTCTACTTCGGCTGGAGTATATGTGGTACCCTTACCACACTAATGGCTAGTGAAGTACAGCGATCTATCTATCTATCTATCTATCTATCTATCTATCTATCTATCTATCTATCTATCTATCTATCTTTTTTCCCATTTCTATCTATCTATCTATCTTCTATCTATCTATCTATCTATCTAGCTAGCTAGCTAGTTAGTTAGTTAGCTATGGTGGGCCACTATTGAACCTGTGTTCAAATTCGCATAAAATCAAGTCTTAGAATGTTTATTTTTGTGTCTTTCCGTAAGTTTGTCGCTACGCCAGAGTTTAATACAATGCTCATCTATGTTATAATGTCTGTGTATGTGTGCATCAGCATGCGCAGGCGCACCTCTGTTGTGCTTCTGCGCATGAACTGAAAAGAAATGAATGTAAGATGGAAGACATTTATGCTTTCTTTGTGCATTTTTGATGACGTTCAATGTAAGTTGGAACTGCACATAAAATGGTGAACAACATCTTGCCCCGGCGACTCCTACGCATATTGGTTTTTAGGATAGCTTCAGTATAGCAAAAGATAATCCTGTTCATGTATATGAATGTATAGGAAAGCGTATTTTATTGGACAAAAACAAATAATTTTATAGGCCGATATATGTGTATATATCTTCATATATGTATCTATCGTTGTGTATACACGCACACGCAGACACAAATATATGCATACATTTATATTAAAAGAAACGCCTACACGCGCTATCTATCTATCTATCTATCTATCTATCTATCTATCTATATTACTTTCTTTTCAAATCCACACGTTCTTTTCATTATCTATCTATCTATCTATCTATCTATCTATCTATCTATCTATCTATCTATCTATCTATATTACTTTCTTTTCAAATCCACACGTTCTTTTCATATCTATCTATCTATCTATCTATCTATCTATCTATCTATATATATTTTCTTTTCAAATCCACGTTCTTTTCATATCTATCTATCTATCTATCTATCTATCTATCTATCTATCTATCTATCTATCTATCTATATTACTTTCTTTTCAAATCCACATCGTTCTTTTCATATCTATCTATCTATCTATCTATCTATCTATCTATCTATCTATCTATCTATCTATCTATATTACTTTCTTTTCAAATCCACACGTTCTTTTCATATCTATCTATCTATCTATCTATCTATCTATCTATCTATATTACTTTCTTTTCAAATCCACATCGTTCTTTTCATATATCTATCTATCTATCTATCTATCTATCTATCTATCTATCTATCTATATTACTTTCTTTTCAAATCCACACGTTCTTTTCATATCTATCTATCTATCTATCTATCTATCTATCTATCTATCTATCTATCTCTATATTACTTTCTTTTCAAATCCAAATAGCATATCTATCTATCTATCTATCTATCTATCTATCTATCTATCTATCTATCTATCTATATTACTTTCTTTTCAAATCCACACGTTCTTTCTTTTCATCATCTATCTATCTATCTATCTATCTATCTATCTATCTATCTATCTATCTATCTATCTAACTATATTACTTTCTTTTCAAATCCACAATGTTCTTTTCATATCTATCTATCTATCTATCTATCTATCTATCTATCTATCTATCTATCTATCTATATTACTTTCTTTTCAAATCCACACGTTCTTTTCATATCTATCTATCTATCTATCTATCTATCTATCTATCTATCTATCTATCTATCTATATTACTTTCTTTTCAAATCCACACGTTCTTTTCATATCTATCTATCTATCTATCTATCTATCTATCTATCTATCTATCTATCTATCTATATTACTTTCTTTTCAAATCCACGTTCTTTCATATCTATTCTATCTATCTATCTATCTATCTATCTATCTATCTATCTATCTATCTATATTACTTTCTTTTTCAAATCCACACGTTCTTTTCATATATCTATCATCTATCTATCTATCTATCTATCTATCTATCTATCTATCTATCTTACTTTCTTTTCATATCCACACGTTCTTTTCATATCTATCTATCTATCTATCTATCTATCTATCTATCTATCTATCTATCTATCTATATTACTTTCTTTTCAAATCCACACGTTCTTTTCTCATATCTATCTATCTATCTATCTATCTATCTATCTATCTATCTATCTATCTATCTATCTATCTATCTATCTATCTATATTACTTTCTTTTCAAATCCACGTTCTTTTCATA
>CAHIKZ030004686.1:5800000-5907500 GCA_903632075.3 Acanthosepion pharaonis | reverse complement strand
TCCCAAAAATTTATTGCTGGTAATAATTTTTTAGAAAGTATTTCTGGTATTAAAATCTATTTTCACGCTTTCATAGTGTTTTGACACCAGTTTGGTGGTTAACTATTTGCCCATAGCTGGAAACCTAACAGGTGCTACCACCCGGGGTAGGTTGGACCTGGGAACACCAGTAGTTAATAAGTGATTCCAGGATTCTCATACCATCTGATCAGAGGCCTTGCTCTTGGACGTAGGTTATCGTTTTACAGAGGACACGGATGTAGTTTATCGTTTTACCCAGGACGTGGACGTAGTTTATCGTCATACCCAGAACGCGGATGTAGTTTATCTTCTTACCCAGGCCGCAGGCGTAGTTTATCGTCATATTCAGGACGCGGAGGTAGTTTATCGTCATACCCAGAACGCGGATGTAGTTTATCGTCTTACCCAGGACGCAGGCGTAGTTTATCGTCATACCCAGAACGCGGATGTAGTTTATCGTCATACCCAGGACAGGGACGTAGTTTATCGTCTTACCCAGGACGCAGATGTAGTTTATCGTCATACCCAGGACAGGGACGTAGTTAATCGTCTTACCCAGGACGCTGATGTAGTTTATCGTCATACCCAGGACGGGGACGTAGTTTATCGTCTTACCTAGAATCCGGATGTAGTTTATCGTCTTACCCAGGACGCGGATGTAGTTTATCGTCATACTCAGGACGCCGATTTAGTTTATCGTCATACTCCGGACCCGGATGTAGTTTATCGTCATACCTAGGACAGTTTGCTGAAATGAGATCTACGCTCGTTAATAAAAAGCTGCACCTCTATAATATGGAAATTAAAGCTCTCTCTGAAACTCTTATTCCATATTCTAAGTCCCTTCAGGACGTAGGCGATCATAGCCTTCCATAATTTCTTATCCTTTGTAGAGTTTAGAAACCTTTGTCCTTATTTGAAACTAGCTTCGTTAACGAATGTCATTATACAGAACAATCCGTTTGTATAGGAATAGAGATGAAGCTTGTAGCTGGGTAGCAAGTATAGTTTAATAGTAAAGCTCCTGATAGTTACAAGGTTCGACGAGGTCCCAGGCGGAGTGAATGGTAACCTTAGCTTTAGTAGGATTACATTTTCAAATCATCGTAATGGAATCCTTTCTCAGTGAGTGTGCATTCTGAAGACGGAAAACCAACCCTGTTTTTCTCTGGAAGATCTCATTCGAAAAATCTCCTAGGCAAACAAGATCATTATTCTTGTTGACTTTAATGCACGTGTTATGAAAAATGGATCATTACTGGAATGACGTAGCCGATTGCAATAATAATAATTTATTACTATTGAAGATGAGTATTGAGCTGGATTCTTACATCGCAAACACTCTCCTTGTATTTAAGACCACACAGATACATTATAGGATCAAAATTTGGGAGCAACCTCTAGATTTAATAATTATTAATTTTCATATATTCTTTATTTAAATTAACTAAGTGTTGTAGAGTAGTTTCACAGTGAACGCTTGTATTTCACTAAGTCGGTCCTCAAAAGGTTCGACGTACAAAACGTTAGGAACTTGATATAATAGGTAATGACGCAGAGAAATCTAGTGGTGGTCGCTGATACTTTTAGTATCCGACTAACGGTTGTCCGACATGGACTGACTGACCAACTCACCGAGCGACTCAGAGACTGCTACTACTCCTACTTATTATAGGTGCGAGAGTCTATTAACAATAGAATAGGTGTGTTCCAGTATAACACTAGGCTAGCCTGTTGAAATTATTAACGCAAGGCGTACAATATTTTTTAGTGAGGGCCAAACTAAAATTTGAAATTCTCCAGCCCGAGTATTACCATTATCTAGCAAAGTAGTTTAGGCAAGAGCTAAACCTTAAAGGAAACTTTACGCAGTAATGTTGCTAATTTCGCTATATTGAATATTACTGAATATAACCATTCAGGAAGAGGAAGACCCTCTGATCCGAAGTGAATTAGTAAATTAGTTTCGAAAAAGGCATGAAACCTTCAATTTTGAGGTGATCTTTCAAAATCCAGAGGCTGACCCGAAGCCTTTGGTCTGGAGTGTACGAATTACTGAGGCGATCTTCCCTATTGCAGGAGGCAAAAATATCTGTAATGTTAAAAGCGTCAAACCAATGGAAAAGCACCCATAATAAACTTGGTAAATAATTTAAATGTACTAATTATTCCTTTACTTATTTTAGATTTTATTTATACTTACATAATTTTATTTCAACTATTTAAATATTGCGCGCACACACACATATACATATTATATTTTAATTATTTATTCGTACATTGCTAATTTTGGGACGTAAAGTTAATTGAAACATATTGCTAATTACAAGATAATATATATATATATATATATATATATATATATATATATATATATATATTGTTTCTTTCTAAGACCAAATACCGTCTCCATGTTTCTTGCTTTTTCTTCCTTCTTCTCCTCACATTGTGAACGAAATTGTCCATTATTTATTTGAGGTGTAAGGTGGGGTTTAAGGTAACTAAAGAACAATGGAAGAAGATGAATATGGCTTGTTGTACCCGTGGAAATGTCACGGTCTTCTATCTGAAGATAATTTCTTATTATAAAGTCAATGATTGAAAAAAGCTCCATGTGAGTTTCTAAACGTTAAATATTTGAATTTAATGATTTTAGCAAAATATTGCAGTAACAATCATATGCATGAATGCAGTCCATTATTTAAAATAAGTGGGTAGAAACGAAAAAGATTAAAAACTAGCTAGTTTATCCATTTGACTGAAGCAGACGTGAAACGCATGAGGGCGATATCGTTTTATGTTTCCTTTCTATCTTTCTTTGTTTCGGTAAGTAACTTACATACTACCAAACTAACTCAAGAACAAAGTAACGAGGAGAATTACAATATGATAATTATTTGTTCAGCTCTATCCAGAAACTTCGGAGAATTTGGGCATCGTATGTAACCCGGATGTAGTACATAATTTTGCCGGTTCTAATTAAGATCAGTACATCATAGCGTTTTTGAGAAATATTTTAATTTTATTGTTTACGTGCAGGCTGTTGTTCTCAGTGTCCATTATCTTAACGTTTCTACGAACTCCAGACTTTATAGTTGGCATTCCGAGTAACAATGAAGGAATTTAGGACACTGTTCTTTATTAAATTAATTGCAAAGGCTATTCTCATTCCGGTGAATAACTGAGTAACAACAAATGAAGAGCTTGACAGGATATCCCTTGAAAGTTGAAATTCATCAAGGAAGGCGCCGTATTTGTTACCACAAGTACTTTATATATATATATATATATATATATATATATATATATATATATATATATATATATATATAAAAAAAAGGCTTAAACACTAATATTCCATGGTCATAATTTATTCCATTGGAATCGTAAATACGATCCAATTCATCAGACCTACAAATTCAAAAAGAAAACAGAAAAAAACAACTCCGGAAATAAAAACAATTTAGAGAGAGTGTAAGTATGAGGGGTAACAAATGAGAGAAGGAGGGAGATTAAACCTTAACAGAGAGAATTTTAGGAGAGGTGAGTGGAAGGGGTTTAAGTAAGTGAAATATGAATGTTGTCGGATGTCTAATGCATAAAGATACATTTCGTGGTGACATACACACACCATAGACGATCTAATGTTGAAGATCAGAATAAGAGGGAGGGAGAGGAAAGGAAAGAAGAGGTGGGGGAGAGAGATGGGGTGAAGGAAAGTAAACTTGAACGACATTTACTGAAAGGTCTGCTGTGTAATTGAGAAAATTTGACAAATTTAATATCGACTACAGGTTAAAAATGAAATATAAACATATAAAAAATAAATATAACGATTATCTAATCTAGCAAGGACCTATATTTTTATGTTCAAAAACACATGCGAATACACACATATTCAATAACATATACACGTATATACATAGGCGTGTACACACATACATATACCCATGTACACACATATAAATATATCCACATATCCACACAAATATACACATACATACAAACACATACATATATATACATATACACATATACATACATCTGGTTCAACATGTTAGCTCTATCTCTGATACTGAGCGCTAATAAGTACCGCGCCTATAACATACAAATAATATTAAACCACTAATATTATCTCTCTCTCTCTCTCTCTCTCTCTCTCTCTATATATATATATATATATATATATATATATATATCATCATCCACAGACAGACTGTTTCGCTGTTTACAGCTCATCAGTGTGGCTAGACATCCGGTTGCCTCTAGCTAGGATCGAAACCTGACTGAATTGAAAAAGTATGTGTGAGCGTGTGATGATATGTACATATCAAAAACGTTTCCTTCGAAGATGTAAGTGAATGCGCTGTAGACATACTATTAGTATGTATAAATGTTTCTATTTTATTCAGATTTAAATCTCGTTTCGTCCACTTGACAGCAATCTTGAATTTTGAGTTTTGAAAATAGAGATGATTTGAACGATCGAACATATAAATTGTTTCACTTAATGATGCGTGGGTTTTCAGTCAGCGTGTTGACATCTTCTAAATAAAATGATTTAAGTCATCATTTCTATTTTGTACAAGTGATTTTAAACGATGAAGTGTCAACACTCATTATCATTTGCCATAGCCTCGGAACTATTGTTTGATTTACTTTGGATACAGTGACTTAAGACGAAAGATATTTTCAGCCAATTATTTTACTGTTTGCGTTGGGACATGCGCATTTGTCTTGCTGGAATTATTAGTATGCCTATGCATGATGGAGAAACAGCTTATATATGTATACGCGTTTGTCCCTCAGATGGACATTACCAAGGTAAATGTATGGATTTTATTTTGCATCATGCAAAATGTAAACTTGGCCGCTGCTCTTGAAAAGGACCTCCAATCAGTGGTTAACTGGGGCAGGAAATGGCTTGCAAATGTTAACGCCTTCAAAACAAAACTGCTTTTATTTAACAACCGTAGGGAATCTATTCTTGCCCTCCATCAACATGATTGACGCAAGACTCATGGGGAGTAATACACTGTGCCTTCATGGCCTCACGTTTTCAAGTGACTTGAAGTGGAACGACTGCGTCGAATCAAGAGCTGAATCTACTGTAAGGAAAGTTGGGTTACTATATCGTGCCAGAAAATGTTTCCCGTCAGAGTCCATCTTGCACAATTACAAATCTACCATTCGCTCGTGCATTGAATACTGCAGACATATCTGGTCTGGAGCTCCTGATAGTCACCTCGAGGTTCTTGACAAAATCCAAAAAAGATTCTGCAATGAAACAGATCCTGACATTTCAGTCACTTTCGCACCGACGTGGCGGGGCTTCCCTCTGTATTTCTACAAATATTTTCATGGCAGCTCCTCTGACGAGTTTTTCCCCTATTACCCCAACTACATGAATTTAAGCGTGCTACTAGATTGGCATCTAGGTCCACCCGTTTACAGTTGAAAGAGTTAAATACAACCGCCACTTCTACTCCAAAAGTTTTTTCTCACACTTCCCACCCGTGAAACATCTTTCCGTTTAATTGCTTCCCTGATAAATACAATCATCAAACATTTAAATGCAACCTCAATCGCCATCTTCAATCTTCTTGAATCCGTTCATCTTTTGTCTTTTCCTCAATCCTACTAATACACAGTCTTCTCTTTCACTTTCACTTTCACTTTCACTTCCTGTAATCCTCTGCGTACTAGTGGCATCCCCACCATGCTTGACGTGAAATTATGTATATATATATATATATATATATATATATATATATATTTTTATTTGGCATAATTAAAAAAAACTGATAGTAAAAATAAAAAAAAGATTAAAGAGGAAAACGAACCGGTTTCGCTCCTGCTCTTCAAAGTTTTTAATCGGGAGAAAAAGCGTAAAAAATACATTAAACCATATTAGCGAATGATTGATGAGAGGATAGAGAAGGGAAGAAGAAGAAATGGGTGAGAGAAGTACTAGAGACTAATGATTGCAAGCCCTAGCAAACAATCACATTGTTTACAGAGACAGTTTGCGAGACTTGATATACAGTGACTTTAGTAATTTAAGATGGCATAATATGTGTTACTGGGACAAAACAGCAAATCAGTCAACACTGAATTCAGCCATACACTTTAGAAGGTGCTCACAAATTGAGGATCCGTAGGTATTCGGGATTAGTTTATTTGAAATCAAGGCGTGATTCATGATCTTACCTGGCACCTGTTGTTTTCCTTTTTAATTTTTTTACTCTCAGGTATTTTTTTAATTATGCCAAATAATATTCAGCTTAACGTTTTTACAGCAATACTCAAGGTCTGTACCACTAAGAATACATACACACACAAACACACACACATACACAGGCGCACAAACACACATAAACATATATATATATATATATATATATATATATATATATATATATATATATATATATATATGCATCTTTATATATGTATGTGTGTATAAATTGTGTATGGTAAATGCTCTATATCATAGATAAAATGTTTGTACAGAGAGAAATATTGGATTTGCATGGTGACTGTGAGTTTCACGTTTGTTCAGACTAAGCACCTTCTTATATCCGCACTATATATATTGATCTTAGAGTGTTCACATCTATTTATATCCCTTATCTATCTATCTATCTATCTATCTATCTATCTATCTATCTATCTATGTCACAAATATCTCCTAGTTAGAGTTAGTTAATCTTTCTTTAACTGACTGTAACTTTGCTCATTACAAATTTATCATGTGAGACCTCTGCAAGTAGCCACAACTTCTCTTCATCTCTTACCTATTATTACTACTACTACTACTAATACTATTACTACTACTACTGTTGTTTTATTTGCACTCTGTCTGAAAACTGTTAACGCCTTTGTATACTTTCGTATTCTGAATGAGATCCATGTAATTTTTACTTTTTGTTAATCTTCCGGAAACCACTCTTAATGGCAACCAAATTATTTTCTACAAAATGTGAGACATAAAAACAAATAGAAGAATTAAAAGGTTTCCTATTGAGTAATTGCAAGAGAAAATAAAATGTTGTCGTATAATGATCAAATAAGGAAAATAAAAAACCTATGTCATTTTATTCATATCGTTTGTAAGCATGCATCGATAATAGTTAATATTTGACTTTCACCTCATATGCATCTGTTCATCTCTTTCTTGCTGGCTCCTTACTTAGCTATCTCGTTCACAAATACTTTATTTCAGTCTATCTATCTATCTATCTATCTATCTATCTATCTATCTATCTATCTATCTTAGGTTATTCCTTATCTATCTATCTATCTATCTATCTATCTATCTATCTGTTCAGTGAAAACGGATATGAACATTAATGTGCTCTCTACATGAGTATTTATTGGAAACCTCCATCTGAGTATCCACAACTGCGCATGCGCCAGCGCGTGCGACAAACCTCTGGACGTGATAATGGCGAAGAGCGCATGCTCAGTGCGAGTGGCCAGTTATCTTTACTGTACTCTTAAACTTCAACATGCGATTATTAACAAACGATGAAAAATGATGTGAGTTCTCCCTTGATAGGATCTATCCCTGTGAAGCGTGGCTAACATCAATAAATATTTCCTCGTGATAGCGCCAGGAGAAGACGAGTAGACAGGCAGGCAGTTGGAAAATGAATATGCCAATGGTTACTCTACTTTAATGCTTAGATAAGTGAACTGGGAAAATGCTGTTATTTATGCTAAACATAATAAACATCCTTATGATGCAATAGCAGTAATAATAATAATGTATTAATAGTTGGAATGATAACTTTTAATATCATCAGCCGAAGGATTCGTGTAAATGTCGAGTCCATGTGACATTGTGCTATCTCCTCTGGGCATAGCTGCTCCAATTTCCTTCATATATCCCCCTTAATTTCTATATATATATATATATATATATATATATATATATATATACATTAAGAATTGGACACAGTCCGACAATTTATTAAAGACATTTATGTTTAACATTTTTTTTTATAGATACAAGCATTTACTTAAATACTTGTATCTATAAAAAGAATGTTAAACTTATATATATATATATATATATATATATATATATATATATATATATATCACTGCTTGAACCGGCTTCTAACTCTATGGATGGAGAGGTTTGGGGATAGAGGACGTGACTTATGGGGGCACAGTCGGTTGGTTTAAGTAGACTTGGATGTGTTCATGACGAAATTTGTGAAGAGCTGGCGCTATATCGAGTCTGGTTTGTTACCTCTCTGTCACCGTTAGTCCAGTGGGTATGACGCTTGCGTCATATCCGTACGGTCCGGGTTCGATAAGACCCCAAAATAGGACGAGACAGCCGTCTAGTGCTCTCTTCATTCTGCTGAGGATTCTTCTAGATTCGCTGAATTAATTATGATTAATTAATTTCTCTTTCTCTCTATTTCACTCTCACTCTTTCTCTCCCCCTCCCCCCTCCCTCTCTCTCTCTCTCTCTCTCTATATATATATATATATATATATATATATATAGGAGAAGACAAAATTTATCAGTCATTTTTAAAAGAAAAAGCTAAAAAAGCTAAAAAAACAAAAACAAACGGTTTCATCCCAGGACTTATCAAGTTTATTTAAAATTTAAAAAGCGTGTAAATTAATTTAAATTAACGATTGGAATGGAATGGAAAAGAAAAAAGATCCATTTTTCGTCGCCAGTCACAAGTCTATCCAAAAAAGGTGAAACAAGTTGGCGAGAATGGAGAGAAGAGCAGATGTCAACTCGTGATTTGAGGTTGTTTTCAGACAATTCATGAGGCACCCATTTTCCAAGTTTAGGAACTTTTCCAAGTTGAAGTTGACGATGAACAGTTGTATGGTTTGAACTGAGAACCACTTCCAATTCCTCAATTGATAAAGCAGGATTTTCTTCAAGGGCTGCTTCAAGAAGCTTTTCATCAAACTCAACTGGACGTCCGGTTCGATCTTCATCTTCAAGTGTGAAATCTCCACCTCTGAATTTTGCAAACCATCTTCTGAAAGTTCTTTCATTCACACATTCCTCTCCATAAACTGAGTGAATGTTTCTAGCCGCTTCGGCTGCTGAGTTTCCTTTCTTGAACTCATAATGCATTATGTGCCTTAAATGATTCTTGGGTACTTCCATGTTAGCAGGGTTTTAATCAAACAAAATTTAATTTTATTGTTCTCTGAAATAAAATTTGATCAGTTTAAATGCATCTAAACATAAAAATAATGTTCAGCTCTATTAGACATTATAAAATACTCTTTAAATTTCGTTCATTTTAACAAAAAGTTAAAATTCGGACAGAACTTAATTCCCCTACTATTATTGTCCTCTTTCCTTAATAGTAGTTTTCTCATATTCTCTAATACTCACTAATCCTTTTGTGTCTTAGTGGCTTTATTACCTTGCTTGGAGGTGAAATGGCCAAAAAAATATTATTATAGAATTGTAGCAACGACAAATATGATTAATAACAGTTTTTGCTAAACTTAATAGGACACTTTCACTCATTATAACGTAGTAGGCGATAGAATATTTATTTCTCAGTAATTTGTCCGTTGGGGGCGAGGAAGTACGTTTCACCTGGTAAAGGGCCCTTCTAATTAATTCAACCAGTATTGGCACCAGCCAGGTGGATTATAAATAGCGTAAATAATTCTCTGGACATAAAATCTTTTTCTTTTCGAATCCCTGCATTGTTTTGTATATTTTTGTGAAAATTCTAAACATTTTCTACCACTCAAATAACAGGATTTTTGCATAGCAAATTTTATATTCTTGGAGAAAGAGACAGTTAATTCTATAAGAAAATATCTCTAATAATAAACCCTTGGAAGGATGAGAATTGCAAAATCTAATGAATAGTCTGGGTTAGAGCTTGAAAATAGAAATATAACAGATTGACTTATCGGCTTTTAGGCTTCCCCGAATGATTTATAAAATCATCATTCGTCTATTCTAAATATATCTAATTTAGTCTAAAAGGAAGCTTGATTGGATCCTTTCAAAAGTGATAATGAGGCCAACCATTTTTCCTTGCTTATTTTATTATTACCTAGACCGGTAAGGCAATTATGAGATGGTCGATGCAATATTCTGCGAATTCCTTACAGGAAATATTGATAGTATTGTCAATATTTAAGTTGTATTTCTTTCATTTTATTTTTATAGTTTACAGCAGCAGAATTTGAGTTACTTTCCTCCCATAGCATTTTAATGGTCATCGAAAAACCGTCTAGAAGTTTTTTTCTCTTTTATCGTGAGGTTAACCCTGTACTAAGCCCCGGGCCTACTCAAGGTAGAGGGTTACAGTTAGAGGCAGTTTATGTTTATGTTAAGCCTAGACTTGAACAGGTTAAGTTTGTAGTGATCGGGGAAACATCCTCTTGGGAGTCGGTTCCACAGGCCAGTGGTTCGTGGGGAGAAGCTGTTCGAGTCGAACTTAGCCTCCACCAATGGATTACTGTGGAAATGCTGGTGGTTTGCTATAACGTTGGTAGTATGGCGGGTCCTGGCTGTAGAGATTATACTTGGCGGAACCTAGGAAGGCAGTTCGTCTGAGCACTTTCCATAGAAGTAGCGATGGAGCAGTGAGATGCTTGGCACATATCACCCATGTGTGTGTGTGTGTGTGTGTGTGAGAGAGAGAGAGAGAGAGAGAGAGAGAGAGAGAGAGAGAGAGATTGCAGAGTGGAAAATAATTTGTAATCTACAAGGCTTTTGGACTCTATCGAAACCGGAAAGTGAGAACTGGTTGGCAACTGTTCAAATATGACAACCATATTCCATTTTAGACATGATCTGGCTCTTGTAAAGGTAGAAGACAAGACGTGGAATCAGGTCAATACTAGGGCAGTAGAGAGAACCAACCATTTTTTTGTACATCTTTAGCGATGGATCGTTTGTATGAACGGTGAGTTTAAGGCCCAAATATCTCTCCAGGCACGGAGACTCCTCGAGGTGGGGGTATCAATTCATCGTGAGTATTCGTCGTTCGTGATCCGATTGATGATGATGTAATGTAACTAGTTTGGTTCTCAAACTTGCGATAAAAAGCATTAGATATAAGATAAAAGAAATATTCGTATTTTTTTTTTATTTCACTTTATTTCTCATCCATTTTATTTTAACGGCTACGGAAGATTTACATAAAAGTTGAGAGCATAAGATACAAGAATAGGCTTGTAACAGATTGATATTATACATTGATAATATAAATATTATACACTGATAATATAAATATTATACATTGATAATATAAGTATTATACTTTAATAATATAAATGCGAGAGAGTGGTTTACTCAAGCATATAATAGCCGACTATTTGCTCTATCATGTCATGCTCGGAGCTAGTCATTTTCTTCATGGAACAGAGTACAGTAAAAATGGATTCATGCCTTTTGTAGAAGTATGTTTGTCTGTGAAACGAGTATGTAAACTACTTTTGATGTAGCGCAACATTTACTTTTCATGCGCGTGATCTCGTTTTTTCCTCTCATTTTTAATGAGATGTGCGCATGATACAAGCTGGGCGCAAACGAGATTTTGTTCTTCCATTCGTGGAGCTGACGAATTAGTCTGAAAAAAAAGGAGATGATTTTGGTTTTAATTTGGCAGGTGACCAGGAAATATTCAGGTATTAATTCCGTCCAGTATTTTAGTGATGCCATAAATGGTTATGTTAAAATTATTTCCTTGATATTGACTAAAGTCTAATAGCATTTTTGAAAGAAGAATAGCATTTTCGAAAATATTTGACGTGGGTGATTAGCAAAATTTGGGGGAAATTAAGACACGGGCAACAAATATGGGATAATCTTCTTTACACTTTTGAAATTAGATTGAAATTCGTGGAGGATGATAGAGGGAAAAAACATTAATATTGATAGCATGTTGATAGCGTGCTTGGAAAAAACGTTCGATTTAAATAAATGGTGGTCTTTAAAAAATGACCGGAAATAACAAAAAGAAAACAAGAAAAACCAAATAGATTAGGACTGGATTTTAGATAGAATTGTGCAAAATACTTTTTTTCTTGGGACTAACATTGAAACAGATTAAACAAGACAGAAAGCCAGATTTAATTATGCTAAAAGCAACTCCCACTTAAAAAAGAAAAAATAAACAACAAAAAAACAAAAAAAAAACGGTAAAATAAAATAGAAAAAACATTAGCAAATAATGGATTTAGTTGATGAACGATAATGACAAAAAAGAACCCTATCAGAAACTTCGTCTAAATTGCTAATGTTTTAATGACATCTTCACGGCGTACGCCTGGACGATGTTATATAGAAGCCATACGCTGTCCAGATTACATAGTCCCTTCTCGGCTGTAGTGACAAGATCCAAACGAATTCAGGGTATATCATTTGCAGCCAGTTTGTCTGCAGGATTTGCCGGAATGTTATGTTTTGAATGGACAGGTACCAGAATTACCGATGACTTCCGTTGACAGACCGTTGTGGAAAAGAGTGTGGCTTCTGCATTCGGATTCGCACTCCCGCTCCCTACAATTACAAAAAGGGATGGTGATGATGATGATGATGATGATGAATCTCCTGATTTTCTGTCTGGATTTACTTTTATTTCCATGTTTGGAGATTGCCATAAGACAGTTGAGGTTTAAAATCATAGTTATCCTTGCCTTAGATGGACGCCTTTTCCTGCCTGACGAACTTCATTTACCCGAAAAAAAACAAAAAAAACAAAAAAAAAAAAACAAAAGTTAGAAATGATATAAAATATAAATGCATGCATTTATATGGCGTAACATACTATTTTCGTTCGCCTGAATATCTGTCGGCCAAATGCCTGTACGGTCAAATGTCCGTCGGTCAAATGCCCGTTCGGCCAAATGCGAGGCTCATCCCTTAATCGAGACTCAGTTGCACCAATCCTCCGAAGGAACGCTATCGAAGGAGGGCCAATAACCCCAGAAGTCTCCACTGCCACAGGAGTGAAAAAAAAAAAATATATATATATCTATTAGCAGGAGAAGAATATTTAATTATTTTTTTTTTTTATCTCTGCGTCCCGGGCGACGGATCCCGGCTCAACCGCGGACCTGATCAAATTACCGACCGAAAATGTATCCGCACAAGTCGCATCCCAAATCAACGACTTCCCCATTTTAAAAGGGAAAATGGTAATGCTATCTGGCCGCTTTCCATCACCGCAGTCGAGGCCTACGGGTTCGATTTTGGGAAGGGAACCCAGCTGCATCCAGACCTCTTCTGATGATGCCGTTTATTGCTGCATGCCGTGGAAAGCGGCCGGCACTACGACGACAGGAGAGAGGATGCAAATCAAACTCATCGATGGAAGCGCCACATCTGCATCTGTGACGCTCACATAATTTGCGTCCAATTTGCAAATTGATTTGAGATCAGAGGAAAGATTAAAGTAATTCAGAATCTGTCACAATCGAAACTTACAAGAATTAGAAGGGGCTGAAACAATAAAATGAAAAAGGCTGGGAAAATACAGTGAAGAGGGCTGGAAATAATAATGTTAATAGGGCTGAAAGCTATAATATGAACAGGGCTGGGAACAATAAAGTGAAGAGTGCTAGACACAATAATGTAAAAGAGGGCTGGAAAAAATAACGTGAAGAGGGCTTGGCACAATAAAGTGAAGAGGTCTGGAAAAAGTAATGTAAAAGGCGGCTGGAAACAATAATGTGAATAGGTCTGGAAACGATAAAGTGAAGGGGCTAGAAATAATAAATTCCTGAGGGTCGAAACAAAATTGTGAAGAGAGCTGGAAAGAATAACGTCAAAGAATTATGGAAACAATCATGTGAAGAGAAGTGGAAATAATATTGTAAAGAAGGCTGGAAACTCAAGCATACATCGTGTCAGTTTGGGCACCTCGAGGTGGTGTAATGGTTAGCAAGCTTGTCTCGCTAGAACAATTACGGCTGAGTAGTGAGTTCAATCCTCACTGGGTGCCCCTTACTTTCGGCCTCGTGCTACGCTTGGAAAATCACTACATAGTGTTAGTTAATCTCTAGCAATATCTACCAGAAATTTTGCTTATGAAGATATATCATATCCTAGCAGATATTATTTGTTCAGAGTACAGTAATATTTCTAATAATTCAAATTGAAAGTGAAATCGGCGTGTTGAGTTCAAATTCCGGGCTAGTACATTCACTTTGTCAATGATGTTTTTGAGAATGACATGAATTCTACTTTTGTTGCTGATGTTGTTCTTGTTCTTCTTCTTACTATTCTTGTTCTTGTTCTTGTTCTTACTATTGTTATACTTCTTATTCTTCTTTTCTTGTTCTTCTTCTTCTTCTTCTAGTTCTTGTTGTTGTTGTTGTTGTTGTTGTTATTCTTATTGTTCTTGTTCTTCTTACTATTGTTGTTGTTCTTCTTGTTCTTGTTATTACTATTATTATACTTCTTACTATACTTGTTGTTGTTGTTGTTCTTCTTCTTCTTCTTCTTCTTCTTCTTCTTCTTCTTCTTCTTCTTCTTCTTCTTATTATTATTATTATTATTATTATTATTATTCTCCCAACAATAGGTTGAATACCAGGGTAGACTCATAATGAGAGTGTTTCCTTCTTGTCGCAAACTGAATTTCAAACCGTGCAGAAAACGGCGGGAAACTACTCTACTATCTTTCCAAAGACTGCATGTCAGTTCATAGAATAATCTGAGAAGATCGATGATAGCCTAACACCCTGGAGAGCCATGACATTAAAATATTTTTTTTTTCCTTAGTTACAATAAAGGTTTATTAAAATTGACTGGGAAAGGGTCCATCCGAATTAACGTTCATTTTCTTTTCGTGGGCAATAGCAGAATTATTCCTTTTATTGCGTTTGTCATTTTCATGGCTCGTACAATAGACACAATCAGGAATTGAATCTTGTTGAGTTGGGAGCACAATTGCAAGATAAATGGAAGAAATACAGTCGGAAGAAAGAGAGTGAATATGAGAATATGTGAGTGGGTGAATATTGGAAGCCATTATAGAGAGGAGAATAAAGACAGAAAGAAAAAAATGAAGACTAAGCCAGTGCACAAGAAAAACAGAATATTCAGAGGAGTTCGAACAGACAGATATGGATTGAAATATCGATGCGATCAGACGCTGATTCTTCTACATGAAAAGATTGATTATTCGTTGCTAACTGGATAGGTTGGTCGTGGGTGCGCAGTGGGAAATTTCGGTCGTTTGGAATAGATAGAAGGAGAAAAAAGATAGATATAGAAGTCTGGGATTGGTGGCTAGATTTCAAATGAGAACAAAAACGCAGTGTGTCTCTAGATATAATTCTTCAGTGCCTAACACTGTTCACACAGAGCAGAGACAATACACTCTGATCGTAGGTGAATGTATTGTAGTTCTTTGGGACTAGGCAAAACTCACAAATAGCCTGATCCTGGATAGAAGTGCAAATGTTATGCTATCCTTATATATATATATATATATATATATATATATATATATATATATATATGTGTGTGTGTGTGTGTGTGTGTGTGTGTGTGTGTGTAATATATGAACAACACACCACAGATTTTATTATCACGGAGTTATATTAGACATAATCAGGAATTGAATCTTATAGATATAGTTGGATATTTAGGCAGCAATCTTTCATTTATGCATGTTTCATTAAAAATGACAGACAAGGTACTACAGTTAAGCTTTTTATTTAATTTTTCTTGTGTTCGTACAAGAGCTTTCTTTTCTGGACAAAGAGTGTATAAAAACTGTCCAAATGTTTTATAGTTCCGAGCGCTTTCGGCTATACCTTTAGCCATTATCAAGGATGATTCGATTTTTCAGCTTAATTGAGTGTGTGCATTATGAGAATGTTTTAGTGTGTTTTAATTTCCAAATGCGGTTAGCACATTGTGCGCTTGTTCGTATTTAATATTGTTAAGAGTTGGCTTTTTCTTTTTTATTATTAGAGCTTCCATTATTTTTGATTTTTTTTTTACATGTGGATGCAGTTAATATATTTGTGTATACTTTAATAATCAGGAGATCAGTTGAATACGCTATATTACTTAAAAAAAATAGACGAACACACGAAGTACGGTGTCATAGAAAGGGAGGAGGAGGATGTAAAGAAAGAAAGAAAGAAAGAAAGAAAGAAAGAAAGAAAGAAAGAAGAAGAAGAAGAATGGGAAAGAGAAGCTATTATAAATGTATCGATGGGGGTCGTTAATTGAAATGTACATTTTATAAAAAATCGCCTGTGGACACCGCAAGATTAAAACCAAAGTAAAGGATTCAACTGATGTTATATTTAAAGTAAAGAGCTCTACATTTCACTTTTTACTTTTATTTGATTTGTTTCATGTGTGTTCCCCACACACACACACACACACACACACACACACACACACACACACACACACACACACACACACACACATACATATATATATATATATATATATGTGGACATTGAGTCAAGAAGATATTCTGTTTTATGCACTGGGTGTTGACTTAAATAAATGAATAAAAATAAATGTACATGCAAGTGTATACATACGAATATATATATATATATATATATATATATATATATATATATATATATATATATATATATAATATATATATATTTTCGTGTAATTAAAACAGTGCTCAATGCAAGATAACAGAAATATTATATATTAATAAATATACATAATACCCACGCAATCGTCAGATATTGGGGATCTCAGTACTTGTACGTGATGGTCGGCGTGGGTTATTATATATATATATATATATATATATATATATATATATATATATATATATATCGATCCTTATTATTTATGCGTGTTAGTTCCCGACCCATCCCAACTACCAGAATCTGTTCAAATGATCAAATACAAATAGTTTTCGAAATGGCATCTTCATTGATCTGAGAATTTTTAGGGCTCTCATTATATACATATATATAATTTTTAGGCTCTTATATATATATATATATATATATATATATATATATATATATATATATATATATATATATATATATATATATATATATATATATATTTTCTTCAAAAATGTATTGTTGGTAATAATGCATTGCTGGTAATAATTATTTACAAATCTATAATGCTGATAATATTTTTTCCTCAAAAATGTATTGCTGGTAATATCTTCTTCTTAATTCGTTCTCATTTGTTGTTCTTTATGGAGTTAAATCGATAATTCCGTCATTTAATAATAGAAAAGAATTCATTTTTATGAAAATTATTCTATAATGTTATCTACATTTTTGTCTTTGATCTTAATCCTATAAATCGAGCATTCTACAATGAATATTTTCGATCCAAATCCAGTGATTAAGCAAGTGCAATGCTACGTAATCATATTTCTGCTTCCCATCGAAATTATTTTAATATGAAAATCGAATTATAACACAAACATAAATTTAAGGAGAATAATAAAGTTCCAGAAATTGTTGAAGAATTATCCGATTACAATTTTTTTAGTTTATTTTACATAATTTTTTAAGGTCTTATGCCGAAATCCTCTTTAAAAATTAAAAGAATGAGAGTGAAATATGGACTTTTCTAACCTCACGGCCACTTGAATGGAATGTAACAGTAGGTGTAGGTCTAGTTCAAATTGAGGGACTGCATCGGATTTTGAGCTAAAAATTGCTCAAGCCCTTTCTAGATTTTACATGCCATTAGGTTTCGCATTATCTGAGTTGTTAGCCATGATTGGCCTTGAGATTGATAGTACATTGGTTTCCTGTTGCCTTCTCCATGGTGGTTTATAAAGATACCACCTTTAGTTAGTTGGCCGTTGACACTAAAATAAGCAGACGCAGAAGTTTAAATATCTGGGAAGCGTCTTGACAGAGGACGGTAATTGTGACACTGAGATCCGTAGACGTATTGGGATGGCCAAGGACACATTCTAAAAGCTGGGCAGAGTATTGTGAGACAGGAGGATATCTTTAATAACAAAAAAAAGAAAAAAAAGAAAAGAATACTGAGCTGTTATGTGACATCTGTCCTTCTTTACGGCAGCGAATGTTGGGCGATTACCTCAAAGATGAAGAAGAGACTCGAGGCGACAGAGATGTGGTTCTACAGAAAGATGTTAAGGATATCATGGACCGAGCGTGTGAACAACAATGAGATCTTAGAGAGTTTCAAAGAATACTTAATATCAGGAAGTGGCAGCTGAAGTTTATGGGACACATAATGAGTAAGGAAGGCCTGGAGAATTTGATTCTCAAGGGTCGAATAGAGCAAAAGAGATACACGGGAAAATAACGCGTGACGTACCTGGCGGACTTAAGCAAGTGGATGACAGAACGTGGTCTGTGGGAGGAAGCAGAGAGAAGGAACTTGTTGAGAGCTGCAAGGGATAGAGGAAGAGGTGGAGAGCCATGATCTGAAAGTACATGGCACATAAAAAGAAAGAAGGTTGACCCAAAATGGCAAAATAATAATCAGGACGCTGATGACTCGAAAGGAGTGGGGAGTGGTACAAACTGTCGTTGTTTAAGTTATAATATAAGACCAAAAAGGCGTGAAAATAGTCAGTTCGAGATCAAGACGTCTCGTAGCATTCAGATTCCTTAGTGAGACAAGCTAATATGTCGGTGATGAGTTGTTGGTTAACTGAATGATATGCGTACAGTCTGTCTACCTCTCCATCTCGTTTATTCCAAGAAACAGTGATGCCATTACTGCCCCCATGGAAGAAAGTGGATAAAAAGGAAATTGTCCGTCGTTGATTCAGTTTTGTGGGTGTAGTTTTAGAGTCTGAAGAATTGAAATCAGATATGACACGAAACGCCACACATCTCGTATGGAAGGTGTACTGACATGAGCGACAGGTCTCTCGTGATCAGGCACATTATATTTCACGCTAACCCTGGTGAATTGTAAGACTTGAAATCTTGCATAATCTTTGAATGTAAGCGTAGGGTATGGTCCACTGCGTGTAGACATTGAGTGAAAAATTCGGAGTGAATGAGAATCATCAACAGCAAAATCAAATTCAGAACGAGTCTGAAGGTAAAATGTTTCGATTTTCTGAATACTTGGATATCTGGCTGCATTGGAACCAATTGAGTGTCAAGGGTCGATCACTGGATGCGCATCGATTCCCTTTTCTTCCCTTCTAAGTTGGCTTTGGTAAGAAGGCGTGGCCAATGCCAAAGTTGATTTACAGTCGATATTTTGCCTGAAATTAACAGCATGTCCATCGAATTAGGGAAAGAAACCAGATTTTAGTGAAACAATGTGGTAAATGCACAACGGAAAGAAATGGAAAAGTTGCTAAAAACTGTAGAGGAAGAAAGAATCGGCAAGACTAAATGACATTATTGATCAAATCAATAGAATGTTATACGCCTTCTCTTTCTTAATAGAAGCTATTCGGGAAGAAATACAAAAAGAAAGAAAAACGAATTCCCCCTCAACTGGGTTGCATTTGGGACCATTAGTAACAAAATAGCTGCTGCATTAAAATGCTGAATTTAAGGGTTATTTGAATGGGAAAAACACACATTAAAATCGCAACATCAAGAGGAAAATTATCAACAACACCCTTATCAACATTGCAATAAGAAATATAAAAGGATTGGATCTGATTGGTGGGTTGTTTACAATCGGCGCTAATGATTGATGTTCAAAAATAGCTGAAGTTCGAGATTTCGAAAAGCTGATAGTCAAGGTAAGCTGAGTCTTTCTAAAATGCAATTTGTACATTATAATCTTTCTTAATCAGTCCTCACTAATCTGATGTAATCCTAACACAAGTTTTGTCATTCATATAATGGCCATATCTTGTCAGTAACTCATGCTTTTCTTATTAACCAGAGAAAATTAGACCTTTTATAGATTGAGCCTTAAACAAACACTATCTTCCAAAATGCGAAATTCAAATGGTAAATCAAGATTTAGCCATTAATCCCGTAAGGCTTTTCATTCAATCAAAGCCGCCTGTGACTAATCTTCACAGTTTCTTTAAAGAGATTAATGTAAAAATTAGATATAAATAATATTTATTTATCTTTTCATAACTTCTCTATTAAAATCATCCACAGGAAATAAATAATTTCTCCTTGGTTGTATAGTACCTCATATGTTTGCACAGTAACATAAAATAACTTGTTGTCTCTACAAGTATTTTGTTGGGGGCAATGCTTACGACACAAATTAAAGAAAAAACGTAATAATAATAACTAGTTTTAACCTGTGAAAATTTCATGGTTTTCCTATTTTAATATTCTGATGAATCTTAATTCTTACGTTAATGGTTGAGGAAGCTTATAACAAGTTCTACGACAATAAAATATCCGTAGAAACCCATCATCGCTTCGTTTAATTTTTGAGCTTAAGAACTTTAGCAAAAGATTGTAATAACAATCGTAAATATAAATGCTGGTCGGTATTCTAAGAAGTAAGGGGGTACAAATGAAAAGATTTGAATTTTCCATTTCATGGAAACAGCCGTGAAACATTTCTGCTTTCCCTTTTTTTTCTTTCTTTCTTTCTTTCTTTCTTTCTTTCTTTCTTTCTTTCTTTCTTTCAATTTCTCACTGAAACCAAATAGGATCTTTTTCTCTTTTTCCACGCGCTCAAAACGGAATAGTCCATTATTTATGATACATCTATCTTTCTTTCTTTCCTTCTTTCTTTCATTTTCTCCCTCAAACCATGTAGTGCCTTTCTCACCTCTTTCCACGCGATCAAAACAGAATAGTCCATTATTTATGATCTATTGTCAAGAGATGTTAAACACTTCTTTCTTTCATTTTATCACTGAAACAAAGACGTGTCTTTACTCCATTTTCCACGGAATCAAAACGGAATAGTCTATTATTTATGGGGTATTGGCAGGAGACGTTAAACACTTCTATTTTCCCGCCTTTCTTTTTTTGATTCATTTTCTCACTGAAACGAGGTAGTGTCTTTTCCCCTTTCTCCGAAATCAAAACAGAATTGTCCATTATTTTTTTAGGTATCGGCAGGGGACCTTAAACACTTCTTTCTTTCTTTCTTTCATTTTCCTACTGAAACCAAGTAGTGTCTTTTCTTTTCTCTCCTCGCGATCTAAATGGACGTATTTGCGAGGTATTGGCAGGGCGTAACGGTTGTGATAACTAACGAAAGGAGGAACAAACAATTACAATAGGATAATAAAATCCGAACAGAAGGTGTTTCTAACTGGAACTCATCTGTAAGGTTATGGGCTACTTTTATCAAAACAATATGGCGAACATTTTCACATCACACACTGTGGTGAATTTACCTAGTATAGCTTTATTAAATTGTGTGTCATGATGGGTAGATTGGCTTTTGTATATCTATTTACCCCAGCATAAAGTTTTTTGACATAATGTTTTCACATTCAATTATAATATTTATTATTATCTGAAAGAATCAAAACATATCTAAAAATTAGTTTTGTTTGGTTTGGTCTGTATTTACGGCTTATCAACATCAATGGGTTATTTAATGTTGACAAGTTTTTTATTGATGGTAATATGTTTGTTCGAAAATACATTGCTGTTAATATTCTTTTTTCCTTCAAAAATGTATTGCTGATAATATTTTTTCTTAAAAATGTATTGCTGGTAATAATGTATTGCTGGTAATAATTATTTACAAAAATCTATTGCTGGATATTTTTTTCCTTCAAAAATGTATTGCTGGTAATATTTTTTTTCAAAATTGTATTGCTGGTAATATTTTTTTCTTAAAAAATATATTGCTGTTGATAATGTATTGCTGGTAATATTTTTTCTTTAAAAATTTATTGCTGGTAATAATGTATTACTGGTAAAAAATTATTTACAAAAATCTATTGCTGGATATTTTTTCTTTCAGAAATGTATTCCTGGTAATATTTTTAATTCAAAAATGTATTGTTGGTAATAATATATTGCTGGCAATAATTATTTACAAAAATGTATAGCTGGCAACATTTTTTCCTCAAAAATGAATTGCTGGTAACATTTATTTTCTTCAAAAAGTATTGCTGGCAATAGTTTTTCCTCGAAAAAATTTATTGCTGGTATTAAAACCTATTTTTACACTTTCATAACGTTTTGTTTCCAATTTGGGTGTTAACTATTTACCCATAGCTGGGACTCTAACAGGTGCTACTACTCCAGGTCAGATTGGACCAGGGAACACCAGCAATTAAGAGGTAGGTCCCCGCTCCTCAAAACTTTCTGATCAGGGGCCTTGCTGTCGGCTGTAGTTTATTATCATATACAGGACGCGGATGTAGTTTATCGTCTTAACTAGGACTGTCTAAAAATTGGTATTTAGTTGTTAAAATTGCGTCAAATGAAGGTAACTGTAGTCTCCATAATACTTCTGGCGCTAGAAGCATTTCAAAAAGCACAAAGAAACTGAATAGTATGTGATCTCTGGACGAATTTCGATCATATAACTTTTGAAGTTGGTAGAATAATGCGTGTCGAAAATGACTTATAATCACTTGATCTTCAATCAGGGCGTTTCTATTCGTGTAATGTAAAGAAACAAACAATAATCAGAAATTTCGAACTGAACCCTTTATTTCCTTCACTGGGGTAAACTATTTAATGGTTGTCAGTTATCAATTATCTCCTGTTAATTCCCCTCTGAAAGTTCTCCACTGCCTTAACCAGGTATTGAACAGGACAGGACCCAAAGAGTGTGAGTTCAATACCTGGTTAAAGCAGTGGAGAACTTTCAGAGGGGAATTAACAGGAGATAACTGACAACTGACGTAGAATAGACATGGCACGTGGAACTAGAACAGTCTACCCCAATGAGCGAAATAAAGGGTTCAGTTCGATAGTCCAACCACCTGAAGAAGGCCGGAGCGTACAACGGCCGAAACGTTGTAATAAATATGGCGACAAAGATGAGGACAATAGTCTAAATAATGTAAATAATATACATAATACCTCATCTCAGAAATATAGACATATACCGAAGGGCCGAACCTTTGTACTAAATATGGCGACAAAGATGAGGACAATAGTCCGAATAATGTAAATAGTGTACATAATACCTCATCTCAGAAATATAGACAGATACAGAAAGACCGAAACGTTGTAATAAATATGGCGACAAAGTTGAGGACAATAGTCAGATAATGTAAATAGTGAACATAATACCTCATCTCAGAAATATAGACAGACACTGAAGGGCCGAAACGTTGTACTAAATATGGCGACAAAGATGAGGACAATAGTCCGAATAATGTAAATAGTATACATAATACCTCATCTCAGAAATATAGACAGATACTGAAAGGCCGAAACGTTGTAATAAATATGGCAACAAAGATGAGGACAATAGTCCGAATAATGTAAATAGTGTAGATGATACCTCATCTCAGAAATATAGACAGATACTAAAAGGCCGAAACGTTGTAATAAATATGGCAACAAAGATGAGGACAATAGTCCGAATAATGTAAATAGTGTAGATGATACCTCATCTCAGAAATATAGACAGATAATAATCAGAAAATATGAAAGCTCAACTGAATATGTATGGGATTTTCTTGTCCGGAAAATTTTCCTGTATTCAAAATAAAAGCAGAATTGCACAGAAATAGACACTCCCAGAATTATACCTAATGGCAATCCATATGACGCCAAACTTTTCAATCATTAAAATGTAAAAGATGGAGAAAAAAAAAAGAAATCGTTTCTTTTTGTATTGCAAACCTTTTTTTCGAACGTTTGGTGATAAATCATGTGAAAATCGATTCACAAATATGCTATCGGAAGGTTTTCACCGGAATTTCGAATGAAGCGAAAACGAGGAGTCGAAAGAATAGAATCACGTGATTTCTTTCAGCGAAATAAATAAATTTAAAAGAACTATATATTTAAAAAAAAATGTAAAAAAAAATGTGAAGGAAATGCTTTCCATTATGCTCACTAACGTAGCTGTTGTTATAAATATTATTATTTGTTATTTATATTGTCCTTGTTGATTATTAACATGATGAATTGATATGAATAGTCGTATGATTTATTCTACATCACGACGAACACCAACGTCATTAGCATCTCAATCATATTTTTTTCTATTCCTTCTTCAACGCATTTTATTATCTTTATTGTAACTTCATCATTCTTTTTTCCTTAATCGTCACTTACACTCGCTATCCTTATTTTCTCGGTTAACCTTGAAGTTGTCGATAAATATCGACGAATATTAAAAGACAAGATTGTTCCTTGAATGTGTATTATTTTTATTATATTCACAATTTTTATACATTAAATCAATTTCTATTTTCCATTGTAATATTATTCGAATTACTCAGGTGAAACACTGGCTATTATTATTAAATTTTTTTATTACCACTTTCTCTTTCATCTGTTATATTTTTTTTGCTAATATGTTATTATCATCTTTTACAAGTTCCTTATTCGACAATCAACAAGAAAACTGTTGTAGCATACCTACGGACGATAATGGATATGTCCCCACTAACAAAAAATACAGTAGTAAATACTGTATGTTGGTCTGCAGTTGGAGATTTGTCTCCAGCAGTGATTGTTAAACTCTCTGCCTCCGGGCAGAGAATATCCCCAGACGAGGCTATGTTGAATTGCAGAGTCTCATCTGGGAAAAAAAGCTACATGACCCCGTTTTATACGGATTTATGGCCGAGCCTACGGGCTCGGATACCGCACATTAAATTCTGCGTTGTGCCACATCTGACCGCGTGGGTCGGTTGGTAGATACCCTGCAGTTAGAGATTCGTCTTCAGCTGTGCTGGTCAAACTCTGCTTCTGGGCAGAGAGGATCCCCAGACGAGGCTATGTCTAAGGGCAGAGTCTCATTTCGGGAAACAGCTACCCGATCCCATTTTATACGGGGTCTACGGGGAATTTATGGTCGAGCCTAAAAGCTCGCATACCCCACATTAAATTCGGCCTTGTGCCACATCTGACGGCGTGGGGCTGTTTTTTTTTTTTTTTTTTTTTTTTTTAGATAACCTGCAGTTGGGGATTCATTGTGGAATTCACTTGACTCACTTCTAGCAGTGGACTACTACTTCTAAATGAGACTGGCGAATCTTATATGTGTTGTTCTTGTCCTAAGTATTATCATTCATTATCAACTTTTGTGTGATTATTCTATTCAGTAACCTTCCCTAGGTTACAGCACAAACAGAGTAGAAATAAATAATAAAACCTAATGTGATATCAATGAAAGCTGGACAATTTCACCAAAGATAAAGCGGAAATTTGAAGTAGCAGAGATGTAGTTCTACAGAAGGATGCTGGGGATGCCAAAGGCGGTACATGTGAAAGAAGAGACCGAGATGGAAAATACGATGTGGAGATGACAGAATCAAGCCAGGAAAGATACTTCAGTATATTTTACTTCTCTACTATAAGTATCCATTTCTTGGATACCATGCATCGTGTTGATAAGTACATCTTTTGTTCTGTTGGTGCTCTTATTTTTTATGCAAATCTGTAATAATCATTCTTTCTATTTCTGCCGACTCTTCGTTGAGCCATTCCTCTTTAGTCTTGTTTTAAGCATCACTCCAAGCAAGGTGGGAGTGCCACTAGCACACAAAGGCTTACAGAGTGTAAGAGCAAGAGGCGTGATAGAGGAAAGGATGAAGGTCAGGGAATAGATCAAGGCATCTGGGGATGTCGATTGACATTGCATTTGAATAGTTGGAGATTATAGCTATCAGGGAAGCAAGTAACAGGGAGGGAGTTTCACAGACGGGAAGTGCGAGACGTGAAGCTATTGGAGTAGAAGAGACGGCTACATTTAACCGTTTTAACAGTGAAAGAGTGGGACTGAGATGCCGAACTGATAATACGTTTAAATTCATACAGTTTGGGAACTAGCGAAAGTAGCTCGTCGGAGCAGTTACCGTGAAAGTATTTGTAGAAAAGACAGAGGGAAGCGACGGCACATCTGTGAGAAAGTGACTGTAGACGTGATGACAAATCAGGACCAATCAAATTGCATATCCGTCTGTAAATTTTATCGAGGACCTTGAGACCAACAGCAGGGGCTCCAGATCATATAAGGCAACAGTATTCCATACAAAGTCGAATGGTTGCATTTGTTCCAAATTTCTTTGTGTACAGTCCTATATTATAGGAAAGGGAGAAGTAGTGGATAGCCATGGTCTCTTACGTACTGAAGGGACACATGACATTAATCGTATTTACACACCCTGGTAGAATTAGTAATAACATTATACGGATTTATGAAATGATCGATTGTCACCTATTCATTTTTGACTCGTGTTTCAGTTGTTGTTGTTTTTTTTTTATCGCCATTCTTTGATTGTTTATTCTACTAGCAGGTAATAAGATTAAAGTACAAATCTCCGGCTAGACGTTTTTTCATCTAATCTTGTTTTTCTCTTGCGAATTACAAGATACATATTGTGCCTGTAACGAGAGGAGATAGATGCACATTACAAACAACATTGGAGCGCTAATGTATACGTTTCCAATTTTTTTTATATGTTTATGTTCTTTTTTCTGTAGCGTACTAAGTTGAGGTTAGAATTTAGTGATATTAGTTTCTTTTGAACGGGGTTTCATTTATCACAAAACTTTTCCCCGTCGCATAATTATATATAAAAAAAAACAAATATATGCTTACATTTAATATTAACATAACCACTTGATATGTATGTTAAGCAATTAATTTTATGACCTATAAATGGACGAGAATAAAGAGAATACGAAAGATGATTTTGCAGATTGTTTTGAGAAGTAGAAGAGAATATGATATAAATCCTTGAAGTCCCAAGTTTGAACTGAATTTAAACTACCTTAATTCTTCTTCTTCTTCTTCTTCTTCTTCTTCTTCTTATTCTTCTTCTTCTTCTTCTTATTATTATTATTATTATTCATCCTCTTCTTTATCTTCATCTGTTTCATCTTTTCCATCATCTTTTTCTTCATTTTCATCTTTTTAATCTTCTTTTTTCATTTTCTTTTTCATATTTTTTATGATCTTCTCCCATATTCTTTTTTTCATCTTCTTCTTTTCATATTCTTTTCTTTCTTTTTTATTTTCTTCTTTTTCATCTTTTTCGTCTTCTTCTTTTCATCTTCTTCTTTTTCATCTTTTCTTTATATTCTTTTCATCTTTTTTATTTTCTTCTTCTTCTTCTTCTTCTTCTTCTTCTTCTTCTTCTTCTTCTTTCTTCTTCTTCTTCTTCAATGTAGCCTGTCCATTCATGACGTAAAGGACCTTCGCTCTTCACACATTCCTGTCCTTTGTAGCTCTTAGTAAAGTTTTACTTTTTACTATCATCCGTAATTTCTCTTCTGCCCAGGCTCGTTAAGCAGGGGTCAAGAGCTGGTTTTCTCTCCGGTGTACCCAGGCGATCCTCACTCTACGTAGTGACTGCAACAGAAGCTGCTTAACATCTGTAATCGAACGGGGTATAATTCCACTGTTCATAACATTTAATTTAAAAGAGGGCTCATTACAGAGTAGTGCTAAAGAGGAGACACATTTGTAATGTTGAAACATAATTGCAATTATGTAGCGATTTTTAACATGTTTTTATTTTAATATTGTAAAATTAAACACCCCCGCCACACACACACACACACACACACACACACACACACACACACACACACACACACACACACACATATATATATATATATATATATATATATATATATATATACCAAGTATATGATTGGTGTATACGGAATAAATTACAATAACCAACAATTACTATTCTTAAAAGAGTGCTCAATAGAGAGTAGAGTAGATATAATTATTTATTTAAAAATTATAACATAAATATTTATCTTATAATTTTTAAATTATATATATATATATATATATATATATATATATATATATATATATATATATATATATTATGAACTCAGAAAACCGATTGCTCATTCCACGCCGATAAATGTTCGCTGCGCAAGCACCTCCTTATCATAAACACATTTGAAAAAAAAAATCCTTTTACAGTGCCGCCTCAGTTTTCAAATATCCTTGAGTTGCCATTGTTTAGCATAAATAATGGAAAAATATGGTGACTACAAGCCAACAGATAATTTACTCATGACTCGAAAGGAAAAATCATTATTCTTTAAACTAAGAGAGTAATAAATCAGCATGTATTTAACTTTCTATAACCTTGATTGGCAGGAGCGGGGAAAAAAGCATTCAACGCGGATTACCTCAACAGAAACGAGTCTATCGACTGAATGTTGAACCGTCCAGAATTTGACGTGAGTTTAGAAGCAGACGACACGAACAATCATCTCTCGTGCACTCATTAGTATACTAGAGAGTTTCTTTGTCAACGGATAAAACTTTAATTAATCGAAAAGGAGTTATAGTATAATTATGAATAAGCATTTTCTATGGACATGCATATTAGATCAACAATGTTAATGTAAGATGAGGACCGTCTATCATTCTATGTTTCTATGACTATCCGAGTTTTATATGCGTTTACTCCTGCTTGCTTGAGAGATACGATAGTTGTGTTGAAATCCAGCTTTTCCAGTCGAGTTTCTGTCGTAAGGCAAGGGGTCTATGGATATTTCAAGGGATACTGAATTTATTTTTTTCCTAGATTCCTTTCCCATGTGTAGGCTTTAATTCCGGGAGAAAACTGAATTCATACTTATTTCTGCTGTTGAATGTCATATATTGATGTGGTTTCTAATTTTAGTACACTTCTTTGTGATTCTGTAGTGCCAATCCACGAAAAAGGATAGTCCATCTGAATTTCTACAGTGTTCATTCTCTTAAATTCATACAGGGTAATAATTCAGATATAATTAAAAATATATCTGAAAAAAGAAAAAAATGAATATATATATATATATATATATATATATATATAACATGTATATATATATAACATGTCGTCGAGTGAATAAACCCTGTAAGCCTTGGAGTGGACTATTGTGGTTTAGCGCTAGAGAATTACAAACGAACAATTTTACGAAAATTTAGAAGACACATCACTTGATGACATCACTGGATGTCATATATATATATATATATATATATATATATATATATATATATATATATGTGTGTGTGTGTGTGTGTGTGTGTGTGTGTGTGTGTGGTGGTGGGTGGGTGGGTGTTGTTTTGTGTACATCAATTCAATGAATTATCTTATTAATTTCAACCTAACTGACAATGTCTGTCGGTTTAATTATTTTATTGCAATTTACAAATTTGTGGATT
The DNA here is from genome assembly GCA_903632075.3 of Acanthosepion pharaonis. Classification (NCBI taxonomy): domain Eukaryota; kingdom Metazoa; phylum Mollusca; class Cephalopoda; order Sepiida; family Sepiidae; genus Acanthosepion; species Acanthosepion pharaonis. Next base: position 5,878,267 of record CAHIKZ030004686.1, on the reverse strand, counting down.
CAATGTTAAGATGATTACCGTCTGGTTCAAAGTTTTGACATATTTTTTTACCAAATATATTCTTCAATCTTAGTCATTCTCAAGAACTGGGTGTTGTCATTGTAGTGTACATGCGTTTTGCTCTCTGCGTTCTCGCAATTTGTCTGTAAACCTAGGATTCAAATTAGCTGAAAATCAAATAATTATACGTACTGTCACTATTATTTATATATATATATATATATATATATATATATATATTTATATATATATATATTTATATGCTTTATATATATATATATTTATATGCTTTATATATATATATATATATATATATATATATATATATATATATAAAACATTGAATGGTTTAGAGTTGTAAGAAACACATATCTGTACAGTTTCGAAAATGAAAATTAAACAAAGCAATATGTAAAGAATTAATAGATTTTATTTTTTTTTTAATCCGATCATATTTTAATACATCAAACGTGATTTTTAGTGGACTTTTTCTTTTATTTAAATGTTTTTTTCGTCTGCCAGCCTGCGTACTCGAGAAAACTTAAAGAAAATGTGCCTTCCCGCACCCAGCAGGATTCGAACCAGAATCCCAACGGGCAAAACGAACCGCCATCTTTTCCGGTGTGCTTTGAGCGTTTGGCTACAAAGAGCTGCAAAATAAAGGAAGATTCTATTTTGCTGTTAAAGTTCATTATCTCGTTCAGTTTTTTCTCGAAAGCCCATATCTCTTCAGTTTCACATCCGAAAAGTAAACAAAGCAATTTAGAAAGAATTAATGGATTTTATTTTGTTAATCCGACATATTTTTATTACTTCAAACATTATTAGTAGTGGATACCAATATTTGAGTAGATGGTCAATTTTATTTTAAACATTGTTTATTTCGTCTACCGGCCTGCCTACTCAAAAAAAAAAAAAAAAAAAAAACGTAATAAGGAAAAGAAGGATAGATTTTCTTTATTACATTTTGTCGAGTATAATGAAAGAAATACAGAAGTTGAGTGGCGGGCAATCAGGTAAAATGTGAATAATCAATAAATAAGAATTAAATGTAAATGAAAAGGCGGAATAAGCAGAAAGACTTTTAAGAAGTCGATGATGTGAAGAGGTGAATAAAAGTGGAATAAAAGCTGGGGATAAAATGTAGAGAGCGGAAGAGGGAAAAAAAACGAAGACACTTGAAAGAAAATAGAAGGAAGAAAACAGAGGAAAAAAAAAGAACGGAAGGGAAATATAGATTTAGAAAAGAAAGAGAACAATGAAGCAGAATAGTAAGAGAAGAAAAATAAGAAAGGAAAAAGAATATGAGGGGAAAAAAAAAAAAAATCTCATAATTCACTGAATTACATAAAGTAAAGAGAAGCGACCGAAGCGGGAAAATAAAATTAATAGGAAAAATCCAGGAAAAAAAATGAGAGAGTATAAAAAAAAGTGAATAAAGAAGAAGAGAAGATAAAAAATTAGAGATACAAAGAGAATCCGAAAGAGTGAGAGAGAGAGAGAAGATGAGAGAGAGAGAGAGAGAGAGAGAGGGGAAACGAAAATTAAGAAAAGAGATAAGAGCGAATTAGAGACACAAGGAAGATAAAGAGAAGAGGAGAGAAAAAGAAACTGAAATAAAGGGAAATAATAACATAATATAATAGAGAGTGGGTAAGTGAGACAAGATGAAGAAAGGAAGATAAAAAGAGAGAAAAAAAAAAACGGGAGATAGAAAGAACGAGTGAGAATAAAAAAATATAAAAGAGAGGTGATTAAGAAGAAGAAAGGAAAGTAAACAGAGAGGGGGGAAAACTATGGATAGAAAGAAAGGGAAAGAATAAAAGAATATAAAAGAGAGGCGATTAGAAAGACAAGGAAGAAGAAAGAAAGATAAAAAGAGAGGAATCAAGAGAAATGAAAAGAGTTAGAGAAGATAAAAAGGGTGGATAGGAGTTACAGTGAAAGATATAGAGAGAAGAAAGTTATATAAAAAGAGGGAGGGGGAGAGACAGGTTGAAGAGAGAATGAAAGTCAAAACATAACGTAGAGATGAAGAAATATTTAGAAAAATGAATTATGCCAGTTGCATCATGGGAAAAGAAAATTAAAAGAGAAGGTATAATTGAGATAAATGTGAAACTTAAGCTGGTAATTGTTGAAAAGCAAAGAACGCCCGGTTCTTGTCACAATTCACTTTACAAAAATCTCCAAAAGCCAAAATTCTCGCCTATCTTTGCTTGGGTCAAAGAAAAGTTGAGAGGTAAAAAGACAAAACAAAACCAAATAAAAACGTCATCAATTCCATTTCATGGCAAATGGCATTCTTCCAGCAATTACCATAATGGCTGCTATCTTTACAAACTTCCAGCATAGCTGCCGACACATGAGCAGGCATCTATTCATTGGTTGATTATTGGCTATTTTTCTAAAACCTGTAATCGAATCAATTTGATGATAAATCAACTGTTCGGAAAAATTCCCCTTTTTATTCGCACGCAAAAACACTGATATTTTAAGGTCTCTCCGACATGAAATAATTAACGTTGTTATTTTTCCAAGGCCTTGAGAAGCATATCAAGGAAACCTATTTGCAAAAGTAACGGTCTTTTATTGTAGACTGAAATCAAATTTATTTCCATATTTAAAGCAATATCGAGGAAAATAAATTTGGCCACGAGAATGTCCAAAAATTAACTACTGTTAAACTTGTGTAATATGACGCCTGAATAAACATTGCAGACCATCAAAGAAAACAGTCTTACCCGGTGTTGACACAGATTCACTCCGAGCTGCCGAATAGAGAAGCACATGACCTCACACTTGCATCTGATTTGCAATCGTGCGAAAGACAAATTAAAAATTATACATTTAGTAAACCATGAAGTTGAAAAGGTTGGCGAGCGCTGATTTACACTACGTTCTGTGGATCACATGTTATGCAAAGGTTTTAATTATTTCAATAAAGTGGAAGAATAGATTTCTTTTATTTGAGACATTACATTATCATTCAAGCGTCTTGTGCGCATATATGATGTACAAAATATTAGATTAGGATTTTCATCAAAAGTCCTACTCAATACTAGACTCTTTTCTTAAGCGTCCTTATTTCGTTCTCAGAAATTCTTGCGTCTTACTCGAATTGCGCCTTGTTTAGAGTGAAATGATAAAAAGAACAACATCGGAAATATCCTTTTAAGAATGTTTGATTTAGTAGATTTGTTTTCGGACTGTATCACGAATCATCAAGGAATTCATTTACAATCTAAAACCATTGTTTTTCTTCCATTTGGTTACAAAAAAGTTTCGTTTTTGTTCAAACCATTGAAGTTAAGAAGCGTTGAGACTGGTCAATACTTAGATTGTTACCACCTCAGAAATCCGGTACTGGCTGGAGCTGATTTTCTTTCTTTTCAATCTCGAAAATAGTTCTATATTGACCAGACACAAGACTGAATAAACCCCGACAAAAAACTCAATCATCAGAATGTCGGGTGGTAGCAAAAGATAGCGACAGATTATTTTTTCAGTTTATTTCTTACATCTATTTGGTGGAGGAATGTCAGTGAAACAGATAATGAGATGCCATCTTTAAAAAGTGAGACTCTACAACGTTTAGTAGTGCGACCACTAATTGTACCAAGTTCTCCGTTGTGAATGAAACTGAAAAAATGACTTGCATTACTCAGACTTTTATCACCATCGCCAAATTCATAACGTTTCCTTCAGTGTACGCTCTGACCTTCTTCAGGTGATTGAAATTTCGAACGAACCCTTTAATTCGGCCATTGGAGTAGATTGTTCTAGTTCCACGTGCCATGCCTCTTCCGGATGTTTCAGTTATTTCCCTTTAACTCAAACAAGTTTTGGTTCACCACTGCTGCGGTCTGGTATTGAACTTACAACTCTTTGGGTCTAGTCACTGGATCTAAACAACGTCTTTATCTACAAGGCCATGTCCTTGATGATATCTGTGTAAGATACTGAGACTTATAAACCTAATGTCTCAGCAACTATTTTTTTACCAGTGCTCATATTGCAATTTTTGTTATTATTATTATTATTGCATTTTTCGTGGGAATAATCAAAAATGCTCCCATCTAATCTAACCAGGTGGAGAGCCTAGACAAATTTTATCAAGGATGTATAATAATAATAATAATAATAATAATAATAAAATAATAATTTAAAGGTAATGATAAAAAAGAAGAAAAATAACTCATTTTTTCTTCAAAAAGCTATCAAAATACAAGGACCTGAAAATCTCAAAATTTGGCACATGGAAACATCAACTATCCCTATTGTAGTTCGAGCCCTCAGATTTGTTGGAAAAGATTCCAGTAGAGTAAATGAAGTGATTCCTGGAAACGCAGACGTCAAAGAAAAACAAAAAAAAATGTTCTCACGAGTACAGCCCACACCTTGCGAAGGGCTTTACTTATGTAAATTTTTTTTTTTTTTGTGCCAGTGGAAAATGTCATGATGCCATTTCTAACCTTAGATCTCTGGGTGGGACCCGGAATGAAATGTGTACACACCAGAAATCAAAGGAAATAATAATAATAATAATAATTGATGACAGTATTCAGAGATTTTTAAGAATTATTTACATTTAGACTAACGTCTTCAACTTTGTGGTTATTATCAGAACGTTACAACCATCATGCATTTCGGCGTTCTTCAACAGACACCTGAAGAAGGCAGGTAGCAAAACAGTCGTGACGGTGTAATAATAACACAGGTTCTTAGCAGGTTTTAGGGTAAGCGTTCGTCCCCGGATAAAGAAGCCATGATTTTGAATATTAATGATTGAAGGTAGGAAAGCAGGATCTCCTCATTTGGATGATAAGCATAAAGAAGTCTTTTTATTTGGCCCGTTGCTAAACTTGTGGTTGCATGTTGATAAGCGCGCTGGTCTCTTAAGCCAATCAGAATGAGATTATTTTTCACAGGCATTGCACTCTAACGCCAAAAGTAACAGTTAATATCAAAACGATTACAAATTCTGATCCTATTAGTAAATCAGAACGCTTCAAACAAACAAATCACCAATTATTACTAGCTCGAAACCAAAAGTTAAAAATAATTTCTTCTCCCAAACACTTTTATTATCGAATAAAAGATTCTTTTAAGTATATTTACCAATACCTAGCTACTAAAGATATCCTGTTTTGGGAAGGGTTGTCGCTTGTTTGCTCTTGAATAAGAAGAATTTGAACAACGTCTTTGGTAAGATTGTTCGCCCTTCAAAAGGTTGATTTGATTTTTAAGGATATTTATGTGTGTGTGTGTGTGTGGGGGGGCAGAATCAAGTCAAACGTTGGCTATGCTCGAGTTTGTAGTCCTCTGTTCTGTTATTTCTCGTGTTGCCAGTCAGCAACTGCAACAAATTGGACCTTTTATTAGAATGTTCATTTTTTTGTTCTCCGCTAATTCTGTATTGGCCAGAGGCAAGACTGACGCCGATGTAATAATAGTTTGTTCAGAAATTATTTGGCAGTTGCTTTGAGTCATTCATTAAACGAAGACGACGACTGTTTTCACTTAATGTTTTGATTTAGGAGAAGTGTGATTTAAAACACACCGTCAAATTAGATAAAGTCGAGTACTTTCAGTGGTCATAAGTTTTTTTTATAAGTCTCTTGCATTGTCTTCTAATAATTTATTATATTCTTTCTTTCTCTTTCTTATTCTTTCTTTCAAAATCATTCATTCTTTCATTCTTTCTTATTCTTTCTATTTAAATCTTTCTTTTTCTTTCTTACTTTCTAAATCATTCTTTCTTTCTTATATTTATTTCTATCCATTTCTTATTCTTTCTTTTTAAATCATTCTTTCTTTCTTTCTTTCTTTCTTCCTTTGTTTATTTCCTTCTTTCTTTCCTTCTTTCTTTCCTTCTTTCTTTCTTTCTTATATTTCTTCCTATCTCTTTCTTATTTTCTATCTAAATCTTTCTTTATTTATTTATTTCTTATATTTCTTTCTATCTTTCTTATTCTTTCTTTCTAAATCATTCATTCGTCCATTCATTCATTCTTTCTCTTTCTTATTCTTTCTTTCTAAATCTTTCTTTCTTTCTAAATCATTCTTTCTTTCTTTCTTTTGTTAGTAATGGATAACGTCTCGGAATGAATTCCATGGCATGGACAGTGGAACGAGAATATTTTTTCACGTACATTTTGAAATTCCCTGAAGATTACTTCGATAGAAAAGCTCATGAAAAAGCTGTAGAGCACACCAGCTTAAACGTTATGATAATAACAACAAATATGGAAAAAATATTCCTATTGCGTTAAAAATTATTTTAATATAGTAATTGTACGGAAAATTATTATCATATATCATTGTGTTAGAAATAGTTTTCATATATTGTTGCTGTTAATGTTTTAAAATATCGTATTTTGTTCAAAATATTTTAATATAATATTATGAGAAAAATTATTTTAATACAGTATCGTATGAAAAATAATTTAAATATAGTATTGCGTACCAAATATTTTCAATATAGTACTACGATGAAAATTATTTTATCATATTATTGTGATCCAAATTATTTGATATAGAATGGTGAGGAAAATGGTTTTCATATAGCATTGTGTTCAAAATAGTTTTAATATATTTTTGTGTTGAAGTTTTTAAAATATTGTGTAGTATTCAAAATAATTTTAATATATTTCTACTTTGAAAATGATTTTAATATCGTATTGTGTTCCAAATATTTTAATATAGTACTTAAGTGAAAATGATTTTAATAGTGTATTGTATTCCAAATATTTTAACCTAGTACTTAAGTGAAAATGATTTTAATATTGTTCCAAATATTTAAAATGTTTCGCTGAAAATGATATTTTTATGGAAAAGAACTGAAAATTTTTTTACTATAGAAAAATGTTAAAATTAGTTTTAAATGAAGTGTAAATAAAAAAAAAGGCTCATCATTTATAGTTAGGAATTTATATACATGTTACTGATACTGTAAGTATATCTGTAGAATGGTATGAATATCTGAACATTTAGAATCCGAGTGAGTTATAAGCTGTAAGGCTAAGGAGAGATGCCAAAAGGATCTTTTTTGATTGATTCAAAGATGAGAGAGAATGAAAAGGATTAACATAATCGGCTGCGATTTTTGATCCTTGGAATTTGGGAATATATTGTGGATTTATCTTACTATCTTTGAGGCGTTTCGTTTGCAAAACGTGAGTGAGAAGTCGTAGTTTTCGAGTGACTAAAAAAAGCACGCAAACGAATGATAAGAAGTGATAGAAACTAGAAAGCGAAATAAGATAGGGGTTAGAAATTTGGATGTTAAGGTTTACCATACATATGAAAAACAAACAAGTGGAATGTAGAAATGTCACAAGAGAAGACGAAACTCATGTAGAAATGGAAAGAATAAATGATTACATATTGAAAAAAAAAAAAGCAGAACAGATGCATAAAAGGAAAATTAAAAAAAAGAAATGGGTTAGTAAGATAACGAGAGATGAAAATATTCCCAAATACTTAATTGAATGACACGAAGATAAAAAGGAGAAGAAAAAAACATGAAGAATAAAGACAAAAAAATCAAGCAAGAAATTGGTAGAAAGACCTCAGTTTTAAGTTCGGCACGTTGCATTTGAACGTAGCAAAAAGCGTTAATGAAACTGAAAGAAAAAGAAAGAAAAGCAAGAGAAACTGAAAGAGAGAAAGAAAAGAACGCAAATGAAATCGGAAACAAGCAAAAATTACAGGAGGGAAAATTAAAGAAAATCAGAAAGTGAAAAACGAAAATACGAAAACATAAAACCGAGTAAAAAATTCTAGCATATATAAAGCAAAGATAAGATGCAATTCACGACAGGGAAATTACGTTAGAAGCAAGCCCCCCCCCAAAAAAAAACAACATAAAAAGAAACAAAAAAAAAGAAACGAACGGTTATGTATTCGTCGGCCCTTCTATATGATAGTGAATGTCCAACAATCTTCTCACAGGTGAAGAAGTCTCAGACAACAGAAATATGGTTTTATAAAAAAGAAAATACTATAGACTGAACATATGTGCCACAAGGAAGTTTTAAGGAAAATGGAAATATAAATACACTTATATATACAGAGTGCGATTGATAAATTGTCTTCTAAACTAAGCGCGGTACTAGATTGGCTAGTAGGTCTCAATTTACTGGGTGCGATGGATAAATTGTCTAAATGATGCAAAAATGAAAACACACATCTCATTTTAACAGATATATCTGCCAAATTTACATAAAATATCTTGAAATACTGCAGAGTAGATTTATTCAATAAAATCGCCATTGTTTTCAGCCACGACCTCCTGACGACTTCGGAATCTATTGTAACTCTTTTGGACAGTCTCCTTGTTTAAGCTGGTGAATGCTGCCATAATCCTTGCCTTCAATTCATTTTTGATGTTACAAGAAGTTTTGTGGCCTCTCGCTCAACTGCACCCAACACATAATAATCAAGGGGCTTGCAGTCTGGGGTGTTAGGTGGCCAAATGTAAGGGGTAGGGTGATGTGGTCACAGAAATTGTCTTGTATGCCATGGTGTAGAATCATGTTGTCAGACATAGGGACTTCCAACAGCCACCATCTTAGCCGAGGGTAGCACTACCTCCTCAAGGCACTTGATGTAGGCCTCCGTGTTGGGTGTTAGTTCTTGTGGGAAAAGGAATGGAGACATAACGTCGCCATGACTAGTGCTTGTTCCAATCAATCACGATTAGGCTCAGCCAAATCCTCTGCACTGTCCTCAGATTGACACTTAAACACTGAAATGTTTGCATTGAAGATTCCGACGCAACTGCTAAGAAGTTCAACATGCCATTTCCAAATTTCTGACGGATTGAATTACGTCATGGTGTTTTTTTTTTTACAGACGGTGTCCGACTGAGCCTACTTGCCTGTGCCGTCGACAAAATAAAAACAAAAGAAGGCGTGTGCATGAAATTAAAAATAAATAAAATGTTGACAATTTACCCATCACACACTGTAGAAAGAAAGAGATGAAATTTCAAGGGTACATAGTGAGGAAAGAAGGCCTGCAGAAGTGGACACTCACGGGACCTATTGAAGAGCAGTGGGATAGTGGAAAGCAATGAGTAACCTATATATTGAGCTTGTATGAATGGATGGTAGAAAAGTGATCCGGAGGAATAATGAAACGACAAAACTTTTCAAAGAGCTTTGACGGATAAGAAAATTATATTGAGCCGTGATCAACCACATTCTGAACAGACACAATACTAAGAAGAAGAAGAAGAAGAAGAAGAAGAACGAACGAACGAACATAAAAACTTTGGGGGTATATTTAGACACCTACTTATCAGCGATAATTAGCAAATTTATGAGGTATTATTATTAACCTATCGAGTCATTGTGCCAGAGTTTTAAAAAGTATATCTACCCTTATATTTGTATATATTTCTGAGATGAGATATTATGCACACTATTTACATTATTCGGACTATTGTCTTTATCTTTGCTGCCATATTTATCATGACGTTTCGGCCGTTGTACGCTCCGGCCTTCTTCATGTGGTTGGAATGTCGAACTGAACGCTTTATTTCGCTAGACTGTTCTAGTTCCAGGTGCCATGTCTAATGGATGTCAGTTATCACTTAACTCCTGTTAATTCCCTTCTCCAAGTTCTCCACTGACTTAACCAGGTATTGAACTCACACTCCTTGTGTCCTGTGACTGGATCTAACTAACGCCTTTATCCACTATGCCATGTGTCCTCACATGCCACCTTAAAGAGATCAATTAGAAAAGATCGAACTCTATGCATAAGACATTTAGCACGTGAGAGAGAAGTTCCAGCCATGACAAGATGAGGACAATAGTCTAAATAATGTAAATAGTTACCCTTATATTTGTTGAAAAAAATTCAAATCTGCAAATTTTGAATGTAACCGGAGTTTGGCTTATTACAGAGTAGTATCTCCTTATTTATTTCCAGATCATAATTATTTTAATATAATTATATTAGAATACTTATAACGTCTATAAACAGGATGGGTTACTTTCCATCGAGCTTAAATTTTGTGACATTTAAGCGAGTAGAAGAAAATGGAAAGAGAAAGAACATTTTAATCAGAAACATGAAAATGCAGCTAAAATGATGTTCGAGAACTTGGAGAATTTAACATTCGAAGGCAACAGAGAAAAAAAGCGGTTCACCTGCTTTGATGAGGTTATATGAAGACATAGCCGAACAGGAGGTGGAAAATGAAAAAAAATCACTTGTAAAACAGAGAAGTGTTGCTAAATGCTGCAAAGGATTGGGCTTTGTTAAGCGCCACGTCTTAAAGTGACATGGCGCATAGAAGAAGCTGGGTTAAATTCAGTATATTCTCTTTTTTTGCAGTTGAAAACTCACTGAGTAATGATATAATCTAGGAAGATAATTATAATTTCAGCGAAAACAAAATGACAATTCTATAAAGAAAGAACATTGTACGCAAAAAATAATGGTGGATCTGTAGCAAATTAACAGTTCTTATTGTTTGTTACAAAATAGATGGTGAAACAAAAGGTTTAAAAATCTAGTCAAAACGTTTTCCTTTCAGTCACTAGTAGTCGTAGGCTTAGTACTGATTAGTTGTGCAGCTGAACATGCGTAGTAGTCATTCAGAATATAAAGAGGCGCCCTACTAAATGGAAAGGCAGAAACAAAGACTTATAATGAAAAAAAATCAAAATACAGTAGCTTCTTGAGAAGATATCACGAGACAAATGATAGTAAACATAAAAGGAAAATATTATTTTTTTAGTTTACTGTTATATACCCAGCCTATGAACACTAATGGGCATGTCCCAATCCTCATAAATACGTTGGACACTATTGTAAGTGGGGGTAATATGCTGTCTATGTAGTCCACCACTAGCAGTGGTTTACCTACTTCACGCCGCTGGCGAGTATTGTATTTTATTGATATTACGAAGATGACAATTTGATTTCCAACCTCCATTTTGGTTATTCCTCATTCGGTAACCCTTTCTAGGTTAAAACAATATATATATATATATATATATATATATATATATATATATATATAACTCTTTCTAGGTTACACACACACACACACACACACACACACACACACACACACACACACACACACACATATATATATATATATATATATATATATATATATATATAAAAATACCGTACCTATGAACACTAATGGGTATGTCCCAATCCTCATAAATACGTTGGACACTATTGTAAGTGGGGGTAATATAGTGTCTATGTAGTCCACCACTCGCAGTGGTTGGCTGGAGAGTACTGTATTCTGTTGATGTTATAAAAATTACCATTTCATTTCCGACCTCTTTTTGGTTATTCCTCTTTCGGTAACCATTTCTAGGTTACAACAATATACATATAACCCTTTCAAGGTTACAAATATACATACATACATACATACATACATACACATATATATATATATATATATAACACTATATATAATACCGTACCTATGAACACTAATGGCTATGTCCCAATTCTCATAAATACGTTGGACACTATTGTACGGGGAGGGAGTAATATGGTGTCTACGTAGTCCAGCACTAACAGTGGTTTACCTGCTTCACACCGCTGGCGAGTATTGTATTTTGTTGATGTTATAAAAATTACCATTTCATTTTCAACGTCCGTTTTGGTTATTCATTCAGTAACATTTTCCAGGTTTCAACATTAAAAATATATTTGTTTTCTTTTAATCACTGAAATAATATAAAATTATATCATTTGAATACGATATTTCATTATATAATAATAATATTATTGGTAGAAAAAGTATTTAATTTTCTATTTTTTCTTCGCGGAATTGCATATGCTAATCTTACACTTGACAATTAAAATACTTTCCATCAAATAATAAGAATAATACGTAGGAAATATTGCCACGAATGCGCAGAAAAGTGGTATAATCATTAAAGAAGCCTTAAAGAAATACAAAAAAATGGTCTCACGACTCCAGCCCACACCTTACGAAGGGCTTTATATATGTAACATATGTGTGTTGTTATTATTATTATTATTATTATTATTTTTTACTTGCTCAATGAAAAATGTCATGATGCTATTTCTGACCTTTGATCTCCGGGCGGGACCGGGAGAGAAATGAGTACACACCAGAAATCAAAGGGAATAATAATAATAATAATAATAATAATAATAATAATAATAATAATAATCTGACAAGTACAGCCCACACTTTACGAAGGGCTTTATCTCTATATTTTTTTTTTTTGTCCGTTGAAAGTGTCATGATGCCATTTCTAACCTTAGGTCCCTGAGCGTAACCCGGAAAAAATGTGTAAACGCCAGAAATCAAAAGAAATCAAAATAATAATAATAATAATAATAATAATTACCTTGATGTTTCATCAGGCCTGGCTTTCATGACCTCTGATCTGAATGAATTTGAGATGTTAACATATAAATGTTTAGTTTTGGTGAATTAACATGGACTACAGTAAATATACTGTTCAGTTTCGCAGATTTGTATATTACATGTTTGATATTTAGCCACTTGACCATAGTTCTTAGAGTATGACATTGTGTGCCTCTCACTTCAAGAACAGTAGTGGAGGAGCACCATGGCAACGCGTCGTGAGTCTTATTTCATATGTTTTTAAAGAATGTGGCAGCAAAGGCAACTTGGGAGCCATATTCTGATATTTGAAGAAAACTCGACCATAGACCGTCTCATTACTCGACCAAAAGGTAATTCCCACTGGATTCTACATGCAAGATTATGCCCAGCTTTTATCAAAACCTATCGCTATATCGTACACATTTGGTTGTTATGCATGTGCTTGGTATACCCTTATCAGTCTAGGTGTCATAATGGGTGTATTAGTTTTCTTATATATCCAGTGTCAATTTGCTGGTGGATGCTTTCTTATTCCAGAAGAAGAAAAAAGAGAAGAGTGAGTGAATGAATGAAAACTAGGTACAAATTATAATTATATTAAATACGCGAACAGCACAATACTTTCTAAGTATATCAGGAAAATTAAAAACAAAACGCAAATCACGCCAAAAATATCATGGAAAATAAAGAAAAAAATCACCAGCCTACAACAATCAATCCAAAACCTGCAAGCTTCGCCTGGAGGAAAAAAATAGCTATTATTACCTTCCCAGATCAAAATAAATTACTAAATAAACGATCTGAGCTCATCTCAAAATGCAGACATGAAAATAAATTTTTACTAAGTTACTTAAAAATCGAAAACTGAAGAGAATAAATAAAAATAAAAAACAAGTAAAATAAATTAACCCAAGGAAATAATATACAAATTAACAAACCACTCCCGTTAGAATAGACGAAATAGAACAAATAAAGATAAATACATAAAATACAAGTAAAAATAATCACCCCAATAAAGCAAGCAATGAACAAATTAACAAACCAATAAACGTTAGAATAGACTACATCAATCAATCCAAAAATTGACGGAGAAAAAAGCTATAACTGCTATATAACGATAAAAAATCGAAAACCGAACAGAGTAAATAAAAATATATAAAATAAAAAATAAGGAAGTAAATAAGAAGAAATAAGTAAAAATTAATACAAATAAATAAATTAACAAATCGCTCCCTCTAAAATAACGGTTAGAAATAATAAAAATATGCAAAAACAAATAAAAATAATCAATCCAAATAAATAAATAAATAAAATAATAAACAAATTAAAAACTGTCCTCCGCCAAAATAGCAGAATAGACTACGGCAATCAATCCGAAAAATGGACGAATAAATAGTTTTATCTTCCAAGACCAAAAAAAACTATGAAATAAGCGACCTAACCTAATCTCCCTAATTTTTTTTAGTACGTTAATAAAATCATTGAAAACCGAAAAGAATAGATGAACATATAAAATAAAAAAAATGAAAAATAAAAAAAAACAAGAAAAATAAATTAAACCCAAATAAATAAATAAATAAACAAGCCACTCCCGCCAAAATAACCGCCAGAATGGATTACCCACAATGCACCACTGACAATATAGCTATACAAATAGTCGGAAAAATCCAACACTCGGGGCCTGATGATTGCGTCTAGCATAAAACAGCCTGTTGTTTCTGAGTGTTGACTTTAATGTTTACTTTTATATTTATATTTACATACGACCTATCTCTGATATTGAGCACTTTATCCCATAAATATAGCATATTTTAAAACTATTTCTGTATTTATATATATATATATATATATGTGTGTGTATGTGTGTGTGTGTATGTACACTGAGGCCAATGCCAATTCATGCTTAAATACAATCTTAGCCCTTGTCATGAAAGAGACTGACGCTGTTGACCTCAATGGCCACATTTATATCTAAATAAATTCTATCCTTCATATTGAGCACGTTAACCCATAAATATCGCAGACTATAAAACTCAAATCACCGTGCTGATAACAAATATGGCGCAAGTTTGTTAACAATGCGCAGATCAGTACGAAAAATTCAGTGATTGCGCAGGTCAGTGTTGCCAACATTGTGTGAAAAGTTTGTGTGAATTGATTGGACGGTTTTTGAAATATTAGAAAAATGTTATCTCGATAATAATTTGGCACGCAGTATATATATATATATATATATATATAAAGTCTATTTCAATACTTTATGTGCTTCTGATCCTTACCTATGATTAATTAATGAGAAACACGTCATTTTTAATCAATTTTATCAAGGATACTTCTTTTAAACTTAGAGAGTAATTATACATGCTTATAGCTAAAAGTAGAGTCAACTAGTATTATAAAAACCCGTGAGAATTCCAGTAAGATATCTTTAATCATTTCTAAGATACAACGGTTCAGTGCTTTATCTAACAATTGAAGATATTTGCTGTTACAGAACTTGGACAATTTTGCTGTTACACTATATATATATATATATATATATATATATATATATGTGTGTGTGTGTGTGTGTGTGTGTGTTTTTACTTTGTCATGTCTTACAGATGATCCACCATTATCAGAAAATAATTCTTTTAAAAGAATTAAATCTCCATGAGCGAGACGAGACATCATTATCTTTAACGCTTCAGTCGTTATATAGAAATTATATTATAACTAATTTCAACGCATTTTTATTTTTACTTATATATTTAAGTCTAAAAACCTGGTGGAAATTAGTTCAAATCCAATTTCTATAATGACGCATTTAAAATAAGAATCAAACTTTTAGAATCACGTTCCGTCTCGTAAATGTAGATTTTCTCGAGAAATAAAATCAGATCATTAGCAAAAACGTCAAAGTTAAATGCTTCCAAAATCTCATATTTATTATTCCTTTTGAGTCTATCTCTCTCCCCCTCTCTCTCTCTCTCTCACACACACAGACATAAATTCCCACACACGCTCATATATATATATATATATATATATATATATATATATATATATAAAAATTGCTCATTGAAGTCAACATGAAGTGGCGACAGTTTGTTTCATGCTTGAACGCAATCTCCAAGCCATAAATCTAAATATAGCATACCTTTAAATTATTTTTATCAGATAAAATTATCATTTTTACCTATATATATATATATGTGTGTGTGTGTGTGTCTGTGTCTGTGTGATGTCAGCCATCAGGCGTCCACTTCAAAACGAAAGGCTTTCAAAAAATCCTTCCATGGAGATCATGTCTGTAAATTGTCTGCTAGTTTATGTTAGCAGCACTTCCCTCTATCTCATTTTTCCATCTTATGTCCTGTTCTTTTATCCTGTTCTTTGCTACTCTCAGGGAACGAATATGTTATCTTGTTTTTCTCCTATGTGTCCCGCCCACATGGTATCTCTTTTCTTAGTCTCTACACTGACCATTGTTGACGTCTTTCTTCCTCTTAAAATCACCCTTCTGTCTTTTTCCATATTGATTTATATTATTTACTGGGTTTGCGTTCAGGCGATGTTCTTAATTTCCCAGTTTCAATATCAGACTTTTGAGCTGGCATCATGCATTCTTTACAAATAATACGTCTATTGACAAAATCCTTCTGATTATTATTCTTTTTTTATTAAATGCTTTCCAAACAAAGTTTGGTTTGGTTTGTTTTACGTAGGTACCAACATGAGATAGCTGGAAAATGGGCATAGTAATATAATAACGGCCTTAAAATTGACGAAAACAAAATTTTATCTTCAAAATGTTTATGTTTTTATTAAGAGGAAAGAAAAAAGTAATTTTTAATTATTTTTCAAATTTTTTCTGTCTTCATTAGAACAATTTAACTTTTGATTGAAAAACCTCGTTTCTCTTCATCAGCGAAAGTCCTACTAAATAACATGGCGGACTTTTTGCGCATTTTTTTAATGGCAGTCATCAATTTTGAAAATCTTGCAAAAATAGAAATAATTGTCGGATTTTAATGAAACTTTCAGAAACTATCCATGTATGAGGGAAATTATTATAAATATTTTTTTTTTTTTTTAAAGTCATGGTAAAATTTTTTTATATTTATTACCACACCCATAACTAATTTTATGAAAACTTTTGAAATTCAAATGTGTACATTTTTACTGATTAATTAGTTAAAAGCACAAGGCTTTGAGGAAAGCAAATCATTTTTTTTTTTAGTTGACACCCTTCTACCTTTAAATCAGCTTTGAATTGTAAGATACAAAACTCAATAAAACAAATATATTATTTAATTTCCAAAGCTTGTAGTTGGTTTTGCTTGTTTTTATGAACATGGATAATATTGTCTGAAAGCAAAAAACGTTTTCGATGAAAAATAATTTTTACAAGAATTGTTTCTTATTTCTTAAATTATTTTATTTTTTTACATTAAATTTGTTAAATATTCTAAATTTAATGAAACTGATTTACAGTTTAGTCAATGGTGTTATTAAGTAGATAAATATTATTACATATTATAAAAAAAAGCTGGTTACAATCAGCAATCTACAAAAAAAAAAAAAAAAAAAATATAACATGTTTTTTTGTGTCCAAAAATAGCTTATATTTATATATATATATATAGTGTGTGTGTGTGTGTGTGTGTGTGGTGTATTTTTATGCAGCAAGAACTTAATTAAAGGACTCGATCAAGAAAGGTGTAATGTATTAAATGTAAAATCAAGCTGATAGGGATTATGAATTATTATTCGTTAAATCAATAAACATTAAAACACCAAGTTCTTATTGCATGCCATTTGAAAGATTCAGAAGAATTCCTCCTATAATTTACCCAGGTTATAAAAAAAAAAAAAAAACTTAAAATTTTTCGAATACGTTATTACACCCCACAATCAACACTTTGGTTGAACTGGGCATTTTTTTTCTCTTTATTCATGTGTCAATATTGTAAATACTGTTATACTTTCTTCCGTTATTTTCGCTCATGTCAGTCCTGATCAACAGTTAAATGTTGTCAGTATCATAGGCAAAACAATTATTACTAATATCAAGGTTATACTGAACGCTACATTTCAAATTTAAATATACACAATAGTTCAAGACCGAAGAGGGAAAAAATAAAATTAAAATAACTCGTAGAATCATAGAAAAAGAATGGAATCAATAATCAAATTTATACTTTGAGGAGCTTTTGCAACAAGTGCCAAAATTTGGTGCTGCAGTAATCAATGATAAAGCAGGATATTTTTGACAAGAGCAAAATTTAATGATAAAATGCTTTTTATTCTTTTCGTCATAATAAAATTTCTAATAGAAAATCATGTCCCAATTTTTTTTAACCATAATAATAATTTCCCTCATTTAAACTAAAAAACATCTACTTTTGGGCTAACTTAAAAAAAATTACCAGGAATGCCATCAAACTTTTGAGCTGTAGTGTACGTGTATCATTTTACTGGCGTCCAGTATTGACGCACAAATAACAATGGAGAAGGTATGAATCCATATCTACCCCTTCCCAACTCTGGATTACATAGCAGGAAATATATCTGGAAAAATCTCCCAAAATCTTTAATTTAACATGGCACCTGAAAAGAGGCTTATTCTTACAATCCAAAATGTGGTTAAGCTTTAAATTACCTGTAAATAGTTGACAAGGTGTAAGGAAAAATAATCAACCAATAGTTCTTGAATAGTAAAAAAAAAAAAAAAAAAAAAGGGGGAAACCAAGAGATTTGGAGAGTGTTATGTCGTGTATCCCACTAAGTTCTTATTCCACTTCCGTTCTCGTTGGTGTCCATTTATGAGCTACCTGCTCATATGCAAATTATACTAATTTGCATATCACTACATCTCCCTATAACGGAGGGGCCTTATGCCGCGAGTACTTCTTGTGCCCTCCTGAATATCTTCCTTTATCTCTCTCCTTTCCCTTGGAGATCTAGATCTATCACGTCTTTCCCTATAATCGAGTTGTTCCTGTTGCATACTCTGGTCTTCCTCTTCTAACTCATCCCTCTCTACTTCTTCCTGCGCAGTTTCATTCTGCATTACCTCTTCTGATACATCAATAATGGACATCTCTGAAGGCATTTCCTCATCAGATTCTTCTCCTTGGGATCTTATTTGGTCAGCATGAGCTAGAACACTGTTCCCATTTTCTTTATTTAATATTGCAGTATTATGTCCTTTCTGCATAATAAATTCGGCTGACTCTGGTTGCATATTCCTATTTCTTTTGTACCACATCTTTTGATTTGTGGCATATGACATAGTCAAAGGGGACCTTAATTGTCTGCCCATTAAGGCAGATGGACTTTCCGGCCTGCCTGCATGTGGAATTGTTCTGTAACTTAATAGTAATCTTGGTAGGAAAGCATCGATTTCCTCCTTCTGTTGCAAGCATGCTTTTATGCCCTTTTTTACCGTCTGGACCATCCTTTCCGCTGCCCCATTACTTTGAGGGTGGTAGGGAGGGTCTTGTAAGGTCTGCATCCTATTTTTCTTAGCCATTCATGCAAATCAGCATCCACAAATTCTGGTGCGTTATCAGTCACCAATGTTCTCGGTGTCCCATTCCTCGAAAATATTACTCTTAATATTTGTTTTACGGTGGTACTTTTTTTTTATCAGGTACTCTCACCACTTCAGGCCAACCTGAATATGCGTCTACTAATATTAATAATAGTCCTATCCCATTGACATAGGCATGGTCCATGTGTACTCTGCTCCATGGTTCTACTTCTCAGGGCCATACATGTATTTTCTTTTGCTTAAAATTCCTGAGTTCTGTGCATTTTTTTGCATCTTTTTACGTAGTCTTCTACGTCTCTTGAGTACCCCGGCCACCAGGCTTCCAATTTTAATCTTCTTTGCGTAGCTGCCACTCCACAATGTACGTCATCGTGTACACTTTTTATAACCTGTCTCCTCTGTGTTTCTGGGGAACTACCAAGTCTCCATTACATATTATCCCGTTTTCTATAGTCATTCTATGTCTAATTTCTTTGAATGGTCTTTCAGCCATTGAACAATTTCCCCAGCGATTCTTTTTTATCCTCGACATTATTCTATTTAACACTGGGTCATTTGTAGTTTCAGTAGCCATTTTATCTACAGATATTACATCGGTTTCTACAAGGTGCAAGAATGTGTCTTCAAATTCCTCGTCGTTTTTGTCCTCCTCTCTATAAAACCTCAATCTAGATAAGGCATCAACGTGCGGTATCGTATTCCCTTTAACATATTCAATGTCAAAGTCGAACGCCATCAGTCTAATCGCCCAACGTAATATTCTGGACGTTATAACTTTCGGTAGCTCTTTTCTTGGGTTGAAAATAAATTCCAGTGGTCTATGATCACTTTTCAACAAGAATTTTTTCCATCAAAAACTGTCTTGTTCTATGCGTTGTCCACACTATGGCTAGTGCCTCCCTTTCTATATTCAAATAATTGTGTTCAGTTGTTGTTAATCTCCTTGATAAATACATTATGGGATGCCCATCTTGTGACAAAATACCAGATATGGACTGCTCACTAGCGTCAGTAGTTAGAGTTATGTCCTTCTTAGGGTCAAAATTTGTACTATTGGCTTTTTTTTGCCAGAATCTGTTTTAAGTTTTCAAAGACTTTCTGTTGGTGTTCTAACCAAATGAATTCCACATTTTTTTTTTAACTTAGCAAATGGCTCTCTCAACTCATTATATTTTGGTACATATTTTCTATAAAAATTTACCAAACCTAAGAAGGACTCCAATTCTTTTTTTATTTTTTGGTGTAGCAACTTTTAGAATTTTCTCTATTAGTACTTTATCTGGAGAGATCCCTTCCTTTGATATTGAGTAACCCAAAAATGTATTTCATTACTGTTTGTTACACACTTTTTTGTATTTATTGTCATACCAGTGTCTCTCAGCCG
This sequence comes from Acanthosepion pharaonis, assembly GCA_903632075.3. Classification (NCBI taxonomy): domain Eukaryota; kingdom Metazoa; phylum Mollusca; class Cephalopoda; order Sepiida; family Sepiidae; genus Acanthosepion; species Acanthosepion pharaonis. Next base: position 5,857,972 of record CAHIKZ030004686.1, on the reverse strand, counting down.
GTTCAGTATATTTTCAGTTTTTTTCTTTAAATCATCTTCATTTAAATCTCCAACACTAACAACAATATATCGTCTTGATAACAGATGGTATTTTCAACATTTCCTATTACTTTTTCAATAGCTTTTTGAAAAATTGCACTTGCCGTTTTTATGCCATACGGCATTCTTTTCCACCTTAACAGGCCTATAGGTGTGTTTATAGTCGTCACTTCTTTAAAATTTTCATTTATCGGTATTTGGTGGTAAGCTGATTTTAGGTCTATCTTAGAAAATACTTTCATTCCAGCAAGCTTATGTAAAGCTACTTCCACATTTGGAATAGGGTACGAGTCAGCACAAACTTTATGGTTCACCCCTATTTTATAATCTCCACAAATTCTCAGGTCACCATCTTTTTTTTTTTTTAATACCACGATGGGTGATGCCCATTTACTTCCTCATGGAGGGGCAGGTTCTAATAAGTCTTCCTTTATTAGCTTTCGCAATTTAGCTATTACCAATGGTAATAAATGCACTGGTATTTTTCTCGCTTCGTAGTAGGAGGGGGAAACATCTTTTAATTTCAGGCTAGCTTCATAGTTTTTTAATTTTCCTGTTTTTTCTATTTCTATCTCATTAATCAACTTCGTTGAATTTATTTTAACACGTCATTCCCCAGTAGTCCATGCGTTTTTCGGCAATTTGTAACTATAATGGGTACTATTTCATATTTTTCTTTTAATTCTATTGAACCTTCAAAGTAACCCATAATTGCTATAATCGAGCCATCAAACTGACGTAGTTGTACGTTGGTTTTTTTTTAAAAACGGTTTTCCCATTTTTCCCACAAATTTCTGGGTACTATCGTGACGTCACTACCTGTGTCGATTTGCATTTCGACAATACAGTCGTTGATTTTTCACTTTTATTTTTGTATCTCCGTTCTTAGATCCAGTATTTTGTATATTATCATTTTTTTTACATTAAAATCTGTCTATTTTCATCCTCTACTCTTTCCACATTTTTCGTTTTACATACTTCTTTTGAAGTGATTTTTTTTAAACACTTTAAACACGTCTTTCCAAAGGCTGGGCATTTTTCTTTTTTCATTTCATGAATTTTTCCACAGTACGCACAATTTTTTCTTTTTGTTTGTACCGTATATGTTTCAGCCATTATTTCTTCGTAGGATTTATTTTTATTTTGGTTGTAGGTATGTATTAATTCCTGCTGTTGTATAAATTCTATACACATATTCAAAGGCATGTTTGTAAGTTGTAACTGTTCCATTAACTTATATCTATGTGCCGAATTATGCATACCTTCAATTAATCTTAGTTGGATTAATTCTTCTTCCGTTGTCTGCTCGCCTGTTCCTAGTTTTTCGAATTCACAGTATTTACTCGCACTTCTTAACCGGTGTAAATATTTTACTATCGGTTCATCCACTTCCTGCTTCATTGCCATAAACTTGGTCCTTTCTGCAATCACCAGTCTTTTCTTTGGCCTCATGTTTCCCTTAATAACCTGACTTATTTCTTCGAAAGTCATTTCTTCTAGTTCTCGAGGGTAAAACCATTGTAGCAACCTTCATAATCGCTTCACAACCAGCGGTAGCCATGAACAAGTCGGTGATTTCATTTTCCCCTCCTCTGTTTTTGTTGTCTTTCAACTTTTTACATCTAGCATTAGCAGCAAAGCAACGAATCCACGTGTCTACGTACTCTGGGTCTTCAAGGACCAAAGAGTATCCTATCGGCGACGCCATTGTTATGTCGTGTATCCCACTAAGTTCTTATTCCACTTCCGTTCTCGTTGGTGTCCATTTATGAGCTACCTGCTCATATGCAAATTATACTAATTTGCATATCACTACAGAGAGTTTATCTACAATTTTATTCTGGATGTGCAAGAACCTATTTGAAAATTGGAAAAATATACCCGAAAAGTTTAACCGATAGGCAAGCGCATTACAAAGAGTCATGAGGTACGAGAATTTACTGGTTCAGGGCGCCAAATAACAACAACAGGAACAACAACAACAGCAATAATAATAATAATAATAATAATAATGTTCAAATGGGCGTAGAGATGCAAGTACAGCACAATACACCGGCTGAAACTGCAAAATACTTAAAAAAGACAGCAAAGACGAATGCAACCGACCAGATATAAAGCGATGGCAAGATAAACCGCTTCATGGCCAATACTCTGCCCGTACCAAACAAGCTGACTTAGACAAAACCCGTACCCATCAGTGGCTACGTCGTGCAGGGTTGAAAGCTGAAACTGAAGGTTTTATCCTTGCTGCACAGGACCAATGCTTGCTAACTAGGAATTATCAAGCACGTGTACTAAAATATTGTGTTAGCCCAAAATGCAGATTCTGAGATAAATATCCAGAAACAATTGATCATATTGGTATTCATTGGATATAAAACCCGGCATGACAGAGTGGGCCAATATCTGCACTGGAAAATCTGCAACTTCTACGGGAAGGAAACTGAAAGAAAATGGTATGAACACCACCCAGACCCGGTTAGGGAGATAGGACCTGTTACAGCTCTATGGGACTACACAATAAACACTGACAGAACAATCAAAGCCAACCGCCCAGATATTGTTATTAAAGACTACAAACAAAAAAAGAGCATCCTTATTGATATGGCAGTCTCTGCTGACTGCAATGTATCTTTGAAGATATTCAAAAAGCTGTCAAAATACAAGCACCTTGAAATAGAAATCTCGAAAATGTGGCATGTGGGAACATCAACATCCCTGTTGTAGTTGGAGCCCTAGGACTGGTTGGAAAAAATTGCAGTAGTAATTGAAGGGATTCCTGGAAGTCTATGCCTCAAGGAGATACAAAAAATTGTTCTGACAAGTACAGCCCACACTTTACGAAGGGCTTTATCTATGTAATATTTTTTTTGTCAGTGGAAAGTGTCATGATGCCATTTCTACCCTCAGGTCCCTGGGCAGGACCTGGAAAGAAATGTGTAAACGCCAGAAATCAAAGAAAATAATAATAATAATAATAATAATTGGTAATATCAAGGAAGACCGAAGCATAAATGAATGTGAAGAAGAGTAAAAAGAAGAGGAACACATTTAAATGGTGATGAAACATGAATAGAATGAAAACTGTAAATCGTGCAGAAATAAGATAAAAAAGTTACGGCAGAAGACACAAGGCTGTAGTAGAAATGAAAAGAAAAACAAACAAGGGTTCATTTATCTTTGCATACAAAGCGATAAAATAAAGACGAAGCTTGACCAAATTATTTTTCTCAAATTGAATTTACTTTGAATTATATCATTGAAATAACGCAGACGTAAAGAAAGATGGACGCCGTGATTGAAAGTCAGGACAATCAAAGCGTCGCGGAAAATGGCAATTAATTTAATACTCGCCCTTTTTTTTTAATATATCGATTGGTGCCCATGCGCAATTTAATCATTTGTATTTCTCCAATGTGTGTGAGAAGCGAATTGTCAGAGTTTTAATTCGATCAAGACAAAATAAAACTAACATTGTGATCGTCCAAAAGATCTGAAATCAAAGTCAAAGATTCGCTTACATTATCTGTATTATTTGATTGGCTTCAGAATACTGATGATGTGACAAATGCAAAAGTTGTTGTCTGGAAAATATAGTCTGCGTCGTTTTTTTTCTCGTCGCCCACCTGAATATCAAGTCTGCAAATGGAGTCAGTGTTATCTTAAAATGGCGTACCATCTGAATACTCGGCTTCGGTTTATTAGAATCTGTCGGAATAATTACGAAAGGGGATCAACGATGGTACTGCTGTCGCGGTAACGTAGAATGAAAACAGTATCACAAAGAATTTCCTCTTAAGATTTTTGGGTTTGCTTTCAAACGCCAGGTTATGTGATGAAAAATGAAAGATCTTTTTTTTACAGGCAAATAAGAAAGAGAGTGTTGTCTCCACATCTCTATAGAAGATGTTTTCTAAATTTTTACCATTTTACCTTAGGCTCTATAAATTACTAGACAGAGCGAGGACGACATTTGTTGTCAGTTGATGGTCACATGAAACCTCTGATATAAAGCTTAAAATATTTATCGCACGAATTCCGGAACCTATGAGGGTCATTGGCGTACCACATATACTGCTACTGGTTGTGTTTAAAGCAAAATTCTTGAGAGAGTCCGTGCCCCTTCAGGATGTTTTCTTTATTCAGAATTCTCCTAGACTGGTGGACAATCTAGGCTAAAGAGCTCAGTGAGTATTCCCAAGAATATTTGTATGAAATTGATTGATAGAACTCGGCCATAGTTGGAGTTGTTAACCTCGCACATCGAAAAGTTTATTAGAGGATTTAAATGATATGTATCTATTTTCTTTTTGAGTTCAACCTTACAAAATATCTGCATGGCATTGCAACGGTTAGCGACTCGGAAGGAGAAATCAGCGATTGGAGTTCGAATTCTGGTCGAGTTCGTTTCGTTCACTTTCGCTCAAATAACCTTGAGAAATGTATAAATCAATATCCCCTCCAAGCCATGGGCTAAACAACAGGACAAACTGGGATCTCTGAATTCAAAAGCAGCCTAAAAGAGGGATAGTCTTCATTAGTCTATGTTGGCCTAGACAGATATACTGTTGCTATCATTGCCGTACCCTAACGGGCCTAATGGACACGTGACAAATGTTTACATGAGTCCAAGGGAGATAACATTGATAGGATAAGGAACAAATAGGAAACCTTTATAAATCGAAAATGTTTCACTTTTATTAAAGCTTCATCAGAGAATGAGATAGGGAGAAAAAGTAATAACATTTTCTCTGCATATATTATTCTCTGACGAAGTTTTAATAAAAGCGAAAAATGTTATAAACATTTCTTATTTGATCACTATATATATATATATATATATATATATATACTGAAACATATATATATATATATATATATATATATATATATATATATATATATATATATATATATATATATATATATATATATATATATATATATATATATATATTGATATATATATATATATATATATATATATATATATATATTGAAATATATATATATATATATATATATATATATATATATATATATATATATATATATATATATATATATGAAACATATATATATATATATATATATATATATATTGAAACATATATATATATATATATATATATATATATATATATATATATTGTTAAATATAACAGCGAATATCTATTATGTTTGATCCTGAGCCGTTCTAAGTCTCGTATGGTTGCTTTAATTTCAGGTGAAAATAAGGACAAGAATTGTTCAACATTTGGGTATTTTTTATTATGTTGTTTGTTGCTGTTCTGTTGTGTTGACATAGAAGATGTCAACATAATAGAATATCATCTTTGATGGTGAATATCTTTGTTTAAATGTCCATATAACCACTCTGAATATGGCTTATTTGAGCCGAAAGCTTAAATCAAGGAACAGCATAATAATATTATGTTTGATCATGAGCCGTTCTTAACTTCGTATAGTTGCATTAATTTCGGGAGAAAATAAAGACCAAAACTGTAGCATTTGAATATTCTATCTATCTATCTATCTATCTATCTATCTATCTATCTATCTATCTATCTCTCTCTCTCTCTATATATATATATATATATATATATATATATATATATATATATGCGTGCATGTGTGGGTGTGCGTGTATGTATGTTTTGTGAGGGTTTTTAGAAGAGTATAAGTAAAAGATGAGGCAGTACATTAAAACAAATGATTTAACATTCAAAATATCTACTCTGATTATATATTTTTCCCGACCAAACTACAATTTTCCATGATTTTCTCCCGTACATTCATATTTATCCATTTCCTAATGTGTGACGTCATTTGTTTACATTTCGATACGCACTGAAGATGCTTGCTAGAATTCTTAAACTGTAAAGAGTTTAATAAATCATGAGAGAATCATGGAAAATTTTAGTTTAAAAACAGTAAAATCGACCTTGCTGTCTGAACGCTCCTCTGTGGCGAAATCGGTAAAAGCACGTTAGGCTATATGACGGTTCCATATAAGATACAGGTTCGATTCCGGTCGGAGGACGCACATTTTCTATGAAAATTTCTCGGACATTCAGGCCGGTAAATATTGTTAATACTGTTTGTTATAAACAGAGCATTTAGTTAAATATTCGTATAATGTATAAAATGTCTTAAAATTTACGACGTCCTAAAAATCAATACAATTAAAACTAATGCAAAGCAATATTTATCATTTATCAATTTATAGCGAAATAAATATGAAAATATGTTTTTTATTCATGAATTTACTAAATGATTAAAATATGTAGACCACCTCTAAGGAAATTCTTATTTTGCATTTTATCAACTTAGCTGATGTTTTGCCAACAATTTCAAAAAATAATATAATAAATAGTATAAATAAACAATCTATTAAATAAATAGTGTTTATTATTTTTGTTGTCAATTCTCAAGAACTAAGAAATGTAAAAATTCATTTTCATTTGTTTCGAGTTTTAAAATTCTAATCATCGGTTTTTTAAGGGACGCTTTTATCTTAGCAGATTCTTTTCCTTTCCGTTGACCTTTAATTATTGAATTTATTTACAAGCGATTTTCTCAATTTGTTTGTGTTGCACCATGGCTAGCATGATGTATTTATTAAACTCTTAACAGTTTAAGGATTCTAGCAAGCGTCTTCGAGCAGTAGATATGCGTCAGTTTTTTTTTTTTTAAATTTCTGTGGTGTTTTTTAAAAATGTTATTACGTGTCCCAAGTTTTTCTGGACATCTTCCAATTTTTCTATTCTTTTTTTCCGGCTTGTTTTCTCTACGAATCTTAAAACTAAAATTTATTTCTGTTTTTTTTTCAACACCGTCGTTCAGACTTTTCATATTTCATTTAACATTAATTGGAATTCATCCAATAATTCATAAATTATTAGAATGGCGTCAGCAAGTAGTCTTCATTTATGTTCGTTACTATTCCTTCTCACTTCATTTTTCTGGATATATTTTCAAGGCTTGCTGTTAGTAGTTTAGATAGAATCGAATTGTTCAGCTTTGATCTTTTTTCAATCATTTTTATTCGTGTCTTTGTGCAATCGAATTATTGCTGTACTGTTATCACCTATAGTCTCAGTATCTAATGTTCGTTAATACCACACAATACTCGTAAGTTAAAGACTGCCGAGTATTTTACTGAGTCAAATGAATTTTCATACACAACTCAGATCAAACAAAAACAGTGTCTTTATAGTCATTTTTCCATCAGTTAGTCAATTGCTTGTTGATGATCTATTATTGATCAGCTACTTCTATTATATACCCGTGATAATGGCTGACATTAATGTAGGGTATTTAATTGATTTTAATTACATTTGTCAATATTTTACATGCTTGATTTTCAAGTCATATTTAACAGATTATTCATACTTACGATATTGAGTACTAGCAGCCATAGCAAGCCGAACGATCAGGAAAGGCGTTCAATTAGAATGGAGCAAAAACAGCATCAGTTTAGATGTAACAGAGTTATATTCAATTAATTTGCATAAAAAATATTTTGAATTAATGCAGTTACTGATATAGCAGAAGTATTCTGTATTTATTCAATCAAAAGTAGTCGAGGACATGAAGGGGTAAAACAGGCAACATGAAAACCCACTTCAGAGCACAATTATTTTTGAGTTTTTGAAATTTAATTTGTCAGTGTGCTACCAGGGATGTAAAAGAAGATACATTTATGAAGCAATTGTTAATTTTGATAAAAATTGGTTGAAAGATCAACGAAAAATAAGAACGAAACCATTACGCATGTTTTTCACTATATGGGTGGGCTCACGTATCAAGTTAAATGACTGTTAAACAATCAACCTATTGTTGGCTACAATTGAGAGAAATTTGTATTAGATTGTTTGAAAATTGAAGGAGTTTTAGTTTAAAATTTGTGTTGAAATCGATTTTTCGCTAAACGCAATGGCGTCGAAATAAAAATGAGTCATCATTGAGCTCGTCATGATGTAAGTAAGCTAAATATCGAGTTTGGAAACATCGGCGGAAAAATGTTGAACTTATCGAAATTTAACGGCTATCGATTATTGATTTTTAAAAAAAAGTTTCGTCTTTTTTACGCTAAGAACCTCTCTCTTACAGTGTACAATGTGATGCCAAGTTTGGCCCAAGTCGGTTGGATCTCTAGTAAAAAGGTATCCCACAGACAGACAGACAGACAGACAGACAAACACTCAGATATTCTCTGTTTTACGTATATAGATATGCATATTTTATGATTAGTTTTTTACGCTAAATATAGGTGGTCGCAATGTACACGGGTAATTTTTCTGAAGAGGTCAAGAATCAGGCAGTTCCGGTGACCAGTTGAACTATACACAGGTGAACCTTTTTTTTCTCTGCAGAGTTTAAATTTCGACCAAAATTCAGAGGTTCCTCTATACATAGAGTTGGCTTATGCCTCAGTATATATATATATATATATATATATATATATATATATATATATATATATATATATGTGTGTGTGTGTGTGTGTAAAATATATAGAAAATAGGAAAGAACTCGTTAGGTAAATAATCCAAAGTTCTTTAGTATTTTTGTTATAATTTAAAAAAAAGACACCTCCGTTCAACCAAATGGTTAGTATTAAGCTAGGACAGAAATTCCTAGCTTTAATTGAAAAACACTTTCCTACCAATAGTAGACTTAGTAAAATATTTAATAAAAACACCCTAAAATAAAGTTACAGCTGCACTGAAAATCTAGAAAGTATAATAAAAAAAACGCAATAATAAAATCCTGAATAAACCCCCATGCCAGAAATAGTATTAATAAAAACACTACACTTAAATTAGACAAAAATATTGAAAAATTATGTGATTGTAGAAACCCAGAATACTGCCCATTGGAAAATAAATGCCGCATAAAATCTCATCCATTGAGAGTCCTAATACTAATATGATATACATTGGGTCTACGAAGAATGAATTTAAAACCAGATGGAAGCTGTATAAGTGCTCCTTCATCAGTATAAATAAAAGAAATCAAACATCTCTATCTAAATATTTTTGGGATTTGAAGGAAATGAATAAAACACCAAAAGTAAAATGGAAAATTATAAACAAAACTAGAACTTGTAAAACTTGGGATGACCCATCCCCTTTATGCCTACATGAAAAACTACACATTGTTTCTAAATAATACAAATCTATTAAACAATGGACATGAGTTAACAGTTTTTTGCCGACATCAGCAAATTTGCGCATTGAATAATTAGCATAAAAACAAACAAACAATAAAATAATTGTTAAATTCCATAGTCTAAATAAATAGTTTAAATGCCCTACAAAAAAAAAAGATAACCCTTTATGAAGTCGTCAAAAAAACAAAAAAAAACCTAAACAAATGTTAGAGACTTATGAAATTTCTTTTTATATACACAAAACCCTTTCAGAAAAAAATAAAAAATAATATAAAAAATAGATAAATCTCCATAGACACTTAACCAGACTAGACGATGTCATCTTCCGCTTTGAATTTAGACACCCCAACCTTACCTTGACTTGACGTCTTTGAATGTAACTGAGATATTGATACAAATTATCAACCCTTATGCCCCTTTTCTTTAAACTATTGCTCTAGTCGTTACCATAGTAATTTTAATTTCAATAAGGAATATGCTTATAAAACGCGTAAATTTCAGGAATTAGTTATTCCAAAAATAATTTCGCTTGACGATGGAACAGAGCTTGGTACTTTAATTCAATTTAATTCAAATAATTATATTGAAGTTTTCGGCTTTGTTTCGAAACATGAGAACTCTTATGTAGCATTGGAATCATATTTTTTAAATAAATGATTATATATATATATATATATATATATATATATATATATATATATATATATATATATATATATATATTTTAATATGTTTGAAACGGTACAAAAAGCGTATTAAGTTTAAAAACAAGAAATTTTATATTTTAGGCCATGATAGATTTAAAACAAAACATACACCAGTCGACCGGTTTCGTCCCCTCTCATCAGAACTGTTAACGGGGAACTAAAATTATGAGGAAAAGAAAAAAAAAAAATCTGTCATGCGCTTCTAGCATCTTGGTTGGTATAATTTTTTTATAATATTTTTTCTCTCCCTGTCCACTCATTCATGTCATCCATGACAGACTTTTTTCTTTTCTCATAATTTTAGTTCCTCGTTAACAGTTCTGATGAGAGGGACGAAACCAGTCGACTGGTGTATGTTTTGTTTTAAATCTATCATGGCCTACAATATAAATTTTCTTGATTTTAATGCCTTAATATATATATATATATATATATATATATATATATATATATATATATATATATATATAATATCCTATTTTAATTTGAGATTAATTTTATTCTATGGTCTTCTTGAGAGTAGTGTATCAAACTGGGGTGTTTTTTTATGCATTCATCTACATCTAAATATTGGGCTAGAAAGTGTAATGAGATTTTTGGCTGGAATTCGAACTGAACTCATTGATTTTTTTCGTTACGAACATCTGCCCATCCTTTTCAAGGCTGCAGCTTTATTATACTCAACATCTTTCCCTACATTTAGTAAGTTCCTATTTTCTGTCTATTAAAGAAAGCAATTGCTGCTTATCTCTGTGGATTGTAGATCGATCCGATTTCAAGGTCTTTCCTTTGCAAATTCATCTTCCGTTTTTCCCTTCGGTATTTCTTTCTTATTGTTGATTAGTTTGTTTGTAGTTTAAATTCGAGCGACTGACAATAATAATTAGTGGGGGTTAGTCCTGACTAACGAACAATCTACAGGTAAGCAACTCGTTTTTTCTCGTAGTCTTGTTAACAAATCACAATCAGCAGGACTCACGCAAAACTTTGCACACAAAAGCATGACCATTCGACTCGTCGGCGTCTCCTCAGCGTTCTTCGTTAGTCACACAATATTTCTAAGCTACGAGAACGAGTTATTCTTAAATGGTAGCTGCTAACTGAAAAAAAAAGAGTGTAAATGGTGTGGATAAACATGTCCGCATGCGATCCTAGGCCTCTTTTGCGTCTATAATGACGCGCGTGTTTCTTCTCAGTTTTGTCTATGTTTGATTTAATGTTCATATTTGCCTTTTTTTCCATTAGTTCCCTCTTTGACATTTCACTTTTTATATGTTTGTCTGTATGTTTTTCTTTCCTGGAGCGAAAAAAAAATTTATCTACCTCGAAAAAGAGCTCGTGTTTTGTGCGTGGTCAGCAGAAAGAGGATTAAAGACAAAATTTAGCAAAAACCTGCTACTTCAAGTATCAGAGAAATTAGGCTAATATTCTCCTCCCTCCACCCTGAAGGGCGTTGCCAATCAGAAAAAAATCGCTTGTTGAATAAAGGCTGTTGTTTTTTGCTTAGTGGGAAGAACGATTTTTGATTTTGGGTGTAGTGCGTTTCATCTGTTGTGAAGTGAATGTTAGATTTCAGACCCCGTTTTTGATTACTACGTTGCCTGCTGGAAATTTACAACAAATTTCGATTAAACTTTGTGTTGAATTGGCTACAAGTGTCGCGGACGAGAGAGACAGAAGAAACTGATTGCAGGCATTAATTGCTTACAATAAGTTTAAAGCTTTTGCTTTTTTATGCTACACTTTCTGTATCCACTGATGTCTTAATTATATTTGCCAGTTTGCCATTCGTATCGTATTTTCATTATGCTATAGATTTACCTTGACCCCTCCCTTCCTCTCTCCCTCAGCGAGGTTGTGACATAAAGTCGGTTTTAACGTGGGGACGCGAATGTTTCCACTCGGATAAAGCTGGTCTTAGATTGGCTAAGCTGGTCAAACCTTTTTCCAAGCTAGTCCTAGATGATCATATCTTCTCGGATCTACTCATAGCCGGTCATACCACCGCCACGTAACAGATCTTACGCAATAGTGATGTGTCCTGGGTATGACGATAAACTACATCCGCTTATTCGGTAAGACGATAAAGTACGTCCGACAGTGTTATGGAGTAGTTTCACAGTTAAGGCTTGTATTTGTACTAAGTCGGTCCTAAAATAGGTTCGACGTACAAAATGTTAGGAACTTGATATAATAGGTAATGACGCAGAGAAAATCTAGTTGTGGTCGCTGATACTTTAGTATCCGACTAACGGTCGTCCGGCATCGACTGACCGACGATATTCAGTCACCGCCCCCCCCAACGAGGATATAATGTGGCACAAGGCCGGTTTAACGTGGGATCTCCGAGCCCGTGGGCTCGGCCAAAAATATGCCCATTGAACCCGCATAAACGGGTTCAGAGTCGGTTTATCTCCCCGAAAGAGAATCCACCCTTCGGCGTAGCCTCTTTCGGGTTCCTCCCCGCCCGAAGACAGAGAGTTCAACCGGTCAGCCGGTCGTCCGACATCGACTGACGATATTCAGTCACCCCATCAAACTGGGACATCATGTGACACAAGGTCGGTTATTTATTGTGGATTCTTCGAGCCCGTGGACTCGGCCCAAAAATATGCCCATTGAACCCGTATAAACGGGCTCAGGGCCGTTTTACCTCCCCGAAAGAGACACCGCCCTTCGGCGTAGTCTCGTTCGGGTTCCTCCCCGGCCGAAGGCAGAGAGTTCAACCGTTCAGCCGGTCGTCCGACATCGACTGAATGACTAACTTATTGAGCGACTCCTACTTATAGGTGGGAGAGTCTATTAACTATAGAATAGGCGTGTCCCACTATAACAGACAGCAAGGCCTCTGATCAGAAGGTTTTCACGCGCGTGGAACCACCTCGTAATTGGTGTTGTTTCCAGGTCTACCCTGACCCGGGGTGGTAGCACCTGTCAGGATTCCAGCTATGGACAAATACTTACCCCCCCCCAAAAAAAAAATGGGGCCAAACATTATGAAAGTATAAAAATAGGTATTAATACCAGCAATATATTTTTGAAAAATTATTACTAGCAATAAAAATCTTGTCGGCATTAAAGAAACCATTAAGGTTGATACGCCATAAAACAAAGCAAAACAACCAAGCAACGGTTTTAAATTAATATGTAATTCTTCATATAACCACAAGTAACGCTAATATTCGGGTATAATTTTATAAAACTTCTTCCCTTTAAGACAAATACCTTCCACCCTTCACTGACCCCTGTCTCATGCCTTTCGTCTGACTGAAACATTGAAATGGATAAATTCTGTATTAGTTGTTCGACTGTTTTTTTTTCTTTTTTTAGTATCTTTCACAGTTAAATTTCTATTTCTGACACACAGGGAGAGAAGAGATGACCTGGATACACTAAAGGACCGTCTAATTTCTACTCGGTATATTAAATAGCTAATCTCTTTACGCATTTGCCTCTTTTTCTCTTCCCCTCTGACCACCTCTCATATTAAGAGTTACATCATTTCCTGTTTCATTTACTACCTTTCCTTCCCTGATATATATATATATATATATATATCATCACAATGCTAGGCAACTGAATGACTATTGACACACACACACACACACATATTTTTATATATATATATATATTTGTCCATTTCTTAATATATATATATATATATATATATATATATATATATATATATTTATTAAAGACATTTTATGTTTAACGTTCTTTTTATAGATACAAGTATTTAAGTAAATGCTGAAACAAAATAGCTATTTTTTAGTGATTTTAGAACATGTTTATGTATAATTTTCGAATAATATATATATATATATATATATATATATATATATATATATATATAAGGAGTGAATGAATAAAACTATATATACCCAGTAACGAAAAACTGCTTTGAATTTAAACAAACAAATATTTATTTTCCAATACAATCTTTTCGAGTTTATATAGACAACGTTTCTCAATATATAAAAATTTATACAGTGAATATTTTCAATAAGAATTCAGCTGCAAACCAATTGATCAATCCTTATATCTGTGTGTATTTATATGTATACTATTTCTCATCATGAAAATGTTTATACACTTGAGATGCACAGAAAGGAATGACAATAAAATGAAAAGATATTTACTTACGAATTCGAATACAATCATAGCTATCACCTTTTATCGATCCTCTATTTTCTGTATTGATCTATCTATTAGATAGTTTACTCACTGACAACTTATAAATTCTTTATACAGAATTCATTCATTCATATATATATATATATATATATATATATATATATATATTTGTATTTAGGCAGCATTTTTTCATTGATGCATGTTTCATTAAATAATATAAACAAGTTTTGTAAATTCCTTTCATATTGTCTATATTGTTTAAAACAACATGCCTGGCCGCATACACAATTCCGGAAAATCCTCGTTGAAAATACAACTATACTTAAACATGAAAACAATAAACAAAAACTAAAATTTCTTGAAGCTATATACATAAAACAGTTGAAACCTAACCTGAACAAAATAAACTATGCCTATAATTGATAACAGAAACCATTGGTTTATACCAATACTTCACGTTTTCTCTCTCGCGTGGTCATGTGTGACGTCACGAGATGCAGTGCGATTTTCGCTTCCGCGTCTCGTATACACGAGTTTGTCGTTACTTGGAAATCTTTCATGCAACAAAAACAGTCTATCATTATTGTTTTGTCCGTGTCTTGTTTAATATGTTGAAATGTAATTGTCATCTTTGCTAATAGCTTATGTAAGCCGAAAGCTTAGATAGGATTAAAAAACATGTATCAATATGGTGATTTTCTTTCAATGATAATGTTATTAAGCTTTTCAGACAATATGAAAGGAATTTACTTAAAATAAATAGACAAAACTTATCTATATTATTTAATGAAACATGAATCAATATATATATATATATATATATATATATATATATGACGGTGATGTAACTAAGAGGCTTATTTTTCAAGTTTCAATTCGCAACTCAATCGCCAATATTTTGTTTTCATGTCGAAAGGAAAACAAAATTTGAATCGGCAGGTGGAACATTATACGAGTAACGCTTATAGCCATTTCGGTTTACCGTCTCTCAATCCAGATGTAGTAATACAAGCATCTTGATCTAAAGAATCGATTCTGACAATCGATAAGTCAACAATCTGCTCCATTGATACTGCCAGCCACTTTCATATTGACTCGTAACAACGGCAGTTAAAAAGATGCCGCATCCGTGCACAAACTCAGACAGCTAACGTGTATGATTAAATATGATTCGCACACATCTACGTACGTTATTATAATTGTGACCAGAAGAAAATCCACAGAGAGTTTCATTGTTCATAGTTTGGCAGGAATTTTGACTTTTAAACGTAAAAATAAATTTGGAACGTACATAATGTATTCCTGCCAATCAATAACATGTTTTTGCATCGCTGAAAGCATTCATTGTAAATAAATAGCTTTTAGCAAAGCGAAAACATTTTAGAGCTGTGAGCTATTGTAGTATTATATTTAATCTACCTATGTTACTGTCATTCTCAATTTGCTCATATTTATCTAGTTAATCGATGCTGTAGCGTAAAAATCGGCACTCTTTCTGATCGATGGCTAAAACGGCCCATTGGTTGTAATTTATGTTGTGCAGGTCATTGACGACAGCATTGAATCGATATGTGATTTTTATGCATGCCTAACTTTTGTGCGTCATCAACATCCTTTTCAGTTGTTAACAATCCCATTCTTGCATCACCTGGAAGCGCCCTCAATTTTCACTTGCAACTGAAGACTATTGATATATGTTTTGTATATTTTTGTTACTATTGCCTGGCAAATAACTAGCCTATAGGGTCTCTGTTCTTTGTGTACATTTTTTTTAATCATTTCGCCCCAAGCAAGGCGGAATGCCACTAGTACGCAAGGGGTTACAGAGTGGGAGCGAGGGTAAAGAGGCGTGATGGAGGAAAGGATAAAGAGAAGGTCAGGGAATAGATCAGGACAACTGGAGATGTCGATTGACATTACATTCGAATAGTTGGAGATTATAGCTATCAGAGAAACAAGTAATAGGAAGGAAATTCCACAGTCAAGAGGTGCGAGACATGAGGCTATTGAAGTAGCCATGAGACGGCCATGCTATCATTCCGAAGTCAGATAGTATCAAATGATGTATACGTCCCATGACTGCCAGTCACAGTTTATTTTCTCCAATTCAAATCAAAGTATAATTTCTGCTAAGATTTTATGTGTGGCGTTGTCAGTTGTATGCGGACATTTTCTTTCTTTTGTTTGTCATACAAAGATGGAGGTGATTTTTAGTTAAGGTTATTTCACTTGAAATTACTGTGAGCATAATATTTGTTGAAGAATCCAGGATTTTATCAGTACATCGGGGGGCAGTTTCTCCGAATAAAGCAATATTTCTCAAGAATCTTAAGATCCGAAAGACATATTCACTAGAATTTTTTCACCGTTAAAACCGACTTCATAGCGCACTCACAACACACACACACACACACACACACACACACACACACACACACACACACACACACACACACACACACACACACACACATTCCATAAATTGTTTATCTAATTATTTTATCTATCTGTATACACGTAAATATACTTTTTCTCTCTTTCTTCTTTTGTGAGCTATATTGCTCTTTATATATAAATATCACGTAATCTAGGAACCCATCTCTTCGAACACAAGAGAGACTTGCATTTAGACAGACATTCTAACTCTTTCGTCTTACATCGAATCTAATGCTAGCCTAATTAAAAAAGAACATAACCCTTTAAGGAGAAAATATTATGATAACATATTTATAGCATTACTACCAACTATAAACACTCACTTAAAACATGAAACAGCCTGTCGCCTCTGAGTGTTGATTTCAGTTTTCACTTTTATATTTATATTTACATACGCTCTATCACTGATATTGAGCACTTTATCCCATAAATACAGCACACCTTAAAACTACATTTCTTCATATATATATATGAATCAGAACTATTACCTTTTTATTAATGCTTATATATAGATAACTTTTCATGTGTATTGTGCTTGTCTAATAATAGAGTCAATTTCATGAGTAATTTCACTTCCTAGCTAATTTTACTATATTTTTTTGCAACTGTACATCAGGTTAAAATTGATTTTCTAATAGTTTTTATAATGTTAATGGCAAAAACACCATTTAGGCATTTTATTTAAAATTTCTTTATAAATTTTCAAGTTATGAAGAAATATAGTCTTAAGGTGTGCTATATTTATGGGATAAAGTGCTGATATCAGAGATAGAGTAAAATATAAAAAAGTGAACATTCAACATTTACATCTATTCATGCAATCGTCGTGGCCTGACGATTGCATATAGCATGAAACAGACTGTCGCCTCTAAGTGTTGACTTCTATGTTCACTTTATATTTAAATTTTCAAGTTATAAACTTTTGAAAAAATCAAAACAAATCACATATTTAAATAATTTTGGAATTTAATTAGTTCTACTTTTTGCATGAGTGATCTAGGATACTTATCTAGACCATTAACTATATTGCTGCATGTAAAAAAGAATTTTGCTTTATAAAATCATCAAAGTAAAAAAATAGAGAGACTTAGATGAAACAAAAGAAAGACCCAATACATGAACAGCCTGATCTCCCCTAGCTATGAATGAGATATTCCATTGTTACGATGTTACCATGAAGTTGGTTGGCTTACTGGTATTGACTATTGTTTCCTGTTACTATAACAAAATATGTCAAACAGAGAAATAAATATGTGTGACGGATAAATTTAAAAAGTCATATTGTGTTTTATATTATAAAATTTGACTAGTTTTTCTTTTACATTTTTGTTGGATTTTATCTCAACACTCAATTCATTTCTAAATTCTTTTTTTCCAGTCATACTGGCAGGCTATATTGATATTAAGACAAGCTGAGAATTAATATTATTAATATAATAATGTAATAAAAAGCAACAAACATGAAATAAAAAACAAAAGAGACTAAAATGAATAATAAACAACCTTGTTAATAACTGAATGAACATTTAGTATGATTTCAATATGTAAATGATTATTAAAATGTTCTGGTTTAAAGTAACAATGTCTGATTCAGACACACTTTTAAAAACTATTCATTTGGGAAATAATTCATAAAAAGTACAGTACTAATAAATAAAATAAATAGCTGTTAATTAAAGAATAAAGTGGAAAATTAAAAAAATTAATAATTTTCCATTTTGATTTTTATGATGACATTTCCGGAACAAAAATGTGTAATAATTAAAGATGTGGCCAAATATCTAAGACTAAAAGACTTACAGAGAAGCTAAGAATTCTCAGCTATAGAAAATAAAATTAGTAAAAAATTTAAACTATCTTGTTCATAACTGAATGAACATTTAGTATGATTCCAATATGTAAATGATTATTAAAATGTGTGGATATTTACAATGTTCTGGTTTCTTCCATATCTGATCTACACTTGATCTTTCTACATATATATATATATATATATATATATATATATATATATATATGAATCAGCACTTTTCCCATGGGGATATAAAATCTCCAAAGTAATAATGCTGATACATAGATAAGTTTACATGTGTACTTTGCTTGTCTAATAATGGAGTCAATTTCATATATATATATATATATATATATATATATATATATGAATCACCACTTTTACCATGGGGATATAAAATCTCCAAGGTAATAATGCTGATACATAGATAAGTTTTCATGTGTATTTTGCTTTTCTAATAATGGAGTCAATTTCATGAGTAATTTCACTCCATATAGTTACTAGCTAATTTTACTATATTTATTTTGCAACTGAACATCAGATTAAAATTGATTTGCTAATAGTTTTTATAATGTTAATGACAAAAATACCATTTAAAATATGTGTGAGGAACATTTTAGATGTTAAATTGTGTAATAGTGCATGAGTATATATGAAAAGAAACGCTTGTGTGTCTAACTGTATATTGGACAGTAACGTTAATTCATGTAAGTGTATGTGTATGTGAGGAAATGATTTGCAACAGCTCGCTACATTTCACTGACAAAAATCAAGGCTGACAACATTCCTCACATACGCATGTACATGAATTAACGTTACTGTCGAATATATACCTAGACACACAAGCATTTCTTTACGCTCTTACACTATCACATATTTTAACGTTCAAAATGTTCCTCACACATATTTATGTATTATCTATTGCGTTTATACACGTGACATGTATCTGACCAATAAGAACTAACCGAACATTATAACATACAGATACTCTATGTCTCTGTTGTTTTTTTTTTTATTTCTATCTTGATCTGTGACAAATCTTTAATAAAAGTGAAACATATTAGATTGAGACACATTTCCTACTTGTTCTTTATTTTAAATTTTCAAATCCTTTTCTTCCATATCTCATCTACACTTGATCATATAGCAAATGAAGAAATTGTTATCTACTCATAGTGATTGCAAGGATTTGTTAATTGACTTGAACATTGGTAAACTAATAGTCTTGTTTAGTAACACTTATTATTAGTTTTCTTTGATATTCCTGAGCATTATTATCTTTCAGTAGGTTCTGTTTTGAATGAAGATTTAAGAATTAACCTAAAAGAATATAATATGATAGTAACAACTGAAGAGATTACAAGAATAAATTTATCATATGTGAAATAATTGTCAATTCACTTCTGTCAAATTAATGCCAGTTGATTCAAGGATATGTTATTTCAGCTCCTTCAAACATTTGATCTCTTTGTGAATGTGTGAGGGATTCTTCCTTTCTTCTTATAGGTTGGACATTTATATCACTGTTAATTCATGTAAGTGTAACGTTACCGTCCAACATACACCTAGACAAACAAGCATTTCTTTACATACATACTCATATACTATCACATATTTGTAATGTCCATAATGTTCCTCACACATATTTATGTATTATCTATTACATTTATACATGTGACATGTATCCGACCAATGAGAACTAACCAAAAATCATAACATACCAGTACTCTGTTGTGTCTCTTTGCTTTTTTCATTTCTATCTTGATCTCTGACAAAGCTTTAATAAAAGTGAAACATGTTAGATTGAGATACATTTCCTGCTTGTTCTTTATTTTATTTTATCATCTAAATATATGTATAAAAGTAAGCCACATGCTAAGTTCATTTTATTTGAAAGAATTCATATTTGGCAACCAAATTCAGTACAAAACGTGGGCATAGAACTACAACAGAGAGTAACTCCTTTGCAAGATGTAAGCATCCAACGAACCAAAAAAAATTCAACAGAAGTCGACACGAGTAGTTAGGTGGAATTAAGAAGTCGGTTTGTCTGGGGGAAGAAATCTACGCGGGGTGAGGATTACTAATTTTCATGCCATCAAGCGGCTATTGAGCGAAATCTATTGGTAAACAAAGTGAGGTATTCCAACAGTAAAAGTTCAAGGTTTAAATATTTGTCATTGCTTGATTGGTTAGAGGTCATACTAATAGACCAATCGGAGGACAAGAGATAATGGAATTTTATGAAGATCTTAATTAATTAAACCCCTCGTCACTATCACTCTATATACGATATATAGGAAGTGGTTTGTGGGATCTACAACCTGGCAATATGTAAAGGACTTCGTTATATCGATTCTATCTTCTTTCTTCTTCTTTTACAGTAAGGTTCACCCTGTAAACGGCTCGGGGGGCCACTTGAGTTAGAAGGTAACGTTAAGGGGTTGCTCATATGGATAGGAAGGGAAGATAATGGTTAACTGTGACTTGAACAGGTTAAGATTGTAGTGATCGGGGAAATATCCACTTGGGAGTGGTTTTCGGGAAGAAGGTGGAATTTTTCAATATATTTAGTAATGTCCTCTTGGGAGTCTGTCCCATAGTGCAGTGGTTTGCAAGAAGAAGCTGTTTGAGTGGAACTTCTCACCGACTGAATACGGAGGGAATGTGGATGATTCACTACTATGTAAGTGGCATTGCGGGACCTAGCCGTGAAGGTTAGACCTGACGGAACCAAGGAATATCCGAGCATTTTCCATGGAACTAGCGATAAAGTGGTGAGACACTTGTCTCATCCCGCGACTGACAAAGGCGTCGGAGGGTTGAAAATATATCTGTAGGTATAATTTACTACTGTTAATGCCGACAACTCTCTCATAATTCAGGAAAAAAATATATTTAGGATTATAGAATTTCCATTAAAACTATAATTGATTTCTTCTGTACGAATTTAGCAATTCGGCGATTCTCGTTGTATTACATGTGATTAGAATGAATAAGTTAGATGAAATTTCTACCAATAACTTCATCATTAATTTATTATTTAATCCCTTTCTTCGCATTTTTCAAAACATCATTGCCAGAGAAGGCCCTGATGGAGGTTTGGTTTGTATTGTTTTACGCCATACCAATCTCAATGGTTATTTAATTCCGACAAGTTCTTTATTATTGCTAATTTTTTTTCCAAAAATGTATTGTTGCTAATATTTTTTCTAAAAAAAATATTACTGATATTAAGAGCTTTTTTTTTTTACATTTCCATAGTGTTTTGACCCCTTTTTGGGGTTAAGTATTTGCCCATAGCTGGGACCCTAACAAGTGCTACCACCCCGGGTCAGGGTAGACCTGGGAGCACCAGCAATTAAGAGATGGTCCTACGCTCCTCAAAATCTCCTGATCAGAGGCCTTGCTGTTGGATTTAGTTCATCGTCTTTCCCAGGACGGATTGATAGAGGAACATGGAACTGACCAGAGACAATAGAAGAAGGGAAAAAAAAAACTCCACCAATATCTACATATGAATACCATAACGTGTTCTGTCTTCTTACGACTACTCAAATATATATCTTTCGTTCACCGACGTAAGCAGAGCTAGGAGACAGTAAATAATATAATGGGAACGTATGTGGTCCAAAACAAAACATTTGCCATAAATTGCTAGGAAAAAACAAAAACAAACTAAGCTACGTAAATTTATACAAACATGACATTATTACAATCTTCTGTGACGACGTTCATGAAATGAGAAAACAAATTCCGACGTCAAAAGGTTTTCCTGAAACCGAGTCTTCCTGCGTGCAAATAGCATATATATATATATATATATATATATATATATATATATATATATACACACACACACACACACACACACACACACACACACACACACACACACACACATATATATATATATAGATATATATTCATTTATTTTCCACTTAACTGCTCGTGGGAGTAATCAACGTAGACATTTTGGATCTTGATTCAATGCTCCACATTTGTGGTATATCTGATCGGCGCAAGCGAAAAATAATTCAGCGTGTCTCGCAACTTAAATCTGACAATTTTTGTGTTCGCGAAGGGAAACCAAACCGTCCACTTACCGAAAATTAAGAACATTTTACTTTATCACTCGAAGGTATTTCGTTTACGAATGTCTGAACTACTGCTCATTATCGGCGTTTCACTTTTCCTTACATCCAATATTCAGCGCGCCAGATACCAATTGTCCCCCCCAAAAAAAAAACATCAAACAATTTGAGTTTGTTACTGGAATATTCTACACGTGTCCTACATTGACATCAGTCACCTACACCGAGGTAGGAGGAGTCAGTAGTGTCATCCTATCAGTTCACACTAACTGATTCTTAAAATTATAAAAGCCTAACGAACTGGTTGTTCGATTATCCGAAAATAATCTTATATATTAATAGCCGATATACAGAGTGTCCATAAAGTTCGTGTACACGTTAAAAATTATAACTTTAAAGTGCGCACGAACTTTATGGACACCCTGTATAATAGCTTAAATATAATTAATACCATTTTTATAAGTTCTGTGGAGGCTGAAAGAGGGTTTTCTGTGATGAACATAATTTATCCCGACAAAAGAAATCGTCTTGAAGTTAAAAATGTAGCCAATCTTTCAGTTATAAATTTGATAGTACGCCCATTGGATCTTTGGGACTACAGCGATGCACTTCGAATGTGGCTAACAGACACCAACACGGCTGATGACACTAGAGTAAAAAGGCATCATAATTCTGAAGAGAAACATGATGAGAACAGAATTTCAACCTGATTAAAAATGTAGCAAATATTCCAGTTATAAATTTGATCGGTCGTCCATTGGACATTTGGGACGACAGCGATGCAGTTAGAATGTGGCTAAGAGACACCAACAAAGCTGATGACATTGGACTAAAAACGAAGCATCATGCTTCTGAAGGAAATATGATCAGAAGAGAATGTCAAACTGGTTAAATATGTAGCCAATCTTCCAGTTATAAATTTGATAGTACGCCCATTGGATCTTTTGGACTACAGCGATGCACTTCGAATGTGGCTAGACACCAACACGGCTGATGACACTAGAGTAAAAAGGCATCATAATTTGAAGAGAAACATGATGAGAACAGAATTTCAACCTGATTAAAAATGTAGCAAATATTCCAGTTATAATTTGATCGGTCGTCCATTGACATTTGGGACGACAGCGATGCAGTTAGAATGTGGCTAAGAGACACCAACAAAGCTGATGACATTGACTAAAACGAAGCATCATGTTTCTGAAGGAAATTATGATCAGAAGAGAATGTCAAACTGGTTAAATATGTAGCCAATCTTCCAGTTATAAATTTGATAGTACGCCCATTGGATCTTTTGGGACTACAGCGATGCACTTTGTGGCTAACAGACACCAACACGGCTGATGACACTAGAGTAAAAAGGCATCATAATTCTGAAGAGAAACATGATGAGAACAGAATTTCAACCTGATTAAAAATGTAGCAAATATTCCAGTTATAAATTTGATCGGTCGTCCATTGGACATTTGGGACGACAGCGATGCAGTTAGAATGTGGCTAAGAGACACCAACAAAGCTGATGACATTGGACTAAAACGAAGCATCATGCTTCTGAAGGGAAATATGATCAGAAGAGAATGTCAAACTGGTTAAATATGTAGCCAATCTTCCAGTTATAAATTTGATAGTACGCCCATTGGATCTTTGGGACTACAGCGATGCACTTCGAATGTGGCTAACAGACACCAACACGGCTGATGACACTAGAGTAAAAAGGCATCAAATTTGAAGAGAAACATGATGAGAACAGAATTTCAACCTGAGAAGCAAATATTCCAGTTATAATTTGATCGGTCGTCCATTGACATTTGGGACGACAGCGATGCAGTTAGAATGTGGCTAAGAGACACCAACAAAGTTGATGACATTGGACTAAAACGAAGCATCATGCTTCTGAAGGAAATATGATCAGAAGAGAATGTCAAACTCTAAATATGTAGCCAATCTTCCAGTTATAAATTTGATAGTACGCCCATTGATCTTTGGGGACTACAGCGATGCACTTCGAATGTGGCTAACAGACACCAACACGGCTGATGACACTAGAGTAAAAAAAGCATCATAATTCTGAAGAGAAACATGATGAGAACAGAATTTCAACCTGATTAAAAAATGCAAATATTCCAGTTATAATGTGATCGGTCGTCCATTGACATTTGGGACGACAGCGATGCAGTTAGAATGTGGCTAAGAGACACCAACAAAGCTGATGACATTGGACTAAAACGAAGCATCATGCTTCTGAAGGGAAATATGATCAGAAGAGAATGTCAAACTGGTTAAATATGTAGCCAATCTTCCAGTTATAAATTTGATAGTACGCCCATTGGATCTTTGGGACTACAGCGATGCACTTCGAATGTGGCTAACAGACACCAACACGGCTGATGACACTAGAGTAAAAAGGCATCATAATTCTGAAGAGAAACATGATGAGAAACAGAATTTCAACCTGATTAAAAACTGTAGCAAATATTCCAGTTATAAATTTGATCGGTCGTCCATTGGACATTTGGGACGACAGCGATGCAGTTAGAATGTGGCTAAGAGACACCAACAAAGCTGATGACACTGGAGTGAAAAGGCATCATACTACTGAAGAGAAATATGATGAGAACAGAATTTCAACCTGGAAATATCTTAATAGATAAATGTTTTCTATTATATTATCAAAATGTTTACATTCTTTTTGACATTATCAAGTGATTTGTTTCCATTATCAGATTGTAAAGAAAAAAAAGCAGAATAGGTTCCTAAAGAACACCTGCCTTTATAAAACCGGTTCCTGGGAATATGGCATGCCATTGTTGGGTGTAGTGTATTACTGTAATGACTACAGAAGGAAAAAAAAAACACAATGTTCGCGTACTACTAAAACCTACATTTATTTCCGTTGTGAGAAAACCAAGTATATGTGTATTATGAATGTTGTATTGATAATGATAATGGCGCCATAGCTTCACGTGTATATTGGGGTTTACAGATTTTAGGATTGTTTCGGTTACAGCGGCTTAATATTAATAACTTTCAGATAATCCTGTCTTCGGCGTTTTATACGTCCATCAGTCTTTAAAACAAAGCAAGAATTGATAGGCCTGACATCAACTGACTGAACACAAGGCGACATGTCCCCATAAAATATTTTCTATCTTATTCTTCTTGAGATCTATCTTGATGAATCTCTAATGGATGGTCCTTGGCTTGAACGCTGAGTGGGACTCCAGATCACTCCAGACCTCAACTGAAACTCATATTTCAGATCCATATACAACTTCAGTAAGTACCTGACCCTTCCAGCTATGCTCTATAATTATAAAAGCCAGATCTGACCAAATGTTGAGTACTACTTCCATGATTGAGCTGGAGTTTCCCGGTTCTCAATTTCCAGCCTGGAAAAAAATTAACCTTGTGGGTGATAAATTATTTTCAACTCTACAACCTCTTTCCCAAATATAAAAGCCTCTCGCTAATCTATTGCTTAGCAGTTATTTTCTACGCGTAGCTTAGATGTGACATAAGGCCGAAAGTATGGGGCACCTACTGAGGATCGAACTCACTTTTCATTCGTAACTGATCTAGCGAGACAAGCTTGCTAACCATTACAACACGCCTCGGTAACCATTGGTAAATATTCAAACGAGCTACATTACTGAGTTCATACATTCACAGCTAGACCTGCCATGTCAACAGGGGCGAATCCTCCGCATTTCCTTCGTATTCCATTAGTAAGGAGGAAGTTCTATTCGGACTGATTCTTCCCAAGAAACGGTAGGCTGTGGAACAGACACTCTAGTGTATTCTTCCCCGATCTTTATAATCTCAACCTTTTCAAATTTAGGGTTAATCTTTATCCCTCCTACATATACTCATAAACTGTAATCCTGATCTCTACTCTTACTCTCCACAGCATCATTCAGAAATATTCTACGTTGAAATGACTCTTTTGCTTTTATTGGGTGAACGATTAGTAAAAAGAGGCAACGATAAGACAATTGTATAAATCAAATTATGCAGTTGGTAATTATTTGTATACGTAATGACGAATTATAGCAGGAAGTGGTTGAACCATTTTTTAAACACATTTTAAACACCTTTTAAACACCTTTTAAACACATTTTAAACACCTTTTAAACACATTTTAAACACCTTTTAAACACATTTTAAGCACATTTTAAACACATTTTAAACACATTTGATATCCAAATTGATTTCAGTTATATCTAAAATTATATTATGTCATATTTAAAGAATTTAGAGTTTGTTTCACTAAATGTTCGTTTTGTTTTTGTTTTTCCCAGATAAGTGACATCTTGATGCCTTGTTTGGAGTGTACCGTAACCTGCGGGACGGAAGTCGAGGACGGGCCAAAAAGAAGAGAAGGTAACATTCGTCTTTTCACCTATCCCGGCAGCGTATCGTGAAGTTACCGTTTTTATATTTCGCCAGAGACCGCATAGTTAAATCAGGCTTTAAGATATTTCGATTTCATTAATTTTAGAGTAATATGTACATTAATCTATAATTGGTCTCACGAGAAATATGAAATCAGTATATATATATATATATATATATATATATATATATATATATATATATATTATCATCCACAAACGCACTGTTACATTGTGTTTCATCGTCTCAAGCCGGGATCGAAACCCGACTTATTTGGTATCAGTCGGAGACTCTACCCCTAAGGCATTGCAAGAAGGGGAATCTAGACATATATATTTTTAGATAAACACGCCAGTGACTGGAGAACTCGATTCGTCTTAACGAAGAGTCTTGCATCAGCAGAAGTAATAGTCACTGTTTACAAATTCACTTTTATTTATTTTAGGATATTAAATCAAAGACATGTATAAAATGACAACACAATTGCAATCGTGTTTCAATACGTGTTGATATGTGTTAAAACACGATTGCAATTATGTAGCGATTTCATACATTTTATACATGTTTTTGATTTAATATCATAAAATAAATACTATTTTATTTTATTCTATATTGAGCCATCTTTTAAATTAAATGTTATGAATGTTGGAATTGTAATCTATTCGTTCTCATCTTACCTATATATATATATATATATATATATATATATATATATATACACATTTTTTAAATGTTTTATTGTTTTTGTTATTAGCTAAAAGAAACATATCGTCTATATAACTGAAAAATTGTGATTTTTTGTTGGCTGTTAAAAATTTTGTTTTCAAAATAAAACTAATACTAATTTGAGAAGTTTTCCCCAAATGTGCTTCTCATAATTTTTCTATTTGTTCGAGATGTGCAACGAAAGTTCCCACCTTTTACGCCAACAATTGTAGCATATATACCCAAACAAACGGAGTTACTATGGGTAGCACACTTGGACCAACATTCAGCATACTGAAATGAAGTTGTCAAAAACCAACAAAAGCAAAAAAATGTCAAGTATGTAGATGATATTTTCATTTTCGCTAACAACAAATATGAAATAGAATAAATTAAAACTCTCGTTTAGAAAAACTTACTTTTAAAGTTTACTTACGAACTTAGCAAACTCAAAATAGTACATTTCTAGACGTTCATGCAATATTATATATATATATATATATATATATATATATATATATATATATATATATATATATATATATATATATAGTGTGTGTGTGTTTTGAGGAAAGACAGGGGTAGAAAGAAAGGGATTTGTGGTTACTGTTCCTTTTGCATGTGTCCGATCATGTTTCTTTGCAGCATCCTGTTTTTTTGTTGTTCCCAAAATATTTCTGTGGGTTTTCTCAAAGCTACACGATGGAACGATATGAAGTTCTCTGCGGAACCTGATTATTTTAAAACAAGAAAAAAATTGTTCCTTAATGAAGTGAATACTGCAGAAGGCTTGATGTTTTTTTCTGATCTGAGTTATTTTCTCTCATTATTTTTTAAGATTCTAAGACAGCCTCTTCCCCCAGAACTTAATTCTTTTTTGAGTTACCCATTATTTCCTTCTATAGAGAAATATTCTTATTTCTGGTCAGAAAAAAAAAATTGAGTAAACAATTAAAAGAAAAATCTTCTCTTATTCCGAGAAGGAATATATAATAAATAGGCTTGACCGAAAAAACTATTTAACTAGTATCATATTTAGAAAACAGGAGGTTTTATCCTTAGACTAACCAAAAAAAAAAAAAAAAAAACAAAAACCAAAAAAAAAAGAACAAACTGGTTACCATTTTAAATATAAAATGCTACGCCAAAAAGCTTTGTTATCTTAAACATAAGGGGAACAAATCAAATATACACTAAACTCTTCAATTTTTACTAAGTTGTAAATACACATTGGATTTTGTTCCACTTATCATCATCACATATATTACTTATCAATGTGCAGTGCATTTATTTGTGTATTTATTTATATATTATCTGTCCCATCTGTAGTGGGAAATGCGTAAACCAACTTAAGTTAGTAAATTCATGAGTGATTACTTCCATTAGTCGTTTTAATAATCTGTACAATAAAAATTATCTTCACCTAGACAGAAATTTTCCAGAGCAAAATCAGCCGTTTAAATAATTAGTTCCTTTACGCCTACGTTACAGTATTATATGATCAAGCCTTTCATGTGAGGCACTCAGATACCTTTGTCTATAAAATGATCGTCTTGCTTCAAGATGGTTTTTAAACAGGCTTTGTTACTGCTGTTTTTGTGTTCTGTTGCTAATCTTTTTCTTCGGAATGATATTTCCATTTCACAGTTATATTACACACAAGATTCTTAACACGAAAATATATTGAGCAATTATATAATACCAAACGTAATCAATGAATTATAAATACCATTGGACATCTAAAAATATAAAGGGAATGTATTAATTAAACGGCTCATTGGCTTCTATTTTAATTGTGAATTTTTTTTATCTCCGCTTTATTGAATCTCAATACATTGTTTCAAAACTTTTGTTTAGTTGCATTAAAACTTTCTAAATATTGTTGTCCTTTTTTGACGGCACGCATACACTCGTTTATACATAATCTCTATATATAAAACAGAGGGTGTGTTTGGCCAAACTTAGAAAATACATTGTACAATGTAAGAGATAGGTTCTTAGCGTAAAAATCGATAATTTTAAAAAATCAATAATCGATAAATGCGATCAAAATTGATAAATTCAACTTTTTTCCTCCGATTTCGTTCAAACTCGGTATGTATGTTACTTACATCATGATGAGCACAAGGATACCTCATTTTTATTTCTATTTTTATTTCAACACAGATCGATTTCAACACAAATCGATTTCAACACAAATCGATTTCAACACAAATTTTAAACTAAAAACTCCCTCAATTTTCAAGCAATCTAACACAAACTTCACGCAATTTTAGCCAACAATAAGTTGATTTTTTAACAGTCATTTTATTTTATATTTGAGTCCACCCATATAGTGAAAAATCCGCGTAAGAAACGAAAAATGGTGATTTTTACTGGTTTCTTTCTTATTTTTCGTTGATCTTTCAACCAATTTTCATCAAAATTTTTAAGTCCTTTATAAATGTATCTTCTTTTACATCCCTGATAGCACACTGACAAATTGAATTTCAAAAACTTCAAAATAATTGTGGTCTGAAGTGGGTCTTTGTTGCCTGTTTTACCCCTTCATGTCCTCGGCTAACTTCGACTGAATAAATACAGACTACTTCTGTTATATCAGTAACTACATTAATTCAAAATGTTTTTTTAATGAAAGTACTCTAAACTAATTGAAGAAGATAGACTCTGTTACATCTAAACATGATGCTGTTTTTGCTCCATTCTAATTGAACGCTTTTCTGATCGACCAGCTGGGTATGGCTGCTAGTACACAATAAATTGCTTGCCTCCTTTGCCGGATCGTTTAAGCGTCTTAGAAGGATTACGGAATTTTTGGTGTACGTAAAGGATCCAATGGATATATTCTTAAATGGAAAGAAATTCTGTTGATTTGATTGTCTCACAAAAGAGAGAAGCTAACGTGGAAATAGATACGGCATGTGCATCTCTGATTTAAAGTACCTTTTATCTCCATAGTTACATTGACATTCACCTGAATAAAGGCATCACACGCTGAGTAAATCTTTTTCAACCAACTGAATTACGTTTAAGGATTATTCTTGACTGAATATTATGAGACGTTAAATTTGAATCATTGTATGTGGCTGGGTAAGGAGAGGCTGATGAATTTAGTGTGAATCAGTGACTTTTCTATAGCCATCGGCGATTTTTAGAGAAATGTCGCGGCACTTTTAGTAATTTATCAAATGAAACCCTCTTTTATTTGGAAGTTACTAAACAGAGCTGAATTTAGCCCAGATCGAATAAGGTGGGTCGGAAGATTGACAGAAATGTCACCGCACGTTTAGTAATTTGTCAAATGAAAGAATTTTTTTCGCAACTTACTAAGCTTAGCTGAGTGGATCGAATGATTCAAAGAGACATGGGTGGTCACTTCAAATAAACATGCAACGTCCTATTTTTTACCTGAAATCGAATACCAAATTCTGGCGTATATGGTATAATTTCCCTATTTCAGCCCTCTGTTTAATGTTAATGTGCCTTTATTTTCAGAGTATGCCTTTATATTTGTAGAAAAAAATATTAAAACATTTTAATAATAATAATAATAATAATAATTATGAGTACACTGATGCTGCACCCCGCGTGAGTCTTATGAATTCTAATCTTAAGTGAATTATGAAGCGCCATATTAAATATCTCGTTCAGTACGGACCTTAAACAGTTCGGCATAATGGGAGTTTGTAATAACAGGGTGCCATAAAGGTGTATGAGTTTTTTAAGATTAAAGAACAAGTCAACCAATGCGACTTGGGCGCCTCATCTAGATACATAGGAACACCCGTAATTGGAGATTGCATCAGTGGTGGTCTGATCTACCTGAAATGAAGGAATATATAAATGGGCTCAACCTGCAAATATATGCGACGCTTTTATCAAAACCTGTCACCATATTGTATATATTTGGCTATGATGCATGTACCTGGTATACCCATATAAGACAAGGTGAAAGGATGATTATATTGGGCTTCGTATATCTGTAACATTGTATCACTTAACTGGTGTGAGTCTCTTTCATTCTATAGATTTTAATAATAATAATAATAATAATAATAATAATCAAAACATGTCACCATATTGTATATATTTGGCTGTGATGCATGTACCTGGTATACCCATATCAGACAAGGTGAAAGGATGATTATATTGGGCTTCGTATATTTGTAACACTGCATCACTTAATTGTGGTGAAGTTCTCGCATTCTATGGACTTTAATAATAATAATAATAATAATAATAATTATAAAGCCTGACCTTAATAAAAATTATTTGCCGTTCAGTAAAGTTCCGAACAAAGTAATATAATGGTCAAATTACTGGGCGAATCGTGTAAGGTAATCATCTATTGTGTAATCTACAAATAAGGTTCAGACGTCTGTTGACACTAACGAGAAAAAAACCCAAAAAAACCATAAACGCGTGGCAGTAAGTGACTGTAAAAATGACGAAAGACAAAGTTCAGACGATCGATATTGTAACAATGTGTCGTTTTTCAGTGACCGTGGCATCAAATTGGAAGGCTCGATATCAATTCGATTAATTAGTTTCTTTTCTGGCTTAGGAGACACAGGTAAAAATAGCCGACAATTCCTCTGTAGAGACTTTGCAATAAAAGGCCACTCATAAAAACATTTCTTTTCAAGTAGAAACCACTCCTCCCCACACACGTATTTGTTTGCATTCATTGATCGAATCTTATGTTTCGCTTTTTCTTATTTAAGTCATATCCGTTTATCTGTCAATGTACATATATGAAGACTACTAACATATAAGATAGACTGTGTGTGTGTGTCTATATATAAATATACGCAGACAAACACGCACATATATATATATTATATAGTACCTTGTCTGTCGTTTTTAATGAAACATGCATATATATATATATATATATATATATATATATATATATATATATATATATATATATATATGCATGTTTCATTAACCTATAATATATATATATAATATATATATATATATATATATATATATATATATATATATATATATATATATATGCATGTTTCATTAAAAACGACAGACAAGGTACTACGGTTAAGCTTTTTACTTTAATTTTTCTTGTGTTCGAACGAGAGTTTTCTTTTCTGGACAAAGAGTGTGTAAAAACTGTCCAAATGTTTTAGACTTCCGGGCGCTTTCGGCTATGCCTTTAGCCATTATCAAGGATGGTTCGAATTTTCAACTTTCCGTATATGGCTAGCACATTGTACCCTTGTTCGTAGTTAATTTTGTTAAGAGTTTTTATATATATATATATATATATATATATATATATATATATATATATATATATATATTACAATGACTCATTCTTTCAAAAACGTAGATTAGTAAAATTGATGATATAAAATGGCGAAATCCTTTTCGCTAATAAACTTTTAAAGGTGTTTTAACCTACAAATCATCCGATGAATGTTATGATTCTTGGTTTTAAAATTATGTATAAGATCATTTTAATACGCAAGTACTTTTAACTGTGCACTTAGTCATCTCTCTCTCTCTCTCTCTGTCTCTCTCTCTACATATATATATATATATATATATATATTTATGTTGGTCACACCACAAACTCGCTTTCACGACGCTTGACACTACATTTTAATGAAAACTCTAACATTTTTAGGCATTTAAAACAACATGCCTGCCCGCACACAAATTCCGTAAAATACTTGTCGAAAAACACAACTATACTTCGACATGAAAAACAATAGACAAAAAACTAAAAATACTTGAAGCATTATACATCAAACAGTTAAAACCCAACCTAAACAAAATCAACTATGGAATCTCTACAAATATTCTTAAATGTCTATAATTGGTAACAGAAGCCATTGGTTTATACCAACGGCATTCCTTACTTCATTCTACAATTCACTCTCGTGTGGTCATGTGTGACGTCATGAGATGCGGTGCGATTTTCGCTTCTAGCGTCTTATATGCGCGTGTTTATCGTTGCTTAGTGATCAACTATGTAAACAATGACAGACTATCATCACTGTCGTCTCCGTATATTGTTTAATATGTTTGTGATTTACATCTTTGATAATGGCTTAAGTAAGCCGAAAGCTTAGATTGTATTAAAAAATATGGATCAATATTGTGAATTTCTTTCTTCGTTTAATGATAATGTTATCAAACTTATCAGATGTTACGAACAAATTTTACATAAAATAAATAGACAACACTTGTCTATATTATATATATATATATGTACACACGGCTATATATATATATATATATATATATATATATATATATATATATATATATATATGCACAGCCACATGCATACACACTCATAAATATATATATATATATATATATATATATATATATATATATATATATATATATATATATATATATATATATATACATATATATATATATATACATATATATATATATGTATATATATATATATATATATGTATATTGAAAACATGATATATATAAATATATATATACGTATAAACATGAAATATATATATATATATATATATATATATATATATATATATATATATGCATATTAAAACATGAGAACTCTTATGTAGCGATGGAATCATTTTTAAATAATTAATTATATATATATATATATATATATATATATATATATGGGAGAGAGAGAGAGAGAGAGGGGGGATATATTGACAATGTGGATACTATTGGTTGACTGTCTGTTTCACGGCTCAGTGTGATATGCGGATCATTGAAAGTGAGAGTTATAAAGAATTGGAGAGCCGAGTTCGAATTACACGATTATTGGATAGGAAGGATTATTTAAATTATTCTAAAGGCTTTTTAGTTGATAAAGAATGCTGTTATATTATGGCTAAATACAATAATTATTCACTGATCATTGTCATTAAATTTACTTTTGCTTATGCATGCATATGTACACAATTTAAATTTTTATTTAATTATTATTTTATACACACACACACACACACACACACACACACACACACACACACACACACACACACACATACATACATATATATATATATAAATCCGTTGATATATAAACCTAGTAATATAAAATATTAAAACTGATCCACAAAAAGAGCTCAATGTATTTATTATTACAGAGCAAATAATTAATACACATTAAAATCCCAAATCACCTCATATGTGGAATAAGCTTATTTTTATTTTTATGTTTTTTAGCTTTCATTGTTAAATTTCTATTTCTGACAAGAAATCAGTTCGTACCGGGGTTGATTGGACAGAGGATATTTTTATCTCGCCGAAATTATCTTATTCACCATATGAAGTGATTTTGGATTTTATTGTGGATTAATCATATATATATATATATATATATATATATATATATATATATATATATATATATATGTACGTACGCGCACATACAAACACATATATATGTATATATTATATTCTTTAAAATAATTTAAACACTCTCAAATAGGTACACGTACAAATCACTTGTTCGACTTCGATTTGATGAAGCCTAACAGGTTAAATACATAGTTAGATATTTTTTCGAAACATATTTATATGAACGTTTTTCCAAATGTCAATAATTTATAACTCTGTTGGGATTATATATATAAATATATATATATATATATATATATATATATATATATATATATATATATATATATATATATATATATATATATATATATATATATATAATATATCCACAACAATAAATTCGAAAACTTTGTCTGGAGGAGGAAATATCTAAATCCACCTTGTTAGGGCAGCATATACTATTATAACTAAACAATTGAATTTATCTCAAAATGCTGATACGCAAATAAATTATAACTGTATTACTTCAAAATCAAAAACTAAAACGAATTTCTTGTAAGAGATCATAAATAAAAATGCATATATATAGTAGGCATGGTGGAGTAATGGATAGCGGCTTGGATTGAGAAATCGGAGAGCCGAGTTCGAATTCCAGTCGAATCCACTTCTTCTCCCTCTAGCTATGGGTAAATAGCAGGACAGACTGGGTTCTCTAGACTTGGATGGCAACTGGTCTAGGAGAAGGACAACTCTGAATTCAAAACCTGCGGAGGGTCGTTTGCGGACCTTGTGGCACGTAGTACACCAGGTCTCTGTATTCGGCCCTTCAAAAAGTGTGGATGGTCCTGCATGAAATCTTCACCACATTGTCGGGCTGTTGGTTTCCTATATATATATATATATATATATATATATATATAAGGTGGTGGTGAGTGAAAATTCGACCCACTTCTCAAATTCTGGGAAACAAGCTAAATATTAGCTTTTGTTGTGTAAGTTTTGCGAACGACAAATTCAATTTTCGGAATCTTAATCTCATAACATGCAACAGGCAAAGAATCATGGCGCCTGATGGTAGAGGTTTCTCTCTGATCGGGTAAGAGCTATTTTGTTGGGGAACATGAAGGGTCAACTAGAAATTTTTTAATTTTCTTTTCTTAGTGTATACACGTATACGCTCTGTTGCTTATTTTTATCGGTGTGCATTACGTCTACTGTCATGCACCCTAGAGAAAACTAAATAAAAAAATTCTGCCATCCTGCAGGGTTCAAACCTGCTTCACCCTTGATAGGAGAGACCAATTTCTAATTCGGCACGTGTTAGGCCTCTCTGCCACGACAGAGCGTCACAGTCCAGCGTCGTTCTCTTTTTCTTTTTAAGTAATGACGGTTCTGATCTTTCTTTATATTTAATTGCTCAGGTCGGTAAACGTTCTCTTCACTCATTAAAAACCCACAAAATGCTGTTTACTCAAATACAGGTATCCGCTAGTCGGATTAAAAATAAATTCATTAATTCTTTGTTTACAATTCAGACATAAAAAACCGGGTAGATATGGGCTCTGGAGAAAATCATTTTATCAATATAAGAATTAAGATAATTTACGCATTGTCAGCAAAAATAAACAAGTTTATTTACGCCATTTTTATGGAACTCTACATTTTATGAACAGATGAAAATCGTCTCTTACAGGAAATAACCAGGATGCTTGAAAAAGCAGTAATCGGTCTGAGTGAGGCCTGATAAGTAAGTTGTGTGATAAAGCTATTTCTATCCTTGTTCATTCCATTTCTGCAGAATCATTCGCAGGACAAGCAGTCGAGCGTTGTCATGGATAAGAATCGTCCATATTTGATTGACGAACGTTGAAGTTCTTGGTGGATTTTGTTACTTTCCTGATAATTCTTCTCTGCTTTGATGATTTCGCCAAGATCCAAAGGATAATTCTACTTACCAGCCACCAAAAAGTGTCCATAAAATTGTGATGCAGCTTTAGTTGGGGGAAATTTTTTTACAATTTCATTTTCGTTCAGCCATTACAGGCAACTCCACAAAATCCATTTATCGTCACATCTTATAATGCGACCAAGAAACAGAAGCAGTGAGCGGATTTAATGATAGCAGATTTTTGATTTTCTCTCTGCTTATCCATTGCTGAAAACTCATTTCTTGAACGATCAAAGTTCATTTTTTTCTGTAAAGTTTCCAATTGTTTTGCGTTGGATCACTTCAAATAATGGTTTCAATTGATTGTCTATAATAGCAGAATCACAGACACGCATCTGATCTTCAAGATTCTTTCTCATCCCCGTTGCATAATCTTTATAACCAACGCTGAGCTATGCGTTCATTGACCATCCTCTGACTGAATGGTTGACTGATATTTCAGGAAGTTTCCACCATTTTACGCTCAGTTCTAAACTCACACAACAATATAACATTAATTTTCATTTTTTGTCGAGAAAACCCCCCACCCAAAAAATCTAGAGAAAGTTCAGGCCGAGGAAAAAGAAGCCGAACCACTTACATTGCGAATTTGCGAAAGAAGGTTCCTTTACGCGACGTAACGTGACAGTCTAATAAACTGCATGAAGTAAATATAAAAATAAAAAGGAAAAAAAAAAAAACACTTCCCTTATAACTACTTCAGGGATCACGTGACCCCTGTAACTATCAGGTCATCCCATAAGTTCTGTCCGAATTTTAACTTTTTGTTAAAATGAACGAAATTTAAAGAGTATTTTATAATGTCTAATGGAGCTGAACATTATTTTTATGTTTAGATGCATTTAAACTGATCAAATTTGATTTCAGAGAACAATAAAATTAAATTTTGTTTGATTAAAACCCTACTAACATGGAGGTACCCAAGAATTATTTGAGGCACATAATGCTTTATGAGTTCAAGAAAGGAAACTCAGCAGCCGAAGCGGCTAGAAACATTCACTCAGTTTATGGAGAGGAATGTGTGAATGAAAGAACTTGCAGAAGATGATTTGCAAAATTCAGAGGTGGAGATTTCACCCTTGAACATGAAGATCGAACCGGACGTCCAGTTGAGTTTGATGAAAAGCTTCTTAAAGCAGCCCTTGAAGAAAATCCTGCTTTATCAGTTGAGGAATTGGTTCTCAGTTCAAACCATACAACTGTTCATGGTCATCTTCAACAACTTGGAAAAGTTCCTAAACTTGGAAAATGGGTGCCTCATGAATTGTCTGAAAACAACCTCAAATCCCGAGTTGACATCTGCTCTTCTCTACATTCTTTTTTGGTTAGACTTGTGACTGGCGACGAAAAATGGATCTTTTATCGAAATGTTAAGCGTCGTAGACTGGCTTGGTAAAGGGGAAGGACCCCAGGCACAGCCGAGAAGAGAAATTCATGGGCAAAAGGTTCTTCTTTCAATCTGGTGGGATCGCCAATGAATAGTCCACTTTGCAACAATTAATGCTCAAATGTACTGTTAGCAATTAGAGCGTTTGAACCAAGCTTTGAGGAAAAAAAAGACCTACTCTAGTGAATTGAAAAGGGGTGATGTTTTATCAGGACAATGCACAGCAAGAACCACGTCACAAAAGATCGAAGAACTTGGTTGGGAGAAAATTCCTTATCCACCTTATTCTCCCGATCTTGCTTCTTCAGACTACCATTTGTTTCGTACCTAACAGAATCATTTGGAAGAAACAGCTTTTGTAACACAGGTAGAGGTTAAAACTGACATTTGTGAGTTCTTCGAATCAAAGCGAAAATAATTTTACAGTAATGGAATGAGTAAGCTTGTTAATAGATGGAAGGAAGTCATAGATAATCAGGGAAAACACACTGTTGATTGAATCTGTAATTAAACATTTGGTCACTTCTTTTCTTTATTCAAAATTCGGACAGAACTTATGGGATGAGCTGATATAAAAAGTTAGTAAGAACGTAATCCCTTTTAGTTAGTAAAAGCAATAAGCCAAGTAAGTACATTGCTTTTCTACCGCACGAACCGTCAAATTCTTCACAATTTATAATATTTTTACTATTACAATCTACAATGCACAATAAAAGACGAAACGATGAACTAAGGTCAATAGAACAATAATTCACGCGTTAAAAAATGGTACATGACGCCTAAACATAGATAAGTAATAGTTTATTACAAAATAAGTATAAGAATTTAATATAATTTTCCGTATACTTAGCCGCTACAAAGGGCAAGACACACCTTATAATTAGCTTGGTTTAAATATGTGAGCATTTAATTAGCTTACCGTATTAGCAAGTGTAAATCGCCGACTCTACGTTGTTATTTTTCTTTCTGTCACAAAAATTATCACATTTGGACCTATTATTAAATATATGTGATTATTATAATTTAGATTTTCAATAGTTTAGTACAATGGCTTTTAATGTTTGCATAGCAAGACAAACCAACAGAAAAGTGTTTTGTTTTTTCTGAAACGGTTGTTTTTACAAGAAGCTCCCTACTGGTTATAATCAGCATTCGAAAAACGAAACAATATACACCCTTGTACAAATTAATTATACAGGAAGATGTGGAAGGCTATGATCACCTATACCATTGTGCAAATTAATTAAAGCAAAACGAATAATTCCGTTATTAACTTTTCGTTTTTTTTTTTTTTAATGAAACATCGTCCAGGGCACATGTTAGTGTTTCGTATGTCCATTCCACGAAGTCGTTCCTTGCAGACTGACAACAGATTCTCGATTGGATTTAAATCAGGAGAGTTTCTGAGCTAGTCGATAATACTTTGAGTTGATCACTGGTAAGGCTTGCAAATGTGTTCGTGCAGCGTTACAATTTTCGTAGGCTTCCTTGTAGTAAAGTCCATCGCAGAAAATAGCCGTAGGACAAGTAATCGACAGTCGAGACAATAGTGTCTAACCGTGATAAAAATTTGATGCAATCACGGATGAAGAAATGTTTTTCAAGGCCAAACAAATTTCCTCATACACCGCGAAAATAGATTCATATTACTTCACACCACTGCAAATGACCAAACCTAAGTTAAAATAAAAATCGATTACACCCTGTCACTGCAATGGGTCTAAAACTGATCGTATGGTGAAAGACAGGAAACTAAAGCGGTTGTTTGAATCAATTTGCACAAGAGTGTATATGATATGATACTAACGTGGTATAATATATTTATTAAATATGAATCATTTAGACTTATATATCTACAGTTAGTTGTTGCTTGCATCTCGTGACTAGATTTCGTGAGGGTCGGCATTTGACATTTGACTGCTAAGACGAAGAATTGTTTTTGAGCCCTTTTCCAGGAATAATGTATCTTAACATACGGAAATACGATAATAAACATTACAATTGATTTTGTCCCTATATAACACAATCAAGATTTCTATGTATTAAGATTATGGAAAATCAATTTTACAATTTATCTTTGGGGTTAAATATTAATTCTTATGACGAGTAAGTCCAAGCAATTGTAATTTCATTAAAAAAAATGTTTTTGTTTTCTAAAACTTAGATCTGAAAGCGAATTCATTTATATCCATTTATACATTTTTGTTTTCAGTCAGAAGATACGATAGCCAACTTATTTTACTGAAATTAAAGCCACAAATTTTACTTTTATTTAGCTTAGATGAGTCACGCCTAGAAAATGGGCCCGTGTAGTTAGGCACTCATTTAAAATTAAACTAGTGTCTAATGCGATCAAAGTTCATTCCATATCTATATAGAGAAAGAGGAAAAGGCAATGAAGAAGAACAAAAGTGTGAATTTGTATCAAAGAAACTTTTTTTAATTTCATATCCCTTGATGATATAATAGGCGATCACATCTCTCCACAGCTTCATTTTCTTTATTATATTTGAATTTTCATGGCTGTTCTGGGAAAGAGAGCGGAGTTGTTTCCAGTTCCTTTCTCGACGATTTTGAAATCCAGAATTGTCTGTCTCCGAGACTGGTTGCCATGCATGGCTAAAAACTATAGCCTGTTCTTTAAAATCCTTTCACCCCTACCTAGGCGTTACTACCACTATACGATAAAGTTGGGACTACAGGGAGTGAAAGAAAACGGGAAAAGTGGGGAAAAGGGCAACAAATGGACAGGGTTCAGGAAGACAGAATATGGCGATTGACTTTGCATTTAAATTTTTGTAGGTGACAAGGAAGAAAAAATCAGAAGGGAGTTTCCACAGGCAAAAAGTGCTACGAAAGAAACTATTAGAAGAGAACATACGGTTTCATATTCTAGATAGTTTAACAGTAAAACGGTGAGACCTAGTTGCCAATTAAGTAGCAGACTTAAATTCATGTAATCAAGGCACTAAGGAGAACAGCTCATTAGAACAATTGCCATGACAATATTCGTAGAAAAGACACGTTGGTAGGAAAGTGCCAGGTCAGCATCGATTACTTAAATGACAATCGATGCTTTTTTGAATCCTACCATCCAATTTAATATATATTTGGGAGAATAAGAAATGTAATCATACTTTTATGGAGGATGGCATTTGTGCGAAAATGAACGCAACAGATGAGACCGAATCTCGAACTCGGATAGCCGAATTTCTTTTCCACGCAGATAATCCTTACTTTATCAGTCGAAAGATTTACAAGAGAAAAGGTTTTGTGTCTCTTCACGAACGAGATATGTACGACACTTCCTGCTGTACATTTACTACTCTAACGAATAATTCTGTCAGGTTTACATTTTATTTAATATACATGAGATAAATGGCATGTGAGTCTGCGAGAAAGAGTGGTTGTTGTGTAACCTACATGAGGCATATCTTGTTTCTTATTTACATAGATGAAATCTGCTATCGAGCAAAAGTATTCATATACAAAATAGTCTTTGTTGGTGGGTTGAGATATATTATTTTTCTTTTTTTAATCATAAATGATAAAACTTAAATGTGTATTTTTATTAACAGGTTGACTGTATCTATTTTTTTTTCAATTTCATCCTTTTTAGTTATAGCGCATATGTTAACCCTGTAAATTATCCTGCTGATGTATAGAGCCACAGACGCACTACTCAAGGTGTTGTTGCTGCAATTTCAAGTAGCAATAGCTTTTTCGGAGTTGATTTGCTAGCACCATACACAAAATATTTTCTTCTCTTAGGCTGACTGCCAAGCTCAAGTCTGTCCTGTTATTAACTCCTGACTGTGAGAAAAAATGATTAATTCCTACCTTTCCTAAGGGTATTAGTGAGAAAGTAAACACAATAGAATCATCTGGAATTCGAACTCGGCTTTTCTACTTTTTTTGTCGATAACAGCCACACTACATACCCATCCAATAAAACTGACTTACTCTGACAAAATAAGTAAATAAAACAATAAAAAGTGCTACTTGCACACTCAATAAGAGTGTCAAAATGGATAAAAATATAAACAGCATATCGCATAGAGTAGCGTTCATATTCGTGATCAGTGCTTAATGATAAGGCACCTGATATCAGGAAATAAGTAATAGTAAAAGCTCGTCTTTATTATTATGTAGATACGCTATACACCGCCACCTCGCTAAACTTATTATGGGTTCTTAATTTCTCCATAACCAAACTAAGACTAGTCGCGATGGCCTACTTGGAACTTATCAGCTTATCGCATTATTGTGCAATTGAAAATCTGCGAAGT
Source organism: Acanthosepion pharaonis (assembly GCA_903632075.3). Lineage (NCBI taxonomy): Eukaryota > Metazoa > Mollusca > Cephalopoda > Sepiida > Sepiidae > Acanthosepion > Acanthosepion pharaonis. The sequence continues at coordinate 5,815,557 of CAHIKZ030004686.1, read as the reverse complement.
TAAGATCGTGCAGTGACGGAGGTCAAATAGGTTTAAGTTTATTGAGAGTAGATTGGGTGCAATCTACTTAGGAGAAAATGAAATCCATTGCTAACACTTCCTGACCATTAGTCTCTGTCATAACGTGGGCACAGGGGAGTGTTCGACTTGGCTCCATCGTGAACTACTTGTCCGTTAGCCGTTAGGGCCAAAATGTGAAACGGGAGAAACAAGAACTGGAATTAATATTTGTAGAATTTGTGTGTGTGTATGTATGTGTGTCTGTTGTTGTGTAGTTTAATTGTGATTTACCCTGTTTTTTGGAAAGATCTCTTTTAACCTCTAAAGTGTTCTAAAATGGCTAAGAGTTAATAACGTGTTCCTACATGGAATCAATATACGTTCGTATATGGGGAAAATCTACTGTCTATGCCGCTTATAAATATGTGTATTTTATCTGTCATTGTGCATCCATGTTTTATTTTTTGTTTTTTATTTGTTTCTATTTCTCCTTCTTTCTTTCTTTCTTTCTTTCTTTCTTTCTTTTGTATCCTTCTTTGTTTTATTAACATTATTCTTTCTTTTGCAGCCTTCTTTCTTTCTTTCTTTTCTATCCTTCTTTCTTTCTTTCGTTTCATTCCTTCGTTACTTCTTTCTTTTGTTAACCTTATTCTTTCTTTCTTTTGCAGCCTTCTTTCTTTCTATTCTTTTCTATTTTCTTTCTTTCTTTTCTATTCTTTCGTTTCATTCCTTTCTTTCTTCTTTCTTTCTTCGCAAAAATTGCTCGCAAAAATTCACGTAAAATATCGCCGAAAACAAACGCAGCAAAGAAAACTGACGAATTTAAAATTTCTGTAACATGAGCTAGAGAATTATCTCCCTTTATTTGAAAAAAGTGTGACATATATATATATATATATATATATATATATATATATATATATATATATATAGCATTAATACAAATATAAAATTTGGCACTTATCTGATTGATGTTATTTTCAGCATTCCGGGAGTTTCGCAGACGTAACCTCCATCAATCAAACATCAGGGTCCAAACATCATATATATATACCATATATATTATATATATATATATATATATATATATATATATATATATATATATATTTAATTTAAACGTTATATATTTTTTTTATTAAGACTCTGGAAGACACTGGGTGGAAAATTTTATATATATATATATATATATATATATATATATATATATATATATATATATATATATATATATATTATATATATATATATATATATATGTGTGTGTGTCTGTGTGTGTGTGTTTCTGTCCATGACTGCCTTGTGAATTTGATTGCAGTTGCTGTGCATTAACCGCCTGCCCCACCTCTAAGAGTCCTTAATCATTATTTTTCCGCTTCTGTCGTTTCTTATTTTGTTTGCCACCATATTGGAAGCCGGCCACCACCGCTGGCTACTCACACTTCCCACATTCAACTCAGCCAAGCAATGAACAAAAGCGCGCTTATTTCTCTAACTAAACGACAATTCCTCATTGCTTTTGTTTGCATTTTACAATGCACCCAGCACGCGGTCTTTTCGCGTAAGACAATAAGCATAAGACTATATATTCGCCTGTATATTCGCATTCTCTCACCAAGAAATGAATTTCCGTGGAGACATACAACACATGCTCATACAAGCGTGCTTACACGTAAACGCATGCGCAAAATGTTCGCCAGGACTTACAAACTGATCGCGTCGTTAATGAAACACCCATTTCAATTCAGTACACAGAAACTAGTGCTTTTTTACTTTCTCTCATTCGCAACAACTTACTCTATCACGCACTTTATAAATATCTACTTCTACGAAACGGAAGTACTCTCTGCTTCTCTCCTCATCTACCACTCTCTCTTCAGCTAATATCCCCACTCCTTCGCTTACTATTTTTCCTTTTGTCTTCCTAGCAGCCAATTGTTTGCTTTTTCCCAAGGTCGAACGATCGCTATGGACATAATGAAGATCCTATTGTTATCTTCACCTGCTGTTCCAACAAGTAGGGCGTTTCCTTCCTTATCTCATGAAGACGTTTCTTGAGAATTCTATGTAAACAGCTTTCTATGCATTAACATCATAAGCAAGTTGTCTGACTTTCTTAGAGTGTTCTTTTTTTATGACCGCATAAATCCGACTTTGGTTTCATTCTAACGAATTCATTTTTTATGCCTCGGGTCTCTTCAAGACGTCAGTGATCATGACTCTCCACAGCTTCAAATCCTTTTTAGCGCTAAATAGTTTTTGCTTTTTTTACTATCCTTCCCACTCACTGTTCTATTATATATTTGCACCAGATCATTAGGTTGGTTACTTAGTGTTTCCCTCTCTACCTATTCAACGCTGACGGCAATATAACGTAGAAACACCGGTTGACGGACAGTTAAGTAACGTCGAGCCTGGTCAGTATCTAGATGGGTGCATACTATCATAAATGGCCCCGAGGTCGTCTCATCCTCTCATATAAGACAAAATTTCTTTTCTTCTAAATTAATATTAGATGACATCCTTTTCTTGATTTCTCCTAGATCATTGAATACAATCCTGAGATTTAGCTTAACCCCCACCTCCCCATTGAGTTAGATTGTGACACAAGGTCGGTTTTTCCACTCGGGCCGCTGCTCTAAGCTGGTCTTAGCTTTCTAAGCTGGCCTTAGCTGGTCAGAGCTTGTCTAAGCTGGTCATAGCTGGTCAAATGTTGTCTAAGCTGGTCTAATATGGTATTATCTGGTCAGCTTGTTTAAGCTGGCGTTAGCTGGTCAGAACTTGTCTAAACTGGTCTTAGTTTGTCTAAGCTGGTCGGGCCGCTGGTCTAAGCTGGTTCTTAGCCGGTCTTAGCTGTTCAGAACTTGTCTTAGCTGGTCTTAGTTTGTCTAAGCTGGTCTTAGATGGTCAGAGCTTGTCTAAGCTGGTCTTAACATGTCTAAGCTAGTCATAGCCAGTCATAGCACTGCTACGTAACAGATGTCACGCAACAGTGTGGGAAACGCAAGAGAGAAGAGAAGTCCTCCGGCACGGAACAGATACTACAACTGCAGCATCTAGTCCGACGGGGGAAAAAACATTCTTTTTCTGTGCCTTCTCTCGGAAGAATCCGGAAGGAACTGCCCACCACTGAGCACAATCCCAGAGACATACTTTATCACAACCCATGAAGATTGAAGATTTGTCAAAAGTCTTGACCCTAAGAAGGCTACGAATCCAAGTTAAAATCTGAGTCGTTTTTCTGAAGAATATTTACTTATCCTCGAAATTAGCGAAACTGTCTATATTTCTGAGATGAGATATTATGTACATTATTCGGATTATTGTCCTCATCTAACCAACTTTATCCACTGTGCCATGTGTCCTTGAGGACACATGGCACAGTGGATAAAGGCGTTGGTTAGATCCAGTGACAGGACCCAAAGAGTGTGAGTTCAATATCCGGTTAAGGCAGTGGAGAACTTTCAAAGGGAAATTAGCAGGAGATAACTGACATCCATCAAACATGGTACGTGGAACTAGAACAGTCTACCCAAGTGAGCAAAATAAAGGGTTCAGTTCGAAATTCCAACCACCTGAAGAAGGCCGGAGAGTACAACGACAGAAACGTTGTGATAAATATGGCGACAAAAATGAGGACAATAGTCCGAATAATGTAAATAATTAGCGAAAGTATTTAACAGTTGCTTAAATGATAAATCCTTCCCAAGTCTATGGGATTTGTCAAGTGTATGATTTTAGTATTCAACTTCTACCTAATTATAATATTATTGTTACTCTATTGGTTATAACATACTTCAATCCATTTTTCGGGTAATATTTCTCTTGATTACAATTTTCGTGCAAACTAAACGCCAAGTGGATCACAGGAGCTTATAGTAAAATTCAGACTTCTGATTGGCTAATATATATGAAAGATATTACGACGCCTACGCACTTATGTTCAAAGTCAATTTACCGCCCAAATCTGGTTATGTGTTCAGAGCCTATCACGTGGTTCACATTAATTATAAATACTTGGACACATCTTCATTCTTCCTTCTTTCTGTCTTCTCAAACCCACAGCAATGTAGTTCTGTGGAGAGATCGCGTTTGTCCATTACGGGAAAACGCTACGAAACGTCATCACACACACACACACACACACACACACACACACACACACACACACACACACACGTACGTACGAACATTGAACGTCTACGAACATCATTCAGTCCTTCAACCAGAAGGAGAGAAATACCTAACTTCACCAGTGACATTGTTACCAGCAACAAGCATGCCGCGCCTGAGAGCGTGCAATTTTCGACTCTTATCAACTCCCAACAGTGAGAAATTGGGTCAATCCACTTTCATTTCTGAAATCCCCTCTCAGCACACACTCACTCAATTCATCTCCACCATTGTTAATGCCCTAGAGTGAACGAATTTGAGCGGCAAGATATTTTCAAATTATTCACGCTGATTTTAACTCGGAAGTGTTAAATTAAAAATTACATTTTTAATCTAAAATACTAAGAATTGTAATCTTAGCATCACGATCAACGTCAAGCTAAGATTCAAATTCTTCTCTCACTCAACAAGTTTCTCTGAACACATCTTACGCCGCTAATTTCTTTACTGATGAACATTTCTTTCATCCAGATAAATTATTGTTTCATGAACTGAAGCCATTTCCTTGATTTTAGTTAAAAACACTTTACCTTGCTAACTTTTGTTCAGACAGTTTAAGGCGAGCAATTTATGCTACATTTAAACATTTCAATTTTCAGTTATAGAAATTGTTAAAAAAAACTTTAATTAATTTCAAACAGATTTATTAATTACAATTTCTATATTAATGTCACACGCTTTGAACATTCTTCAGATGAACACATTTTACTTGTTAAAAGAACATTTTCAAGTGACTTAAATAACAAATACATACTCGTCAACCAACTCTCTAAATTCACTGAATTACTGTTTACACAATTGTTGTTATGCACATATAAATTTCATTTCATTATGCATCTTGTTAAATGTTATTCAACTTGTTTGTTTATTTCTTGCTAGTACATTTATAAAGTAAAAATGGTACCGGTTGATTCGAGGTCCTTCAACCTGCTAGAGTTGGTAACCCTGACGTTCCAGTGGTCACATAGCAATAAATTAGTGACCCCTAATGCAAATATGTGAGGCAAAATATTAAGCAATATTTGATAAGAGAATAACTGACAATCTCTCATGAAACCGCCATATTACTCCAACAAAATCCGAATGGATATGGCCATTAGCAATCACGTAGAGGCAAATCGTGCTCAATTTGATCGTGTACAACCAAAAAATACATGTCTATAATTCTGAGATGAGGTATTATTAGATTTATAATAACCAGAAATTCATAAACAGATGTCCTCAAGGACACATGGCACAGTGGATAAAGACGTTAGTTAGATCCATTGACAGGACTCAAACAGTGAGTTAAATAGCTGGTTAATGCGGTGGAGAACAAAGAGAGGGGAATTAACAAGGGATAACAGATAACTGACATGACATGGCACGTGGAACTAGAACAGTCTACCCCAGCGAGCGAAATAAAGGGTTCATTTCGACATTCCAATCCGCTGAAGTAGGCCGGAGCGTACAATGGTCGAAACGTTGTGATAAATATGGCAACAAAGATGAGGATGATAGTCCGAACAATGTAAATAGTGTACAACCGAACAATATGCAGATATTCAGTTCTACACGTAAGAAACGTCGCAAATAAATTTTCTTTCTCACAACAAGTGGGATCCATACACATTATTGCTTAATACTACCAAGGGATCTTATTAATTTCCTTGAAAGCCTTAAGCAATCCAAACTAATAGTTAAAGGCAAATAAACCCTTCTATATTTAAATAAAGAATATTCCCAAGTAACAATGCATACTTCGACTAAATCTCTAAGTACACTATCTGTACAACTGTTGTTATTCATATATAAATTCCATTTAATTATGCAAATAATTAAGGTCATTCAACCCGCTACACGCTCTCTTTGAAAGAATGCAGGTAAGAGTTCATCACCGTCTTAGAATAGACCCATCAATCATCTCAGCTCCATTAACAACATTATTGAAGCTATAATCAACAAGAAAATCTCCTTGATAATATAGCTTCAAAAAGATTATCACCACAATAGGGATAACCTCATGAGCAATAATCAGTACGGATTTCCGTCGGTTCGGTCCGCTGTGATATCCAAACAGCCATCACACAATCAGCTATGTAATCACTGAAAGAGTCATCTCAGTTATGAAGTCGTACTTAACTGGTAGGTCCCTGAAGGCAATTGTTAATCCCCAGACCTCCGAGGCCCAAGCGATCAACGCAGGCGTTCGCCAAGACTCGCCTCTTGGTCCATAGACTCCGATCATTTGTGAACATCTATGCTGATAATAGAACGGTATATGGAGATATATCCAAAAATTTAGATGACCAGAGCTTGGTAGCTGATCTCTCCTCTGATCTAGATTTAACAGCGCTGTAGCGCGAACGACTGGTGATCACATTCAATGCGTCGGAAGCCAAACGAGTCACGACCCATCATCACTGAGCCGCCGGTCCAGAAATGAACGTCGCAGGGAGGCCCCGTGCTTTGAACGCCTATTGGGGCTCAACCCAGACCTCAAGTGGAAGTTGAACGTATGAACAGCTTTAATAAAAAATCAAACCTGTTTGATTGATAAACGTTTTCATATTTGTTCTTTATCTTATATATATATATATATATATATATATATATATATATATATATATATATATATATGGAAAGGAGAAACTACACACAAAACATCCTTTATAAATAATAAATATCCAATAACAATAGCAACATACATCTAATAAACACAATTTAAAGCACAACAAAAATACTGTTGATTTATTTTGTTATCACTTCAATTACATTAAAGATGAAAAAGCAATAAAAAATCAAATCCTTCGATATATCACCCTTGCATGTAGTAAAAATATCATCTAAGTATCTGTCTATATTTCTGAGATGAGGTATTATGTACACTATTTATATTATTCGGACTATTGTCCTCATCTTTGTCGCCATATTTATTACAAAGTTTCGGTCGTTGTACGCTCCGGCCTTCTTCAGGTGATTGGAATTTCGAATTGAACCCTTTATTTGGCTCACTGGGGTAGACTGTTCTAGTTCCACGTGCCATGTTCAATGGATATTAGTTATCAGTTATTTCCTGTTAATTCCCCTCTCCAAGTTATCCACTGCCTTAACCGGGTACTGAACTCACTCTCTTTCGGTCATGTCATTGGATCTAACCAACGCCTTTATCTACTGTACTATGTGTCCTGAAGAAGGCCGAAATGTTGTAATAAATATGGCGACAAAGATGAGGACAATAGTCCGAAGAATGTAAATAGTATATCATCTAAGGTTTATCGGTCACAAATAATTAAAATCTATCTACCTTGTAACAGCACTTCCCCACGAAAAAAAACCTACTTTACAAAAGACCTAAACTAGTGATGTTCTATCATGAAAGAGTGGACCCTGAATTTTCACCTATCACAATGAACAGGTGTTCTCTCAGACTTTGAGTGCCTATTGAGACTCAATCCAAACCTCAAATGGAACTTGTACATACGATCAGCTATAATAAAAGTCAAACATGTTGTATTGATAAACGTTTTCTTGTTTGTCCTTTACTTTATATATATAAGGTAAAGAACAAATGAAACACCGAAAGGCCGTGTAATATCTAAATTCCTATATGACAGCATGCATATAGATCTACATATGGTCTACCTCTAGATGAAGAAAAGATCTGAAGCAAAAGTGATGTGATTCTAGTAATGGATGCTGAGAATATCATGCATAGAACATCTAAAAACAACGGAATATTTAAGGAAATTAAGAAATGGAAAACAATAGCTGGCATTTCTGGGATACATAATGAGGAAAGAGAGTCTGGAGAATGTAACACACACAAGACATATCAATGTCAAGAAAAGGTGAAAATAGTGAGTAATCACTTGCAGTGAAGGAATGACAGTAGAGTGGGTATATGTTACTGATCCTTCTATGTGGATTGTCCCACTGGGACGTTGCTGATCATGGCTCTCCACAACTTCGAATCCTTTTTAATGCATTTCTACCATGCATCCAAACCTCATTCCGCCATTAATTGACCTCTAAATTGTCCGGTAGGTTTCCCGTTGCCTCCTGCTCTTTATTTTGCCTTCGATACGCCATGTTAGTATCAAATTCTCGAAGCCCTCCTTCCTCGTTATGTATCCTAAAAATTTCAGTCATCTCTCTCTCTCTCTCTCGTATTTTCAGTATAAGAATTGTTTTTGTTTTCATCTTCCTTAAAACTTTCATGTTACTCACATTTTCAGTCCATGGTATTCTCAGCATCCTTATGTAGAACCACATCTATGTCGTCACAAGTTTTTTCTTCATCTATAATCACTCACTGCCCTATAAGAGGACTTATATTAAATAACTATTCAGCAGTATTTCCTTGAGTTTAACGAAATTTTCTTGTTTCTTAATAGATTGCTTAGCTTTTAGAAAGCATCTTTTGATATTCCAATGCGCATTCACATTTCAGTGTCGAGTTTTCCATTCTCTCCAGGAGTTACAGCAACAGAAGACAGTATGTTGTGAAAGGCATGATAGCCTAAGCCTCGAAAGGTCAAGATTGTTTAAAAGGAAGTTGTTGGAGTTATTTACAACCTCAATGGGTTATTTAATGCCGACAAGAATTTTAAGATAGATTCGTATGAATAGAATATGTATTCAATGTAAGAAATCAGTTTGTATATCAGGATTCATTGATGTAGACGTTTTGTCGAGAGTCAAATGTATTGCAGGTAATTTAAAAAAAGATGTATTGGAAATTTTGTTTTCAAAAATGCATTGCTAGTATTTTTTTACATTCACATTGTTTTGAACCCAATTGGGGGTTAACTATTTGGCCGATAGGTGGGACCCTAACAGGTGTTACCACCCCGGGTCAAAGTGGAGCCGGGAACGATTAAGAGGTGGTTCCATGCTCCTAAAAATCCTCTCAATCAGAGGCTTTGCTGCCGGATGTAATTTATCATCGTACCCAGGACGCTAAGCACTTAGGTAAACAAGTCTTCTATAATTCGTGTTCTGTCAGTTATAACTATAAACAGATTTTTACACACAGTGACGACCTCAGCATTATAATCACTGTTAGTATTTGCTAGCTTTGTAGAACATGAAGCCATACGTGAAAGCCCAGTAAAAATCATATTCCCTAGAATTATGAGTTGGTTTCGTTAATGAAATCGTTAACCATCACTTTATTGGGAGCATTGAACATGTTTTGTAGATGTTTCTAGACAGGCCTTCTACAATTTTCTTAAAGTCCATTAGAGGTCATTTTCCTTTTTTCGAAGGAAATCGATATATGACGGTTCCGTATAGGATACAGGTTCGATTCCTGTCGGAGGACGCATATTTTCTATGACAATTTCTTGGACATTCAGGCCGGTAAATGTTGTTAATTCTGTTTGTTATAAACAGAGCACTTACTTAAATGTTTGTATATATAAAAATATAGACAGATGTAGAAATTTTATTTAATAAAATCCTAAATTTGTCTAACGTTAAAAAAAAATGAAAACTTATGTAGCACTTAAAATAAATACAATGGACAAAGTTCAATGTCCTTTTGGTTTCTGTAAATTCTATATTGTAGATTTAATGATAACTAAATATACTGTTATGAATTAGCTCACTGTAGCTTGCATGAAGTTACCTGCAAGTTATTAGTGTTAGTCTTAGTAGATTTATGAATATTGTTGCGTTTTTCTAACGTGATTCTATTAGTGTTAGAAGAAATATCTTTTATCTGTAGTCCAATCCATATCTTATGAATACTTCGATTGTTTGAATTGTAGTTGAAGAAAACGCTTGTGCCAAGTGACTGACTCTTGAAATTCACATTATGCTCTAAAAGTGCCACCAAAAGAAACCTTGTAAAAGCTGCTTAAAAATAACAATAATAATAATTAGAAAAATATATTCCTGGCCTCGAATATTTTGTTATTCGCAAATTTCTTTTTCTTTTCTTTCCAATCACATTTCTGTTTTATTAAGATTTGATTGTGAAATAAAATTGGTGAAAGTCAAGACAAAACGGAAGGAAGGAAAAGCTGAAATACAAACAAATTAAAAGAAAAAAAATGGAAAAAAGATGAGAAAATACGAGAAAAAAAGTTATATTTTAACTGTATCCATCAAATTTGTGAAATGGAATTTACATTTACCGATCGATATTTTCACTGAAAATATTTTCCATTACTTTAAACAATTTCTTTGTGCATAAGACGAAGAAAAGAAAAGAAATTTATATAGCGAGAAAAAAAAAAAAAAATAATAATAATAATAATAATCCCCCCAAAAAACCCCGGAACAAGGAGAGTCAAAATTTGAAATATGAGTTACAGCATTGGCAGGTGTTAGAAAAAAAGACGCTATTGAAAGAAACTGTCTCCTGAAAAGGCGAACAATTGATAGTCATTCAGTATTTCACTGTACGATTGCTTCCGATAAATAAATAATAAAAAAATGGTTTCCGTGGTTTGTAAATTAACCTTTTCGCATCATCCATTTTAGAGTCGAGCAACCAATTCTTCATGTTCTAAAGAAGTTTGAAAAATAATGTCTTTTTTTTTATATAGTTACTACCACATTTCAAATTCGAAATGGTTTGCTGTCGTGTTTATTAGTAAAGGTTTTCGCTTGACAAGTCGAACATTTTTAGTCCTGTTGCATCTACTATTTATTGTTTTTCTTTCTTTCTGTGAATTGACTTGTCCTGAAAAAAAAAGTGAATGAGTGAATAAAATCATTTAACACTTCATTAATTCATCTTGGATCATTCCAGAGTTTTATAATTTGGTTAGCTCTTCACCGAATACAGCGTCCTGGGTAAGACGATAAACTACATCCGACAGCAATGTCTCTGATCAGGAGGCTTTGAAGAGCGTAGAACGACCTAATAATTGCTAGTGTTCCCAGGTCCATCCTGACCCGGGGTGGTAGCACCTGTCAGGGTCACAGCTAGGGGCAAATAGTTAACCCCCGCAAAAGGGGTCAAAACACTATGAAAGTATAAAAATAGATTTTAATAACAGCAATATATTATTATCAGAATTACATCTTTGAAAAAGAAAATATTACCAGCAATATATTTTTGAAAATTTTTTTATATTACCAGCAATAAAAATCTTGTCCGGATTAAATAACCCATTGAGATTGATATGCCGTAAAACAAAACAAAACAAACAAGCAAAATACAGTTTTAATACAAAGTATGGAAATAAAACACTGGACTCAGTAATAATGAAGTACAAGGCACACTTGAAAAACTAACAAACCAAGAAAGGATGCTCATTTGATGCTGTAAGGACAACAAATAATAGTAAATTTATATAAATAATTTATTCAACTTAGGCTACAGTTTTACCATTTATTTTCGTTAGACAATGCTATTATAAATCTGATTCGCACTGGGAGCTCCGTATTTGTGACCTTGTGGCAGAGAAGGCTAAGTTTGCAAAATAAAAATAACCTTGTGGCAAACATGTATATGCTTAAAATACAAGTATTGTGTATGCCCTATCACCCGTATACTTACCTATATTTATCCATTTGGTTATCTATCTATCTATACATATATATATATATATATATATATATATATATATATATATATATATATATATATATATATATATATGTGTGTGTGTGTGTGTATGTATATATATATATATATATATATATATAATGTGTGTGTATGTATGTATATATATATATATATATATATATATATATATATATATATGTGTGTGTGTGTGAATGTGTGTGTATATGTATATGTATATATGTAGGTGTAATTATTTGTATGTTATAGGCGCGGTACTTATTAGAAAGCGCTCAGTATCAGAGATAGAGCTATGTTGAACCAGATGTATGTATATGTCTATATATATATATATGTATGTGTGAGTATGTGTATATTTGTGTGGATATGTGGATATATTTATATATGTGTGTACATGGGTATATGTATGTGTGTATGTGGGTACACACCTATGTGTATGTATATACGTGTATATGTTATTGTGTATTCGCATGTGTTTTTGAACATAAAAATATAGGTCCTTGCTAGATTAGATAAGCGTTATATTTATTTTTTTATATGTTTATATTTCATTTGTAACCTGTAGTTGATATTAAATTTGTCAAATTTTCTTAATTACACAGCGGCCCTTTCAGTAAATGTCCTTCAATTTCACTTTCCTTCGCCCCATCTCTCTCCCCCGCCTCTTCTTTCCTTTCCCTCCCTCTTATTCTGATCTTCAACATTAGATCGTCTATGGTGTGTGTATGTCACCACGAAATGTATCTTTATGCATTACACATCCGACAACATTCATATTTCTCTTACTTAAACCCCTTCCACTGACCTCTCCTACAATTCTCTTTGTTAAGGTTTTATCTCCCCCCTTCTCTAGTCTGTTACCCCTCTATAGCTCTAACATTCGTACCACACCCTCATACTTACACTCTCTCTAAATTCTGTTTTTATTTCCGGAGATGTTTTTTCTGTTTTCTTTTTGAATTTGTAGGTCTGATGAATTGGATCGTATTTACGATTCCAATGGAATAAATTATGACCATGGAATATTAGTGTTTAAGCCTTTTTTTATATATATATATATATATATATATATATATATATATATATATATATATATATATATATATGTATTTAAATACACACACACACACACACACACACATATATATATATATATATATATATATATATATAAAAGCTATTATTAACTAATGCTTAACTTTGTCTACGAACTGAGTTAAATATAAACTTCCATTGTTAGATGTTCTCGTGAATACAGTACCAACACTTTCAGCACTTAATTATATAATAACCCACTAGTAGAAACTCTTTTTACCTTAATTTTAAGAGTGAAAGCCCACTTAGATATGAAGTAGAAGTTATAAAAAATTCATAGAGTACACGAGAACTCATCCTCTCGTCTGCTTTTCCTCAAAGAACTCAACAATGCAAAACAGACACTAGTTAACAATGGTTTTCCTAACCACCTTATCGACCACCAGATTATAATACTACTTTCCAAGGTAATCAATAACGATACTGAACACACAGACAAAAACAATAACATTAACATCTACAAAAGCCAAGTACACGTCAATTATAAGCAAGATGAATTTTCCCTTGGAAATATGATAAATAAATACACTATCCCAGTCGACCTGAACAAGAAAATTAAATTATCTATTACGAAAAATTAAAAACAGCTTACCTTATAAAAAAATATCGACTGCAAATTGAAAACTACAAAGAACCAACATTATTTACGAGTTCATGCCTCTTAAAGAAATGTGTTACTGATCAAACTAAACTCATAAATAATTACATAGGTCAAACTACTACATGCCTATTCAGACGACTTCTGTTACACCAATCCGACCACAGCTCCATTAGAACCCATTTAAGCAGACACGAAAACCTAACAAAATCCATCCGAAATATACTAGTAGAAAATACAAGCATAATAACCTCATCCACATGTTAAAAAACATTAAAAATATTGGAAGCCGTAATAATAAAAAGAAAACAGTCAACACTCAGTACATTATCTATGAACGCGGCCACAATGTGCTGACCGTGTTTTGAAAAAATGTCCCTGTAACTCTAGATACATGCATAACAAAACCCATTCATTCAGTGAAAAGTAAAAATGTTGTGGCCAAAAAAGGTAACACTTGTACGAACACAAGAATTATTAAACAAAAAGCTTAATCGCAGAAACTTTTGAGTCATCTTTAACGAAACATATGAAAACGGATTGCTGTAGAATATATATATATATATATATTAACAAAACATATATATATATATATATATATATATATATATATATACCATGTCTCTCACAGTATTCCTCACCACCCTATATGTTCACCTTATATAAGCTTAATACTCCCCTTCAAAATCTAAATTTTAATTTCATTTTTTCAACTTTGAAAATGAAGTCTGAAGATCCAGAGAAAAATAAAATCTCTGGTGAAATAAGTTATAACTAATGGAACCTTACAGTGGTCTGTTTTTTTTTTAAATTAAATTATTCGCTCTGACTTAACATTGAGCTCTCATTTCATCCCCCTTGGAATTATGCATACGGTTTACCAAGATTTTCGTTACTTAATTATATATATATATATATATATATATATATATATATATATATATATATATATATGTTAGTCAATTAAGCGAAAGAAAGTGGATAACGTCACTAAGATGAAAAGAGCTACTGGGAGTAAAAGAGAATGAAAAGACTTGAAAAGACTTTAGAAAGACAATCCTAAGAATGAAAGACTGGATCAACCTCTACTACTGTCCAGAAGATTGAAGAGGAGTGTGAACCAAACGTTAGATATCCTACAATTTCTAGCGTCAGAATTCATCGATACCCATAAACCTAACTTTCAAGGCACACATGCTTTTCCAACTTGGAAGATTGGCGCAGCATAATCTTCTCAACGCCATTTGACCCAGTGATTTACTAAATTCAGCAAAGTTATTTTAGTAAATATCAATATTGGTGATTTATTTAAAAATAGTTTTATGTAGCCTCCGATATAGATTAAATTTATTACATAGTGCAGACTTTTCAGAGGGGCTCTCATGGCCGCATGTAACGTGGCACAAAACTAATATTCTTTCAGAAAATTCAAACAGTAAAGTCAGTTAAAGTGCTGAAGGAAAGCAAGAAATGGACTAAACCCCAATTGCAAGAAGACAGAATATATGGTTGTTTGCAAAAGGAAAACACGGAAGATGTAAATTATATATTTGATGAACCAAGATGGAAGTGTTTTAACAGATGATGTTAAATAAGACACAAGTATCGGAAGTCATATTTGGATAGCGGAATATGCCTTCCAAGACATATATGGCAAAGTGTTAAGAAGCTGAAAAAATCATAAAAAACAGTCCTTATGTTGTAAATGCTAGACAATTTCCTCACAGATTATGAAAAGACTTGAAGCAACAGAAATGTTGTTCTACAGAAGGATGATGAGGATACAATGGGCTGAACATGTGAGCAAGGGCGATGTTTTAGAGAAAATGGAAAACAAAAAGCTCGCATATACATATCACCAGGAAGAGAGAGTTGATATTTCTTGGGTAAAAGAAAATCGTCTTGACCTGAAAAAAGTTGATATTCACTTTACAGGCAGATTGAAAATTGAATCAAGAGGGACAGAGCAAAACAAATTCTTCATAAAAAAACAACGGAATTATCATGCCAAATTAAAGCAAATCAAGTTTGTGGATAAATATAGGGTGGAGGAATAATATATATTGAGGAGAGATAACAAAAATGGAAAAAATATTAAAAGCTAGAAAAATAAATATATATATATATATATATATATGAGAGTCAAATGATCGCCAACGACCTGAAAAA
>CAHIKZ030004686.1:5737500-5797500 GCA_903632075.3 Acanthosepion pharaonis | reverse complement strand
GTGAGTACTGTTAGACGATGTGTTCATCAATAGTGACAAGTGACATGTACAGCAAGATCTGTGTGGTCTTGCGCAGCTGTTAACCCACTAAGAGTTTCTCGAAAATACGTATATCTCCAGTGTTGGCAATCCTGTAGAAAATAGCCTTTCGTAGCTGAAACCTCGCTCTATACTGTTGTGTTTTCTGTATCTTTTTTATTTTCCGCTGAAGTCATTATTTTCTGAATGCCCATCGCGAAAAATCATCTTAGTAGCCGTAGTTTAATAACGGAAATAATTCATGCAACGAATATTTAATACACTTCCTTCCTTCCTTTCAGTGGTGAAAATAGATCTGATCTATCGAAAAATATAAATGAAATATTAAGATTAAAATTCAGCTTTTATGCGTGTGTGTGTCTCTCTCTCTCTTTGTTTATGCCTTTGGGTATTGGTTTGCGTTCATCTCATACTGGGTCTCGTGTTGCATTCATCAGGGTTACTCCCCAGTAATGGGTTAAATAGCAGGACTTGTATCTAGAAAAATCATTTTACCAAACGTTTGTTAATACAATATTCACTGGGAAAATCCAAAATATGCTTCGGTTTAAATTATCCCTTTAACCCATACTTTCAGCCTTGTGTTACATCTAAGCTACGCTGTGAAGATCATTTTACGAGCATCTCGAGGCGGTGTAATGGTTAGCAAAGCTTGGAAAATCGCTATATAAAATATATGTTGTGATTCAAAAGAGGAACAACTGTCCATTACTAAAAAATTATCACTTGACGACAGGCAAAATATTTTAAAGAGAAATTATGACCTTCCTCTTGTCTCATCACAAAAAATATCCTTAATATATTGTAATGTAATTGTCATCTTTGATAATGACTTATGTAAGCCGAAAGCTTAGATAAGATTAAAAAATATGTATCAATATTGTGATTTTCTTTCTTCGTTTAATGATAATGTTATTAAGCTTATCAGACGATATGAAAAGAATTTACATAAAATAAATAAACAACACTTGTCTAAATTATTTAATGAAACATGCATCAATATATATATATATATATATATATATATATATATATATATATATATATATATATATGTTCAGGTAAGATGAGAACGAATAGAGTACAATTCCAACGTTCCTAACATTTAATTTAAAAGAGGCCTCAATACAAAGTAGAGCAATATTATAAACTTTTTAAATTGTTATTTTATTGCCCTACCTCCGATTGACAATGAATTGTACATATGGCGACTAGTTAGGACTTTCACAGAGACAATGAGGTATTATGGTGGATGTAGTAAGAAAGATAAATAAGAATGGGTTGTTGTGGTGTAAGAAATATTGTTTATGTTTGGGTCAGTGTTTGTTGTTAGCTAAGTTTAAAGTTAAGGCAGAAGAAAACCGTCATTTTCCCCATTTTCCTTTTGGTTTTGTGCCAGATTTTGTATAAATACAAATAAATATTTCACCAATCTACCCTATCCTCTGATACTATACGGATCACTATTCTCTGTATTATTCACTATACTGTTTCTCGATACTAATCACCATACGGATTACTATATATATAGCTGTAATGAGTTTAACAAGCATATGACTCAAAATCCTACTGTGAGTCCTTGTCTACTGTTGGATTTAAAACTTGGAAAGATTTCAGCAGAAACATCCAATTTAATCTGTAGGACGTATGGTTAAAGTAAAGCCGGTGATCGTGCAGGTCAAATCTGGTTCAGAAGCGTTTCAGCTGAAAATGTGACGGTCAACCTACTGTATCTATACTATTATTACACTTATCGCTATTCACTATACTATTTCTCTATACAATTTCTCTATACTGATCACTATACGGATCACTATTTCTACATTATCCTGGATTATTATACCGATCGCTATTCTCTTTGCTATTCACTATACTATTTCTCTATATTGATCACTATACGGATTGCTATTCGGTGGTTATTTTTCGAGAGAGTATCATCGAGTAAGTACTATTAGTGTGAATGTTATTTGAAGGCGTCTGACACAAGTATTGTTCAACAGCGTTACTATAGTTGTATCTGAGATTACAAAGTCTCTACTACAACGAGAATTACGAAAGTGACAACGAGTATTCATCGACATCAAAAAAAAAAACATATCTATGTCTGACATTCTCTACTGTCAGAGTGTCGTTTTTTTTGTTCAGAATAAACAAAGATATTTTAACAATAAATTGCACGTAGTA
This sequence comes from Acanthosepion pharaonis, assembly GCA_903632075.3. Taxonomy (NCBI): domain Eukaryota; kingdom Metazoa; phylum Mollusca; class Cephalopoda; order Sepiida; family Sepiidae; genus Acanthosepion; species Acanthosepion pharaonis. The sequence continues at coordinate 5,795,277 of CAHIKZ030004686.1, read as the reverse complement.
GGTTAACGCAACCAAAATAATTTAGTGCCCTCAGTCAGTTTCGTGGCACTGTTGGCTGAGCAAGGATTTTAAAACACTGTTAACTGTAGAAATTTCTTTTTAATTTTATTATTAAGAATCGTAATCTGGTGTTTTCGCCAAGGTTCAATACGCAGATTCGCTGTCGAGATTCAAGTATATTCGAGCAGGAAAATAAATCCTTGTACAAATACACACGAAGAACATATAGGAAAGAAATCTATTTCTGAAAATATTGCATTTCTCTTGTTAATATTACCAACATTTTTTTCTATTCGAGTAAAATAAGTAGAACAAAAAATAGTGAATAAACATGGACGCTAACTAAACGTCAAATGACGGGGAAAGTTGATACAAAACACAGCTGCTGTAAAATATATCAAATAAAATAAATATAAAATATAGAAATAAACTATCGAGATGTTTTCTTGTTTGTTGTTTTGTAAATTCAGCAAATAAGACTTCCTTATTATTGCCGATAAGACTCAGGGAAGTGAGGTTTTTTTTATATCGTTTTAATGTTATTGAAATCTTATAGAAATTATTTTCGATACGGTTTACTTATTTGTATAACGTTTTATCACTTTTTTTTTTATATCGATACAGAAAATTGAATTCCGAGTGTTTTAAATCTTGGCTTTTATTTTTTTAGAATCTTTTTTTTCCCGCCTCCAACCAATACATTTAAAAGCCATCTTTGAAATAAAATTGTAAAAAGCATCTGTCACGTGAAAATCCTTGAAATAAGGCCTCTTGAGCAAGTATATATATATATATATATATATATATATATATATATATATATATATATATATATATATATATATATATATATGTGTGTGTGTATTTTTTCTCCGACATTATTTCTTATTACTCTGACCGTTATTTTAGTGGGTATACGTTCATATCCGTGTTTTTTAATTTCCCTGTTTAATAAAAAAAAAGAAAAGAAAACTAAACACGTATTCCCACTAAAATAAACACGTATTCCATATATAAATATATATATCATATATATATATATATATATATATATATATATATATATATATATGAGAGGTACAGTGGATAGCGGCTCGGATTGACGAATCGGAGAGCAGAGTTTGAATCCATTACATTCATTTTTATTCCTCTTCTTTATGGGTAAATAGCAGGACAGACTGAGTTCTATAGCCTTGGATGGCAATTGGTCTAGGAGAGGAACAACCCCTCGGAGGTTGGTTTGTGCTCCCAGTCTCTGTATTCGGCCCTTTAAAATCTGTGGTTGGTTCTGCACAAAGCTTTCACCACTATAATCAAAATCGTATGTGCTTTTGTCTGAGCTGCTTGCCGCTCATACGTCGGGAGAGTCCACTATATATATATATATATGTGGTTATATATGTATTATATAATAGTAGTCTTTCTTTTATGCAGTAGTTTCACTTTCACAGACAAGATGCTTTGATTTATTTTTTGATAAAATTTCTTACGTGATCTTTTAATTTTTTCACTAGATAAATTATATAAAAACTGTCCAATTGTTCTTTCTTTCCGAGCGCTTTCGGCTATACCATTAGCCATTTTCATGCTTGAAATATATTAATAAGAAATTGATTGTTGTATTTATGCATTTATATAATGTTTTCATTTTCAAAGCACGAAACAATATGTCCATGTTGATAATAGCATCATCTACATGTAAAAAAGGCTAAAAATAATGAAAGCCTTATTAATAAAAACAAAAAAAAAACACTCAAGATTTTGTGTAGCGATTTAAAAATGTTTTTATAATAACCTCTTATAATATATATATATATATACACACACACACACACACATATATATATATATATATATATATATATATATATATATATATATATATATATTATGAATTGACAAAAGTCCAATTATTTTTTTAGACATTTTAAAAAAAAAAATGAACGTACAAACATAAAAAATGTCTTAAAAAAATAATTGTCGGACTTTGTCCATTTCATAATGTGCGATGTCATTTCTTTACATTTGGATACGCTTTGAGAAGATATGAATGAATGAGAGAAAATAATGGAGAATTGTGTTTAAAAACAGTAAAATCAACCTTGCTAACCGAATGCTCCTCTGTAACGCAATCGGTTAAGGCACGTCAGGCTATATGACCGTTCCGTATAGGATACAGGTTCGATTCCTGTCAGAGAACGCATATTTTCTATGAAAATTTCTCGGATATTCAGGCCGATAAATGTTGTTAATTCTGTTTGTTATAAACAGAGCACTGACTTAAATAATTGTATCGATAAAAAAGAATGTATAAACATAAAAATGTCTTAAAATAATTGTCGGACTTTGTCCGTTTCATAACTTTCAGACTGTTTCAGGCCTGGTGATTACGTTTAGCATGAAAAAGTCTGTAACCTCTGAATGCTGGCTTCAATGTTCATTTTTATATTTATATGCTTTATCTCTGATTGCGCAGTTTATCCAATAAAAATAAAATACCTTAAAACTATATTTCTCTATGGACACACACACAGACACACACACACACAGACACACACACACATATATATATATATATATATATATATATATATATATATATATATATATATATATATATATTTGAGAGTGTGAGTGTCTGCAGTATTTCCAAACATATTTTTTTTTTTTCAAAAAGGAATTTATTCATAAGTATTTTAAAAAGATGTTATTTATATTCTATATAAATTGATGAAAACCTAAATCCCCCGGGTTTTTTAAGCTTAACGGCTTCTCTTCTTGTTCATCTACGGATGTTTATTGCCTCTTCGTTGCATCGTCAGATATTCTCTGTTGAACGCTATTTAGACGCCTATAAAAATCAATAGCCATCACCTTATTCATCATAATATTACGCCAAATTCACAACGCAAGAAAAGAAAATTATGCCAACATTTTTTTTAGTAATTTTGCAAATGCACTGGATATATTTTGTCAATGCTTCTTGCTAATGCAGTTAACTGCATTTTTGTATGTAAAAAAAGATAATTCTGCAATTTGAATCATTTAAAATATGCATAAAATCTAACAGGAAACAAGAGAAACAAATAACAATGGAATAGTAAACTAATTTCCTTTACACATTAACCTTGAATTATTCCGTTCTTTTATCAGTAGAAGAAAGTATATTGTATTAATATTGTCAAATAGTGATATTAAGGACGAGTAACCGAAAAATATATAAAATAATAAAGATAAGGATGCGTAACCGATACAAACAAAGACACACACACACGCACAAACAAACACACACACACACACACACACACACACATATATATATATATATATATATATATATATATATATATAAAGAGAGAGAGACTGAGAGATAAAGATAAGGATGCATAACTAATATATATATATATATATATATATATATATATATATATATATATATATATATATATAGATTTAGTTTATGGAAAACTAGGTAATCCGTATGGGTAGACCCAAGGAGGATAAAATCCAGAGAGCTCAATGTAAATCCAGAGCAAATAATTTAAATAAGAAAAAATTAAGTGGTCTGTTTTATTTACACACACATATATATATATATATATATATATATATATATATATATATATATATATATATATATAAAAAATACGAAACTAGTTTGCACTAAACCGCGCTACTCGATAATGCAGGAATACTCAAAACACCAAACACATAGACACATTAGTTTTATCTATATGATTATTATAACCGTAAATTTATTTATAGTATGTCACTGGGCTTGTAAATGTTGTGATGTCCTCCCTCTAAAGAGTTTATGTCGGATTTTTCCGCCTACTACAAAATTAGTAGGAGAGAAAGCCTTGGGGAAAACTGTCGAATAGATTGAACGCTTGGTCAACCGACTCACCCTCACTAGTCGTGTAATACTCTACGGTTGTACTTACTGTTTAATATATGATATATCTGCAACACTTTGCTGTTCCTTTAACCATTTGCTTGGTCACAACAGTAAAGTGTCAACTTAGAAACTAGTATCGAAGAAATGATTTTAAACTGAGTCTGGTTCATCATTGATCATCTCAAACATTTTCTTGTCAATGAAACGATACAGTGATAAAGAAATTTAAAGGAGCAATGTAGTCGATACTGCGCAAGTTTCTGCCATTATCCTTGTGTACAGAGGTGAACAAGAGTTTTCATAAGAATATAGTTGGTTACAAGATTAGAAATACAATAGAATCCCTTATTTTAAAATGGAAGTACCATGGACATCTCAAGCTAACAGTAATGATACTACCGCTCTCCCAAGTCAGAAGGTCTCCTGCTACTGAGTTTACGCTTATTTTTAAAACCTATAGAAATGCTGGAGTTATTATTTGCGTTTACCAGTATGGGTTTTATATGTGAATAAGCACGCTCACCAGTAGGTTGTATTTTTTTTCTGGTGAGGAGGATAGATAGAAATCTAGAACAATAGAGTAGACTGGGCTATATAGAAATTGTTGTAGTCTTCATCGACGGGCAGAGGGCTTCCTAGACTGAAATCAACGCGTCTAGCATTTAAAGTCCCCCCTCCCTCGATAGAATCAATTGCTACTTGTCCGAGACTTCAAACTGGAAAACAATGGAAGTCGTTTAACTTGGAGAGGGGGGTGGTCTTCGCTCAGTCTGTTACTCAAGACTTGCTACGCATTAAATAATATCTATCCTTAATTAAACCCAGATGTATAGATTGAAGTGGTCAGGTGCTCAGCTGTGCAGTGACCCTACGATCACACCCGGTCAATGGATTGATGATGATGATGATGATGATGATGATTTCTATGTTGTCTTTATATTTCTTGGATAATTAATCGGCATTTTGATCTTTAAAATTCGAGATGGAAAAACTTTTTTTCCTTAATAATTTGTTGCTTAATAATTTTTTTCTTACTACTTTATTTCATAATACAGTAGAATCTCAGACAAAGAAGGCCTTCCGGATATGAGGAATTGGTTACAAAGTCCGGATATGAAGAATTGGTTACAAAGTCCGGATATGAGGGGTCATATTCAGATTAAAATAAAAGAATTGAAATCACGTTTAACATATATTTTCAAGGTTTTATAGTAAACAAAATAAGCTAATGACGAGTGAAATGTAATGGAAGTGATTTTAAGTAAAAAAAAAAAATGAATTATGTAATGTTAATGAAAATTCATTAAATTAAGTATGCCATGTATGCAAAACAAATAATGTAACGAGGATTTTTTAATCGCCGTTTCATGATGATTCTTTCTCTTCTAATGTCATTGTCAACTTTTTCCGTATTTCGTTTTGCTTTAGTTCTTGAAATTTTTTAAACGAAATACACCTTTTAACTCTGCGTGCGTTATTGCAATCGTCATAGCTGAATGCTGGCTTTCTTTCCATAAAACTGATAACCTTTTCAATAGCTTTTTCAATTTCAGTCCAGGTTTCATCACAAACAGGTTTATTTTATTTCCTTGTTCATTGTGACAATGTGAACGCTGGAGAATATTCATTTGGAAGATTTTATATCATACAATGTTGATTTTCCTATGTTGAACTCAGCCATTAGTTACAATGTACTTTAACTAGCGTGTCGTCTGTTTAAAAGTTCCTCTTTTTGCGAGAACTCCAAAGTTGTTCTTTTCTTCTTCTTCGGTTCATCTTTTGCGCCAATAGAAGCCATTAGTGTGAAATAAGCATAAGCAATTATCCAAAGTAAATTTCCTGAAAAACAGTTACATATCACCCAGATAGTCCAAATAGAGACATCAAAATCATGTCCGGATATGCGGGATTCCGGGTATGAGGTACTCCGGATATGAGGGATTCGACTGTACATAAAAATCACATGAAAAAGAGAAAAAAAAAACGCTTGAAAGTAATTAATAATTGACAAGAATAAGAGAAGTTACAGAGACAAATAAATCAAAAGGCGACGTTTTTGTTGATCGACATTTTGTTTTCCTTAAGAGCGTTGCTTTACATACTGCTTACCTACTACGTTTTATTTATTTATTTTTCGCCACAAATGTATTATTGACTGCCTTTTCTCATTTCTTTCCTCGATATATTCTCTTGAAAATTTAATAACATTCTTGTCGATATTTCTGAAATGAAGAATTATCATTATCTTCGACAGATCTCTTCGAGATATTGTTACAACTTTTGGTTCTTATAACAACAAAGGTTCAACCGTTTACACGTTGAATGTTGTCCTCATCTTTGTTCTTTTTATAACATCGTTTCGGCCGTTAGGCTCTTTGACCTTTATCAGGTGTATGACAGTCCAGGTAATATTACGAGGAAGTCTATCCAGCAGATTAAATAAAAGGTTCAGTTCAGAAATTTCCTGTTGGTTACCTGGATAGATATAGAACTACCGAAACGTACTGTTAACGACAAGAAACATGGTTACTATAATCTACATGCAACTAGTGTAAATCAGGGGTGGGCAACGTTTTTGACAGTGCGTGCCAAAATCGGCCAAAAATCTGGCACAACATTTTTCGACGTGCCAACAAAAACTTTTGAAAGCTCAAAACTATCAGCGACTAAGTTTGGAATCGAGCCTACCTGAAATAATTTGCATAAAAGTATTAGCCTGTTTTTTGTCTTGTTCAGTTCACAAGAGATTCATTCTCTTTTCCCCACTCCCGTTTTATTAATTAAGTTCTTATGAACATTTTCAAACAAGTTCCTTATCAGAAGATAGCCTAAAAACTTTCGGAACAGGAAATATATAAGGCTTTATTTTCTTTATTAGTCATAGCACATTTTTCAGTTCAGTATTCTTTAATATCTGTCTATATTTCTGAGATGAGGTATTATGTACACTATTTATATTATCGGACTATTGTCCTCATCTTTGTTGCCATATTTATGACAACGTTTTGGCCGTTGTACGGTTAAGGACACATGGTACAGTGGATAAAGACGTTAGTTAGATCCAGTGACAGGACCCAAAGAGTGTGAGTTCAATACCCAGTTAAGGCAGTGAAGGCAGTGGAGAACTTTCAGAGGGGAATTAACAGGAGATAACTGATAAATGGCATCCATTAAACATGTCACGTAGAAGTGAGCGAAATAAAGGGTTCAGTTCGACATTCCAATCACCTGAAGAAGGCCGAAGCGTACAACGGCCGAAACGTTCTAATAAATATAGCGACAAAGATGAGGACAATTGTTTGAATAATGTAAATAGTGGAGTCTTCTTTAAATTCTCTAATATCTTCTTCATTTGAATGACATCGTTTCTTAGCTAATGATCGTAACATTCTGCACAATCTGTGTGCCATATTTAGCACGCATGCCAAGAGTTGCCGAACCCAGGTGTAAATAATTATAACTCCTCATCCCAGAAGTTCAGACGTAAAGATTCAGCCGTTTTACTCTCCGCTACTCTTCAGGTGACTTTTCTAATCCGATTGTCCAATGAGGTGTGAGGTGTTCTAGTCGAAATATTGTGATGAGATCACTATTTTATTGAATTTTGTTTATTCCGTTTAGTCAACTATTCTATTCAAGTCATTGTCTACCTCCAGGACCAGGGACACGGCAAATGGTAGTCGAGTTAAATGAAATGTCTAGTTTTGCTTGGCGATCGATCTAGATGGACAAATTTGAATTTCAAACCATTTGGGTGTGGTGATACCGAATCCAACCCAATAAAAACCTACGGTTTGGAAGCAACAGCAGCAACATATGTCGTGGAATCTACATTAAGTTTTATTATTGTTCCGCCAATACATGATCCAAGAGCCACTTAAGGTAGAGTTACTAAATTAGTCTATTGTAAGGGCGTACAAGGAGGGAACAAGTATGAGGATATGTAGGATATATAACGGTTGATCCTAAATTTGAGGAAATTAAGATTGTATTAATTGGAGAAATATCTTCGCTGAATCCTGTTCTATAATGAAACAGTTCTTTAGGAAGAAGCTGCCTGAGTAGGACTTCATCTTTACAAAAGGAATACGAGGGGAATAAGGATGAATCGACTTTGTGGACGTGGCATGGTGAGTTCGAACTGTGAACTTCTGAACTGATGGAATACGGAATGTAGTTTGCCCGAACATTTGCCAAGAAAACAGTGAAAGAGTAACGAGAGTCTAACAACGTTTTCGTCGGGGGTATTGTGTGGCCATATTGCTTAATGTAAGAACCACACACGACAAAGTGCAGATGTTTGAGAGCCGCAAGACATGGACAAAATTTACAAACACGTTTTTACTACAAACAGATTTTGTTACAAAATTTTTTTATATAAATATTAAGAAATGCATGCAAAAACATTTATTCATATATGCAGTTTTTAAACAGTTAATTTGTATTGGTTTCAGTAATCACAAAGAAAACACACAGACACACACACGCACATATATATATATATTAAATGTTTTCAAAATTCTTGATTGATGATTGTTTTAGGGTGCTCAACCAACATATTTTCACGAGCCACATATTAAAGCTCAAAGAGCCACATATAGTTTGCGAGCCGCAATCTGGCTCGCGAGCCACAATCTAGCTCACGAGCCGCAATTTGGCTCGCTATCCACGGTTTGACAATCCCTGGTGTGTAGTATTCTGGCTGTGGAGTGGAAAATATTTCATAGCCCACAAGGACGAGCAAACGCTTTTGAATTTTGCCAAAGCTGAAATGTGAGGATTGTGCAGCCTCTGCCAAAATGTTCTAGTAATACAACATTTTGGGCCTGATCTGGCTTTTGTCCCGATAAATAATGGTAAGTATTAGGTTCTTTCTGGAGCAGTCCAAAGAACTGACCAAGTGACTTATTTAAAGATCACAAGTATCCCGATTCACTTAACGAATTAGTCAATTTTCAGTTGAGCTTTGAACTAAAAGTCTTAGAATATTTTAGGAAGTGTTGCCAAAATTTCTTAAAGTAGATATTATAATACATTTTCTTTTCGAAATTGTGTCCACGTCTTGCTTGTTATAATCACAAGTTTTTTTTTTCACCATCCGGCATTATTCTGTTAAGTCCACAGGTGTAGGTGACCTTCATTCTCTTCGTCTTACTGTAGAATATCTTGTATGAGTTAATTCTTTCTCATTAATTGTGCAATGAACCTCAATGAAATAACGTTAGACTTCGAGAGATGACAGTACTGGAGAAACGAAATTCATTATTATACTATAAGAACGTAAGAAGAATAAAAATGGGTTGAATTGAAATGAATAAAAGTCTAAGTTCAGCATTCTCAATAGATGAGTGAATACGACAGATACCTATTATGGTTGAAGCGTCGGGACTATATCAACTTCAAGAGAATATTTGATCAAAGAGTTAATAAATGTATAATATCGATAACTTTCATGTGATTCTTTAAAAAATTATATTTATATGTTTTATAGATATTTTTTTACGCTCGACTGATATAGGTCAATCGAGATTCATAAATTTGGGCTGCGTTTGTCTTCAGAGCGAAAATGGTTGAGTTGTCTTTAAGAAATCAACATTCAAAGTCCGTTTTATATTTATATTTTCCTCCAATATTTAACATGAAGCAACTCCACATTGCTCTATTTTTTCCATATAAATGTTCACTTGAAAATAATGATCCAAACATGACATTGCATTTTATAGCCCAATGTTTATATTATCGGTTGTAAATGAACAAGTAAAAAAAAAAAAAACTCCCCATATTGATACACCCGTCTCCATACGAACACATAATTAAATTAAACATGAATCAAAATAAAATTTAATCAGGAAGATATATAAGTATGAATAATCAGTTAAATACTAATGATTTTTTCTAATTATTTTTGCTAAATTATAGGTGCGTATTATACGTGAGGCTGATATAACAGATAGTTCGAATCCCGGTTGATTTCATTAGATTCAGTTTGGCACAAATAACGGTGCGTGTGTGCATGCATGCGCACATGTGTATGTGTATGTGTATGTGTGTTGTACAGCTAAAAAGACAGTATTTACGCATATATTCAGTCAGTTATGTGCCATATGTGATACACTCTTAGGCGATCATGTATCTTTCGATATATAACTGATGAGGCAAATTTTTCCAGCAGTAGGTTGCCATTTTTTTCTGCGGTAGACAAGTTGCCATCCAAGGCTATAGAACCCGGTCTGTCCTGCTATTAACCCATAGATGGTGGTGGGGGGAAGAAGAAGAGTATTTATACCTTTCCCAAGGACAATAGCACGTAAGTGAATGTAATGGATTCAACTGGAATTCGAAATCGTCTCTCTGATTCCTCAATCTGAGCCACTACATGAGCTTAATATGTTCGTGCAAAGGATTGAATGAAATACGGAGACATGTGACACTCTTTCCAGTGTAGAAATCCTGCTTACATTGAAAATAAGGATTCAAGATTTTCACTTCCATTTGTGTCGAATGTATTAAATTCTGGTTCCTGTGTGAAAAACACAACTGCTTCCTCATTAGTAAAATCTATAATATTTTATTTTTATATATCAATTTAATTTACAAAAATCTTTTCCATTTTTTTATTTATCTAAATTTGAAGGTGGGAGAATATTATTTGAAAACACAATAAGCAAATCAAGTAATATCTTCACGATTGTTAGGCAGTCTCCAAAGCTTAACGTAGCATCTTGAAAGGGTCCATTTACCTGGGACCACCGCTAAACATTACCGCTTTAAACCCATTAATTTATATTATTAGTTTTGTGTTTGCGTAAGAGTGACCTCCCTTCCCGCTAGCGCATACCAACGGGTAATATAACGAGACCAATTCAGTGAGGTGAATTTGTTGACGATTGTTCTCTCTTCCATTAACTGACCGATACATAACAAAGGCGTTCTTCTGTGGACAGTGTTCATCTTTAGATAATCGTGCCTCACTTGCGTTTGCTATCGACTTGGCCACCGGTTTACGTTGGGAACGCGGGAAAATTTGGCCAATGAAAAGAAATATTCCTTGTCTACCCGCTTCTTTTTTTTTTTTTTCTTTTAAAAACAATGAGCTCGAAGATCGATACTGGAGCGCTGTCACACTTGGCTACCATTCATGGCTACCAGAAAAATTGTTTATCAAGTGGAAAAAATTCTTCTGCACACATCTGGACCGACATCTTGTGTGCAAAAGATGACAAAAAAAAAAAGAAGATATTTTTATTTGATTAATGGCGTTTCAGGAGATGCAAACTATTTATATTTATATATGTGTCACGCAGGCTCTACTTCTGTGTATTGGGTTTATTCAGGATGTAAACGGTGATGGCTCTCCACCATTTTCCGTCCTTTGTAATGATGATGGACAGAAAAGGTTTTTTGTGCTGCTTAAAGGAAATAATTTTTGTTTTAGAGGCGTTGTAATTAAGAAATCATCCCTTGATCTAAGTTACTTTCTGCTTGGAGGCCATTTTCTAGATTAGTTGTCAGGTTTACTTTGTCGGGTCGGTCAAGTAAAGTGTCATCTTTATAAAAACCTAATGGGAAACAGATGACATCGGGGAGGTCATTGATAAAGATCAGTCACAGAGTATGGAGTAATAGCGGCTCGGACTGAGGATTCGGAGAGCCGAGTTCGAATTCCAGTCGAATCCATTACATGCTAATAACCTTAGAAAAGGAATGAATCCTCTTCTTCTCCTCCCAGCTATGTTTAAATAGCAGGACAGACTGCAACTTGGATGGCAATTAGTCTAACACAGAAAGAAATGTCACCCTACTGCGGGAAAAATCTGCCTTGACAATCATGTATCGAAAGATACATGATCGCATAAGCGTGCATCAAGCATGGCACATAACTGAAGTAAAAACTGTAACTTTGTCGCAAGCAAATCTCAGGATGGGGAAATGGTGGAGTAATGGATAGCGGCTCGGATTGAGGAATCGGAGAGCCGAGTTCGAATTCCAGTCGAATCCATTACATTCACTTACGTGCTAATATCCTTTGGTAAGGTGAGTCCTCTTCTTATGCTACCAGTTATGCGTAAATAGTAGGGCAGACTAGGTTCTACGGCCTTTGATGGCAACTGGTCTACATTAAAAAGAAATGGCAACCTACTGCGGGAATAAATCTGCCTCGTATCGAAAGATACATGATCACCTAAGCATTCTGAGAGCAGTGTTTGTTCGAATCAATCATTTTGCGCAGGGTAGGGCCCTTGGGAATCCCCGCGCTAATATAAAATGATCTGGAAGCGTATCCGTTGAAATTGAACTTCATTCAAAGTAGCTTTTAATTTAACAGTTCTAACTTTACGATTTAAAGTGGCTTTTATAGTATTACAAGGAATTGAATTTTTGCTTATTAAGCGAATTAATAATTATTATTAATAAGAGCGAACTGAACGTTATTCCTAAGATATATCATGTTGTGAATATAATGAATTACGGGAAACTTTTCGACCAATCCCTAACTATTTTTTGTCTGATCTTAGAGGGAACTTGCAGTCCATTGAAGATCTTGAATGAATATTAAGCTCTTTCTCTAAACTCATTGCAGCCTGCATTCTGAAAGCAACGTTTATTCGAATCAATCCTCTTTGCTTCCGAAATGAACATCGTTTCTGTGAAGATATGCTTTTGGTATGACTAGTGTTGCTTTCTTTTGCATTTTGCATGATCTTTTGCATCACTGCCATCTTGTCTGAATTAGCTCCTCCTTAATTCCCTAATTGTTCACTAGGTGTCGCTCTCCTTATACTATAAATACTGGGCGACTTCTTGATTCGTTAGCTTTTTTACTTTGCATTTCAGCGGACATATTTAAAATGTGATCTCTCGCAGAGATCAGCGTTTTTGTCCACTTGTAGGAAACACACATACACGTACGTACGAACGTTCACAAAAATACAAATTCTTTACGTTCACACACAAACGCAAATGTTGATGTCTTTGTCACTTATAAATTTGTTGTTTAATACATATATTTGTTCATCAACGGTTACAAATTCTTTGAAAAAAACATAGCACTTTCTTAGGTTTAAGTCACGAATCGCATAATGATTTAAGTTATTTTTTCTTGTAACTTATATGGAAATCATTCATCAAAGCGACTAACATAAACTATATGGTAACATTGATTTTCAGCACATGATTTGGGTATTTTTTTTTAGTCTGTTGGTTATCTTCCACATCTTTGCTTGTTCCCATATAATATCTTGATTTGATTACTATCAGTCAAAATTAGCGCAACATTCAGCGGGAATCTCAGGACTGAATCATTGCAATCCGTTTTTGACAGGTTCGATCGTGCCCAGTACCTTCTCCAGAAACTGCAGAAATAATTTTTTAGGTTTAATTTTCATCTTTACCAGAGATTTTTTTATCAATTCACCCCAAACAAGGCGATAAAGCCACTAAGACAGAAGGGTGCTACTGGGAGTGAATGTGAATGAGAAGACTTTAAAAAGAAACCCAATCCTAAACAATCAACAAGGAATAAACCACTCACCGTGTTCAAAAGACCATAGAATCTTTTCTGCCTACCATCATTACAAAGGACTGAAAATGGTTCAAATTTTTCTCGCAAGAATCCATCTAGCATATTTATACATCTAGCATTCTTGCTTGCATTGAATGTTGCGGCCATATTTGATCTGGTACTTCTGCTTAGGGTTGTTGACAAAATATGAAGAAGTATCTGCAATGTAATGGATCCTGATCTGGCATCTCGACTGCAGTCATTTTCTCACAGAAAAAATTAAAAAAATTAAATGCAACTTATGTCTTCCTGAAGTCTGTTCCTTTATTGTCTTTTCCTCAATTCTCCTATTCCCATTCTCTTTCACTCGTTGTACCCCCATTTGCGGCTAAGTGGTATTATCACCTTGCTTGGGGTGAAACGATTCAAAGAGACTTTCAGCAAATGTTTTCTGACAAAGGTGAAAGTATGTGGGAGGTTCGAATTATGAAGTTGCGCGAAAGATGGTAGAAAATAATGGAAATAATTAAATATGTTGTTCTTTTAAATCTTTTCTTAGTTTTATCGACGAACATTTTTTTCGGTGCGTCGCTAACAAAGACAAACGCTTGTAAGTTGGAACGCTTAACAGTGTTACGTGTTCTAATACAATTAAAACCAAGATTTCAAATATTGATTTTCAAGGAAAGCAGACAGTCTCTTTCCACTGAGAATAAAATCTTCCTTTACTTTTATTTTGGTTGTGAGTAACATTAAATTCGTACCTAGCGTCACTTTGTTGGCATGCTTCTTTCTCTCAATAAAAATAATCATAATAAGTAGGTACCTCCAAACATTCAGTAAAAATTGAGCATGCCTAATAATAATAATACTACAAGTCAAATAATAATAAAAATACAAGCCTAATAATGATAATAATAATAATAGTAAAAAATATAACCCTAATAATAAAAATACTACAACTTTCATAATAATAATAATAATAAAAATACTACAAGCCAAATAATAATAAAAATACAAGCCTAATTTGATAATAATAAATTACTATAAGCCAAATAACAACAATAATAATAAAATACTATAAGGCTAATATCAATAATAACAATAATACAAGGCTAGTAATAATAATAAAATACTAAAAGCCTAATAATACTATTAAAAGCCTAATAATAAAAATACTACAAGCCTCACAATGATAATAATAATAATAAGCCTAATAATAATAATAATACAAACCTAATAATAATAATGCTACAAGGATAATAATAATAATTAAAGTATTACAAGCCTAATAATAATAATTTTGTGATGTTAACGAACACTCGTTACCAATCTTGTGATGTCAACGAATATTCGTTGTTACTTTCGTGAAGCTCGTTGTAGTAGAGACTTTGTAATCGCAGATAAAACTATAGTAACGCCGTTGAACAATGCTGGTATCAGATGAGAATAGTGGAGAAAAGAGAATAGCGATTCATATAGTAATAGTAGATAGAATAGAAATAGTAATCAGTATAGTATAGAGCATAGACTAGAAATAGCGATGGGTTAGATGTCACGCGACTTCTTACTTATGCGTTTTCCCCATGGTCACGTCTTCCACTTAATTTAATAATGGGATCGCCTGTTTTTGCTCACTGGCGAGCTAAGTTCAAACTCAATTGTCGGCAGTGACAATTTATTCTTATATAACAAATAATAATGAAAATACTACAAGCCTCACCCAGACCCGGTTACGGAGATAGGTCCTGTTACAATTCTATGGGACTACACAATACACACTGACAGAGCGGTCGGGGCCAACCGCCCAGATATTGTTATTAAAGACCATAAACAAAAACGGTGCCTCCTTATTGATATGGCAGTCCCTGCCGACTGCAATGTATCTTTGAAGATATTAAAAAAGTTGTCAAAGTACAAGGACCTTGAAATAGAAATCGCGAAAATGTGGCATATGGGAACATCAACAATCCCTGTTGTAGTTGGAGCCCTAGGACTGGTTGGAGGGGATTCCAGTAGACTAATTGAGGGGATACCTGGAGGTCCATGCCTCAAGGAGATACAGAAAATTGTTCTAACAAGTACAGCCCACACCTTACGAAGGGGTTTATCTATGTAATTTTTTTTTTTTTTTTTTTTTTTGTCAGTGGAAAGTGTCATGACGCCATTTCTAACCTTAGGTCTCTGGGCGGGACTCGGAAAGAAATGTGTAAACGCCAGAAATCAAAGAAAATAAAAATAATAATAATAAAATACTACAAGCCTAATAGAAACAAAGTCTTATCGTCAAAATCTTTATATTATTATTATTAGGAGAAAAGACGAAAGGAATAAATTTATATCAAAAGAAGATGTTTAAATCATTTTTAGAACCTTCAAAATTTGGTAAAACATTTTTCTTGCGTCAGCGGGTGACCCTGAATTAGTACAGAACATTTTAGCGTCTTTGCGGTGAAAACATATTTATTTGTAAATTCTTACAAAAATCAAATAATTGTCGGATTTTAATGAAATTTTCAGGACTTACTAACAAATTAATTAAATATTTCTTTTTTATGAAAAAGATAGATTATAGACATTATAGCCTTAAAATGTTGCTTTTGTTAAAGCAATAAATAAACTGCCGATAAATAAAGGAGCAGCAAGAAATTCAGCAAGGAAAAAGTGAATGGAGGTAGACGAAGGAAACATTCCATAAAAAATGAAAACTAGAAAATATCGAATACGAAGAGTTATCGATACGGTTACGCGGAGAACACTTAAAATGAGAAACTGCAAAACGTTAGAATATGTGCGTGACAACTGGGATCGAATCAACGGATTTCTAGAACTGATATTTCCGAAAAAAGACGGAAAAAATATAAATATACAAAAAAATGAAAGTATAGTCGAAAAAACGTTTTCCGTGCGCGTGTTAAAGGAAGAGATAGGGAGGGAGAGGGGGTGGAAGAGAGGAGGTGTGGCGAGAGGAGTGGAGACAAGAGAAAGGTGAAGAGTGAAAAAAGACAGAGACGGTGAAAGAGGGGCGGAGAGGGAAAGAAATGGAGAGGAGTGGAAAGCAAAAGAGAGTGACAGATGGAGATCAAAATAGGGAGACGGATAGGGCAAGAGAAAAGAAAGAAAGAAAGAAAGAAAGAAAGAAAGAAAGAGAGATACTTTCAGAAAATTCTATAGTACTTGCTTTCCAGTGAAACTCACCAGAGAAATCTCCTGTCAAGAAATACTACTACTGCTACTACTACTGCTACTACTACTACGACTACTACTACTGCTACTACTACTACGACTACTACTACTACTACTACTAAAAATAATGAAAAAACAATAGTAATAATAATAGGGATTAGAATAGGCTTTAGGGTTTCTCTTGTCCAAAGTTGTGCTATAATGAACGTAAGAGCACGCAACTAACATGTTCATTTTTTTCCCTTTCAAAACTCTGTATTGTTATAAGAGAACCGGAAAAAAAAGGTTTCACAGAATAACAGATTTTTTAATGAGAGTGACAAAAGATGCAGGAATTTCTTCTTTTTTTTTTTTTGGCTGACTTAAGAGAAAACAAGAAATATCGTTTCCAATCCTATTCACTTTCTCATTCGTCTCTCTGTTTGCTAGGCTTCTTTTATATTCCTGTAATTCACTATTTCATCTTTTGCATTCATTGTTTGCTAAGCTTCACTTACCTACGGTCAGTTAGTCAGTCAGTTATGCGTCATGCATAATACACGCTTAGGCGATCATGTATTTTTCGATACATGACTGGCGAGGCGGATTTTATTCCCGCAGTAGGCTGCCATTTCTTTCTGCAGTAGACCAGTTGCCATCAAAGGCTATAGAACTCGGTATGTCCTGCTATTTAACCATAAATTTTGAAAGAAGAAGATGATTCATACCTTTCCCAAGCACGTAAGTGAATGTAATAGATCCGACTGCATTTCGAACTCGGCTTTCCGATTCCTCAATCTGAACGGAAAACCATTATTCCATAGTGCCTTCTATGATACAAATCCTAATAGCATCAAATAGAACAAAGACAAAGAGGGATGGTAAGATTGTGTATCGTCAATATTCCAAGTAGAAAAGCAAAAGTACCATTTCCTTTCAGGACGTAGGCGATCATGGCCCTCTACAGATTCCTTTTTTATTCTCGTTTTTGGGAAATATGATGGAAGGGTTTTCCATTTCGTTCTCCGCGGCTTGATAGTAAGATTTTCTCTTCCTTTAGACCAGCTGACTATTTTCAAAACTGCCTTTTAGTTAGAATCGAACATCGAAATTTCTATCTCTAAAGAAATAGTTATTTCGACGACGGGGCAGGGTCGCTTATATCATATATTTTTCTTCCCAAATCTAAGTAATGGCGACATCAGAATCAAGCAGATAGAGAAATTGAGCAAGCTACAAAAAATGGGACACAGAATTCTGAAGACGCCTAGTAACAGCGAAAGATGCTTTCCAGAAAATAAACAAAGTATTAAGAGAAAGGAAAACTCTGTTAGAAAGAAAAAATGCTGAATGTCTTGTAATGAAGTCTCTTGTGATGAAAGTTGGACAATTTACACACAAATAAAAAGAGACTTAAATCGACAGACAAATAGTCTTACCGACGAATGCTCAGAATACCTTAGACAGAAAATTTGAGCAACCATGAATTCTAAGGATTGTTTGTGGTTTTTTACGGCTTATCGACACTTTATTGGTTATTTAAAACCGAAGCATTCTTCGAATTATAGGAGGTCGCAAACAGTACCGGTGTTCCCAAGCCGTCCTCCCTCTAATTATTGACCCAGCTCTAGGTTGCTTAACTTCGGTGATTGAAAAGAGAACCGGTGTTTCCAACAGTGTTTGTCCTTTAGCAAGTTTAAATGAAATAAGGGCAAACAAACCTATGCTTACAATCAGAATAAAGCATCGAATTTCCTGTAATACATCATAGGAAAGAGGTACTGGAGAGTTTAACACTCACAGCGCATTGAAAGCAAGAGAAACAGGAGCAAACAGCGACTAATCGACGAATCTGTGTGTATAAATGGCAGAACAAAGACAAAGAGGGATGGTAAAGTGTAAAGAAACACTTAGTGCAACAAAAGTCGGTAAGTTGTACAGAATCAAAATCGTTCAAGGTCAGACTAGACCTGGCATATAACAGAATTTTGAGTTTTTTTTATGGTTTATCAATCATTTGAGGATTATTTGAAGTCCGAAAAAATTTTTAGATTGTCAGAAATTTTTGGAGGTAATAATGATTTATTGATACAAGTCCTACTAACTAACCCATAGCTGAAGTGAGAAGGCGTGAATTCATTCTTTTCCCAAGGGTTTTTTTGGACGTAAGTAAATATAACGAACTCGACTGTAATTTGAACTCAAACATCCATGCTGCTGGGCTTAGATAAGCAGACGAACACTATATATATATATATATATATATATATATATATATATATATATATATATATATATATATTACAGTGACTATTATACCTATATAGCGAGACTCTTCGCGAAAGCAAATTGAGTCACTGTCGGTCACTGGGCGTGTTTCTAAAAATAAATACGCTAAATCCACCTTCATCCCTATCGTGACGGCTTAGTGGTTAGAAGCTCCGACTGACACCAATTCAGTCGGATTTCGATCCTAGCTAGAGACAACCGGATGTCTAGCCACACTGATGAGCTGTAAACAGCGAAACAGTCAGTCTGTGGATGACGTTATATATATATATATATATATCTTTATTGTTAGAGTTGCGGTGAATAGAGGGTGGGAGAATCAAAGAGGTTAGAAACGCGCACACAGGAACTGACGGAGAGAAATCTTCGGTGAACCTCTAGCAAGCCTCTTTGTCCAAATCAAGACTCGGACTGGTTATATAACACCGATGTAACTTCACATGGCTAAGCCTTCTTCCGGTATGTCGCCTGCGCCACTTTGTGTGGCCAGGCCTTTCTCGGAAGGCGCCCACGCAAGGTCGCATTTCCTTCCGCTGAGGACACCTGTGTGCCCTGTTTATTTTAGCCGCAGGATGCATTTCCTGTTTAGTCTATCACCAGTTCCGATTTCCGCTCACACACTGATGCAGCGGAAGTAAGACCAAAGGTCTTTCCTCAACCGATATCCCGCACACGTTTACAGCATCTGGTATTCCAAAACGTTCACCCACCTAGCTACTGACCACGCTCGATGTTGTTTAAATTCGTTATCATACGAGAACCGGTGTTTCAACGTGATTTGGCCGTAAGCCAGCATATAAAAGAACATCTTGATCAATATGTACTTGTGAATGTTTTGATTTACAGGAATAAAATGCGCTATTTCTTTCTGATTTTTTCTATTTCTTTTCCATTTGCTGACGTTTTAAACTTCCTGTTTCTACTCTTAGATGTCTTCTTGTTTCTCAGTCACCCACGTTTTGTCAATCTAAAGTCGTCGTTGCCAGCGAAAAATAAATAAAATATATAAAGCATTTATGAATTGCTTCTCTTACTCGTCTTGTCTCTGGGTACATAAAAGCAAACTTCATTATTGATTGAAAGTTCGAAGCTATGTAATCGTTTCATCTTCTGGTTTTACATCTTTGTTGATGGATGTTTTTATCTGATGGGAAAGAGAATCTTTTCTTTTTTGCATAACACAATGAAAAGAAAATAGCTGTCAAATTTTTACGAACTGTAAATTTGAACTGAAACTTTCTAAATAAAACAATATGAAATTGTTTCGTTAGCTAAACAATTCTAGGAGTAATGCGTCACTTACTTGAGTAAAATGTTTATTTACGACGTCAATCACACAAAAAGTAATTTGCGGCCACAATCTTAATAACATAACACACGGAGATGGCACAGTGTTGAATGCAGACACAGAAAGAAAACTAAAGAACTCCGACAAAAGGTAGTGAAGGAAAGCGAGAAGAAAGGACTAAACATCAATTGCAAAAAGACAGAATGCATGGTTGCTAGCCAAACGGACAGACGAAAATGCAACCTTTCTGAGTAATTATTTTCTCTGGTACCCCGACTACATGATTGACATCTTGGTCCCACCCGTTTACTGTTGAAATAGCTAAATGCATCCGCCACTTCTACTACAACCATTTCTTTTTTCGCCCTTCCCGTCTGTGCAACTCCCCTCCGCTTACTTGCTTCACTGATAACGCCATCTTCTATCATCTTGAATCCTGTCTGTTCATCTTTGGTCTTTCCTCACTCCTCCCTATACTTAGTCTTTTCTCTCACTTTCACTCTCTGTAACCCCATGCGCATTAGTGGCATTCCTGCCTTGCTTGTGGGTGAAATGGCTAAAAGAAATGTCACTGTGATAAAATCTGAAGTTAAAGAGATAATGAATTATTCTTTCATGGCAAAAATATAAAATAATATTTACAATCATTTTCTACTTTCAAAAATTTAAATAACGACCTTAATTAAAGACACTGGTTATAGATGTGGATGAATTAAAAATATATAAGGAGAAAAAATTCAGTCCGCAGCTATGGTAGGTGCAAATGGTGAAAACAGTTCTTTTTTTGTACGTGTACATATATTTTTATGGCAACTGCCTCTGACGAGCTTTTCTCCCTTATACGCCGACTACATGAATTTAAGCGTTCTACTAGATTGGCATCTAGGTCCCACCCGTTTACTGTTAAAATAGCTAAATGCAACCACCATTTCTACCCCAACAGTTTATTTTCTCGCTCTTCCCGCCTGTGCAACTCCCTTCCGCTTACATGCTTCCCTGATAATGATAATCTTCAAAAGTTTGGTTGGTTTGGTTTGGTTTACGGCATATCAACCTCACTGGGTTATGTAATGTCGATAATTTTCATTACTTGTGATATTTTGTTTTTGTTTTCAAAAATCTATTTCTTGTAATGTTTCTTTCGTCAAAAAATCCATTTCTGGTAATATTTTTCTTCAAATATATTGCTAGTAATAATTTCTTTTTCAAAAATATATTGCTGGCAATAACATTTTTTTCAAAAATTTATTGATGTTAATATCTTTTTTTTTCAAAATGTATTGCTGATAATAATTTTTTACAAAGTATTTCTGGTATTAAAATACATTTTTTTCACTTTGATAGTGGTTTGGCCCCAGTTTGAGAGGTTAACTATTTGCCCATAGCTGGGACCCTAACGGGTGCTACCACCCCGGGTCAGGGTGGATCTGGGAACACCAGCAATTAAAAGGTGGTTCCACGCTCCTTAAAGCCTCCTGAATAGAGGCCTTGCTGTTGGATATAGTTTATCGTCTTACCCTGGACGCGGATGTAGTTTATCATCATATCCAGGACGCTTCAAAAGTTTAAATGCAACGTCATTCGCATTTTTGTCTTCTTGAATCTCATTCATCTTTTGTCCTCAATCCTACATATACCCAGTCTTTACTTTTATTTAACCTTGTAACCCCCAGCGAATTAGTAACATTTCCGCCTTGCTTGAGGTTAGATGAGTAAAAAAAAAAAAATGAGCTCACATCTAATATTTACAGTAGTGTTAGGTATGTAGTATAAGAATTATCGATTTCTGTGGATTAAATAAAGAGGTTTAGTCAAAATTCCCATGTGGTTACCTTCAACAACAAAGAAATGCAGATAGACAGAAAATAAAGACTAGTAAATTATTTCATAATAATGAAAAGTTAATGCATTCTACTAGCAATATTTATTCAATTTAGCTTAGTTTGACATAAACACACTTGTGGGCATCCAGTTAGAAACAAATTTATTATAATCACTCTGGTCTAGAGATTAGCTTTTGGGGTACATTTATTATAAATCCTGGCATTTCCTCTGCAAGAAGGGGAAGATTTGGAATTCAGCAAATTATTTGTCGAAAGGGATCGAATCTGAGAAGACAGTAAAATAATCTCCTTTTCAAACTAACAACCAGGATTCATTGATTTCAAAGGATTACCTCCCTTGTATTTTATGTACAATGGACATCTATGTCACGGTAAAAACAAAGATTACTTTGCTCTTGACTTTGTTTTTCCAGTGACGACTGAACCCTCTGATCTTTTAACATTTTAACTTATTTTCTTTCACACACACACACACACACACACACACACACACACACACACACATATATATATATATATTAAAGGTAATAAAATCCGTTGATATATAATCCAAGTGGAACCTTGTAATATAAAATATTAAAACTGATACACAAAAAGAGCTCAATGTATTTATTATTACAGAGCAAACATTAATCCAAAATCACCTCATATGGAGAGTAAGCTTATTTCGAAAGATGAACATAACATTCGTCAGTTTTATTCAACCCAAGTATAAACTGAGTTCGTGGAGGAATTAGAAATTTAAATGTGAAAAAAAAACATCGAAAAACTAATACAGAATTTATCCATTCTAATGTTTCAGTCAGACAAAAGGCTCGAGGCATTCTGTCGAAATTATTCCCCATATGAGGTGATTTGGGATTTTATTGTATATATATATATATATATATATATATATATATATATATACACTCACACACACACACACACACACACACACACACACACATATATATATATATATATATATATATATATATATATATGTATGTATGTGTGTGTGTGTGTTGGCGGCTAGTTCTCATTCTTACAGTTGTATTGGGTAGATGCAACCGTAAGTTTTATGCTAACAGTTTCTTCTGTCACACTACTCGCTTGTGGAACTCTCTTCCAGCTTCTTCCTTCTCAGTCAACTTTGACCTTCAGAAATTTAAATGCAGTTTTAACCGTTATCGTCAGCCTTCTTAATTTTCATTCTTTTATTGTCCTTAAGAGAAGTTGTTCTCATATTCGATAATACTCAGTAACCTTTTGCGTCTTAGTGGCTTTATTGACTTACTTGGGGTGAAATGATTATATATATATATATATATATATATATGTATATGTGTGTGTGTGTGTGTATGTGTGTGTGTGTGTGTAAGTGTGTGTGTGTGTTTACATTTATATTCTAACAATTCTTCATTGAATAATATAGACATATTCTGTCTACTTATTTTTATAATGATTTTTTCCTGTTGTCTAATCAGTTTCTTGATGTTGAAATGAAATTAATCATGGAAGGCGCTGTACTTTTGACCTTTTCTAAGATCATCTTCAGGGATAAGTTACGATGATAAACATGCCATGGTAATGAAATCTGTATTCTGTTGTCGTATATTTTTTTAAACACCCAAACGTTCTCTGTTATCGTTAGTTTACAATGTTTAAATCTATCCGTTGCAGCTATGGATTTTTTTTACAGAGCAAGAGTTTTAATATAAGGTAGCTGACCTGGAATTGGTAGAAATATAAAATTGCATTAATATATAAATATTATATGCATTTTAATATGTTGTTGCTAGATTCGTAATAAATTTTGTTGATTGTTAGATGGTTGGTTTTAATATAGAAGAACATGAAAATTTGAAGTTGTTGTTTATTTTTTTCGTGGTGTAGTATATTGATGTTGTCAACAAGAAAATTCCTGTATTTTCAAGGTGTACAGTAATGCGTTTTTAGATATTGTGCAATAGAACTTGTATCCAACATATGAAGTGTAAGACGTCTTGATAATGTGGTGGTCATCAAGCTAACATATGTATTTACTTATATACACACACATAGGAACCCCACACAAATATATATATATATATATATATATATATATATATATATATATATATATATATATATATATATATGTTATGACTATGTAAATCGTTAAAGAAATAACAAAACAAGTGTTACAGATATATCATATATTAAACATTAATACAACTAGTAACTGTGTGCCGGTTGACCAGTGTTCAGTCTATTCGACTGTTAATATTTAACACCGCCAAAAATATTCCCTTAGAACCCGCATAAACGGGTTCAGGGCCTGTTTATCTCCCCGGACGAAACTTTGCCCTTCGGCAAAGCCTCATCCGGGTACCTCTCTGCTCAAGGTAGAGAGTTCGACAGTTGAACTATCTGTTCGACTGTTTCCCTAAGGCCTTCTCTCCTACTAATCTTATAGTAGGCGGAAGAGTCTAACATAGACTCTTTAAAGGGAGGACACCACAACACCCCGCCCTTTTTAACCTGACTCCGTACGGAGTCTTTTTTATAATTACCACACAATACTTTTTAGTCAACCAAATAAACCCTTTTTCACAAAAAAAAAAAAACTTTTTTAGTTTTACTTGTTCACTAGAATCCCTTTTTATTAAAGTCTCTATTCATTATTTCTAAATAATGAAAAATTTGATTATTTTAATGGTAAATTGTAATGTTAATAATTTGCAAAAATCCAATATATATTGTGCTTTTCTGGTAGTTCAAAGTTCATTCCTTTTTATGTAGACATGGTATGAAATGAATGATGTTCAATATCTTTTTCTTTTCGGGTTAATTTTTAAAGTTTCCGTAAAGTTCCATTTTCTTTTGGGCCTTCTGAGCTCTGGCACTCATTGCGATATTGGAACCACAAACGTGTCAAAAACTACGTCCATAGTGTCATCTTCTATGGGATCTCTGTCGATTACGCTTTCATAACGTTTCCTAATTTGATTTACATGTCGTTTGTGTATAAACTTCGGTTCCTGAACCATGTAAATCATGTTACCAATTTCTCTCTCTATTGTTCCTATCTCCCAGTTAGATTTATTATTTCCAAATAGACAAAAAAAAAACACAAACAAAAAAAAAAAAAACTTTTCAGCGATCTTAAAGCGGCTTTTTAAGCACTTTATTCCTACTTCCCGCTTTCGTTTCACTTGGAAGAAATTTGTCAAATGCCGATTTTGTTTTCCTGGCGTCTTGGCAGATGGAACACTGCTATTGGGATTACACGATAGACCTGCAAAAAACTGCTGTATAGCCGTATCGGTTGGAGTACCTCTCGCCTTCCTCAGTGCTCTCTTGAAAGTGTCCACAAAACTCTCTCCCTGTCCATTAGTTCTTGGATGTTATGGCGCCGTGTTAATATGTTTGATCGGGAATGACTGACAAAAATCCTTATATTCAACGGATGTGAATTCTGTGGCATTGTCTGTTACGATACAGTCAACAACTTCGAAACGGGAAAATAGCTCGTACAAAAATACAGTCACCTCCAAGGTCGGCTTCTTACATTTCAATATTTCTGGCCACTTGGAATAACTGTCCACTACTACAAGGTAGTAAAAACCATCAAGTGGGCCAGCGAAATCAATGTGTATCCACGGCCACGGACGGTCGGTTTTAGACCAGGGATTGAATTTTATCAGGGGTGCTTTAAGCAGCCAAAGCACACCCTTTGCACGATCTTACCGTGTTTTCAATATCCTTGTCCATTTTGGTCCAGTAGACCTAACTCCTCATCAGACTCTACATTCTTGAAGTTCCCTGATGACCAACATGGAATTCCTTTAATGTTCTTTTCTGTAGTGTAAATGTGATTACTACTCTGTCTCCGTACATTAGTATGTCGTTACAGGGAGTAATCTTCTGAGATATTCTGGCCTTTACTATTTAGTTTGTCCTTTACTTCCATCATAAACTCATCATCTGACGATTTGTCTATTATCTCGTCAATTGTTATAGGAAGCTCCCTGACAGTATTGCACAAGGTACTTTTTATTTCGACTTATGGCAGCAATGACTGTGCCTTCCAGGGGTTCAGCATACTTAGGTATCAATCTAGACAATCCATCTGTATGACAGATTTTAGTGGATGGAAGAAACTCCATTTTGTAGTTATAATTGAGAAGAATGTTTCTCCATCTTTGCAGTCTATTATCCGTATGTGTTGGCAGACCCTTCTTTGATCCAAAAATAGAAAGTGGACAGTGGTCTGTCTGCAACAAAAAGTGCCTTCCATGAATAAATCTATGTAATTTAGAAATATTTAGATACCGCAAAAATGACTCCTAAGGCTTCTTTTTCTATTTGCGAGTAACCCTTTTCATCTGGTAATAGCTTCCTAGATGTACGGGCGATTGGCTTTAGCGGTTCATCCTTTAACTTGTGTAAAATGCACGCCCCGATGCCGTAGGAGCTAGCATCGCTGGCTACAATGATGTCAAGGTTTGGTTCGGCCTATTGTCCTCATCTTTGTCGCCATATTTATCACAACGTTTCGGCCGTTGTACGCTCCGGTCTTCTTCAGGTGGTTGGAATTTCGAACTGAACCCTTTATTTCGCTCACTGGGGTAGACTGTTCTAGTTCCACGTGCCATGTTTGATGGATGTCAGTTATCAGTTATCCATGTGTGGCACAGTGGATAAAAGCGTTAGTTAAATCCAGTGACAGGACCCAAAGAGTGTGAGTTCAATACCTGGTTAAGGCAGTGGAGAACTTTCAGAGGGAAATTAATAACTGATAACTGACATCCATCAAAAATGACACGTGGAACTAGAACAGTCTACCCCAGTGAGCGAAATAAAGGGTTCAGTTCGACATTCCAACCACCTGAAGAAGGCCGGAGCGTGATAAATATGGCGACAAAGATGAGGACACTAGTCCGAATAATGTAAGTAATGTACGACTTTCTTTGCTCTGTTTTTAAATATAAGCTGCGGGATATGGCCATTCACTATATCCGACCTTTGCCAGAACTCCCATTTCTCCAAGTCGATTCAAACTCATCGTTTATTTGATTTAACGAGGTAAATGGAAAGTTACATTTTTTTTTCTTAAAACTGGGTTTACGTCTGGCTTTAACTCAAACTTAGGAGACATTTTTGTGCATTTTCCTCGTCTTCCACTGAAAACGTTAGGGATTTTTATTAAAGTTCACATTTCAACTTTTTTGCTTTTTGACATAATGTGTTAATAGTTGAACTGTGCTAACCAATCAGTCCCGAACAAATTACCCGTATTCTTCATAATATACGCCTTTAGTTTTAAAGTTTTACCTTTGAATGACACGTTCTTTATATGTTCGCCCATAAACTTAATATAGTCGCCAGTTACACTTTTAGCTATTCGGTTCGTTCTTAACAAAGTCGGCTTACCCAGTTTTTTCCATGTTTGATAATTAATCATGGATAAGTCTGAACCCGATTCAAACTGTAGCCTTATATTTTTGTTAAATATTTGCATTTCAATATATTTCCTGATGTCACAACTTTCTGGTTCATCAGACTTGGTAATTTTTACGAAACTTTTTTTGTCTTGTTCTTAATCCTGCAGTGGGGACATTTGTGTCCCAATTTATCGCAATTAAAACATTTTTTTATCTTTAAAAGGACAATATCTAGACAAATTTGACAGCCGAAACATGGTCTTGACGGCAACGTTACTTTATTATTTTTTGGTTGACCCATTTCAATTTTTCTTTAGCGTTTTTTCTTTAATGTGAGCCACGCCACTCTGTTCGATGTTTTTCGAATCTTCTCTGACCCTAACGAAACGTTGGCAATCTTCGGCAACTTACTGTAAAGTAACGTCGGGATCGTTTTCAAGCTTGTTGAGCACCCTACGACGTATTTCGGCGTCTTTCACTGAAATCAAACCCTGGAAGAAAATCAGACATTTAAAATTATTGGCGCTTAACTCTGCTAATTTGTAATCATCGCAGTGTTTATTGACTACACTCGCGAAAATAGTATAATCTTCGTCTTCTTTGAGGGTGAGATTCATGCATTTCCAACGCTTGTGGAACAGTGATGTTTTTGGACTGAAGAGTTCTGATAATGATTGAACCGCCTCAATTCAATCAAGTCGCTGGTTTTCTTAAGCAAAATCTAGTTAACAAACTTAGTATATTCTGATGTGGCTAATTTCCTGAGGAGTAGGCGAGCCTTTTTATGGTCAGCCCAACTTGCACAATCCGTATTGTATAAGTCTTCGTAACGTTTAAAGTACGAAGCGAATGTAATTTCTTCTTTAGGTGCAAGCGCGATGTTTTCAAGAACACTCCATATAGCATTTTGAGAGAATGCATTTTCGCTGTCCTCATTTTGACTTTTGATGGATATATTATACAAGTGCCTTTTCTCATTATGTGTTTGAAGGAGCATATCTTCCAGTTTCTGTTGTCTAATCTGAATTTCTAGGTGCAATTATTCAAATTTCTTCTGGTATTCTGCTTGTTCTAGTTGGAATTTTTTTTGCCTTTCTTGATATTTCTGTTCCTACAGTAGTTGTTGTTCCTGTTGGTGTTTCAGCATTGCACTTTTAAATTCGTCCATTTTACTGCGTTGGTAAGTCAAATTAAGAAATGAGACGCGGGAATTTCTTTCTCTTTACCAACAATAAGTCTGTTTGACTTGTACGATTCTTTTAGACACTTGTTGGAATAGAAATAATAACAAGGTACGCTAACCTTCTTTCCAACCACTGAATTGAACCAGTAAAAAAACTTTTGTTTTGAAGAGTTTCTTTTTTTTTATTGTCAAGGTTGTAATTAAACACTGGATACCCTTTTATCGTAGAGTTTGATTAGAATTCCTTTCTTCACCAATGGCACAATTTTTTTTTTATGATTTGACGTGAAGTCCGTTTCTTCGAATCCTTCGTCACCAACATCCTTTGACCAAGTAAATGG
The DNA here is from genome assembly GCA_903632075.3 of Acanthosepion pharaonis. Taxonomy (NCBI): domain Eukaryota; kingdom Metazoa; phylum Mollusca; class Cephalopoda; order Sepiida; family Sepiidae; genus Acanthosepion; species Acanthosepion pharaonis. The sequence continues at coordinate 5,766,356 of CAHIKZ030004686.1, read as the reverse complement.
TTAGAGAATAATACAAAACAAGTGTTACAGATATATATATATATATATATATATATATATATATATATATATATATATATATGTATCCAAATAAGAGAAAAGAACAGATGGAGGAAAATTCGACTGTTCACAGCATTTACTTTTAAAAAAAATGCTCAATGCAAAGTGGATCAATATATTATTAAAATAAAAACATGTTGAAATCTCTACACAAAAGCTTTTATGTTGCAACACTATGATTGTACTTCTTCAGACGATGGTAAGTAAGTACCGTCGCCTGAAAAAGTACAATCATAGTATTGAAACATGAAAGCTTTTGTGTAGAGATTTCAACATGTTTTTATTATAATCGTTTATAATAATAATAATAATAATAATAATATATATATATATATATATATATATATATATATGTATATATACATGGTGGTACTCGCTTGGAAAAAGCTTCGACTTGTAGCAGAAGAAATCGGTATCCAAGGAAAAATGAGGAATAAAAAAGAAAGAACCAAGAACATTAAACTAAGGCGAAAACAATCGTCCAGATTTCAAGCACAAAGTTCAAAGAGAAAAACCTCCATCGCGACTAAACTTAACGATCCGTAGGTAGGTAGGTTTGCCTGGCTCCTTAGAATTATCTTATACATATATATATATATATATATATATATATATATATATATATATATATATATATATATAAAATAACGGAAAACAAAAAAAATCCTAATATGCAATTATGCTTTTTTAATGTTAACATAATGTCAACGACGGACGACATTATATTAACATTAAAACAGCATTTTTCTTCATACTGTCGGATCTATATCCATATATTTGTTTACATATATATATATATATATATATATATATATATATATATATATATATATATATATGTGTGTGTGTGTGTTTATCTCGAATCAATAAAAGTAATACACATACAAATAAAAATGGGACAGCTGCTTCAAAGATGAAGTATACCCTAAAATGCAACCAGTGCAATATAAAATCTTTCTGTTAATACATTCATTCAGGAAAACAGATTCCTCAAGTTCAGTTACTGCTACTACTCTTTACAGTATTGACAGGGTTTTACTTCTTAGTCTTTTTTAAAAATTTGTGTAGAACGTTAAGATCCTGATTATGCCATTATTTACTTTTGGAGTAATATGTGTTATCTGTTAGTAGTCGCTGTTGTTGAAACTCCTTAAGAGATTTCTGTTATTTTGTACAGTTCTTTGATTGTGATTCTGTAGCGCCAAGACACGAGGTTCGAAGAAGATTGGTGATAGAAATCTATAATAGGGCTTTGTAACAATACCGCATTTTTTTAAAAAGCCTATATTTAATGCTTGATTTCTATTTTAATTTTAAAATTAATACTGTGTTCTACAATCGACATTAATGAGTTCAGGAAATTTTCTAATTTTTATTACTTGCATTATTTACATTATTTGGACTGTTATCCAACTATCCATTGTCATATTTACAACGTTACGGCCGTTGTACGCTCCGGCTTCTTTCAGGTGATTGGAATTTCGAAACGAAACCTTTTTATTCGTTCAGTGGGGAGATTGTTCTACTTTCACGTAACATGCCTCTTCCGGATCTCTCAATTAATTCCCTTTAACTTAACTCTTCAAGTTTTTGGTTCACCACTGCTGTGGCCTGGTATTGAAATCTTTGGGTCTTGTCGCCGGATCTAACCAACGTCTTTTTCCACTGGGCCATGTGCCTGTGAAGATAAGGATAACAGTCCGAATAATGCAAATACTGCAAGTAATCATAATACTTCCCATCATAGATATAAACAGATGTTTTTTGTAACTGTAGAATTTTAAAATATAGCATTCCATTGTCTGTTTTATATTATATCAAAATCAAGTTATATTTTTGTTCAATCCAGTTACTCAAACGAAATGAAGTAACTCATTTTCTTCACTGCAGGACTGAGACAAATGTGGTTACGGAAGAACGAGACGGCAATCTATTTAAAAAAGCTAACCGTGGACTGAAAGAGACCCCTTCAACAAGGCCTTTTGAAAAAATACCAGGATACATTTTCTGCTATGCTAAATCCTCAGTCGCACATTGTCTGCAGACACTTATTTTTCTTCTTCTTCTTTGCTATTTCGATATAAAATATATGTAAATAGTACAGGTTGCTGTGCTTCTTTCTCTTCAAAAGCTGTAGCTCAGTTCCAGGAATATTATCGTGGGCAAAATCACCAGCAATTATATGTCAGATCATACTTTTCTCCGCTTTGATTGCGTAGTTATGTTCGGCGTGTAGGATTGCAGAACATCTTCAAGAAAATCTTAGCGTTGACGTTGAATCCTAACGTTGGCTAATGAGACGGTATTCATCCATATTCCCACTCAAGCGAAAGATGACACAAGGTCGAGTTTAAAGTGGGAGATCTACGCATCAATAGGACTAGAGGATAAAAAATTTTTTCTGCTTCAACATTACTCGGTTTGAGATGCCTCTGGCACCAAAGATTAATTCTGAGCCTCCTGACTTTCGTAGAATTGCGGAGGTGCTGCCTGAGGGAAAAGGACTCTGAAAACTGGATTTCGTTAATTTTCGCCTGAAAGCTAAATTGTCTAACGAGCTTTGTTTTTCCTGTGAGAATACGCCCGAATTTTAATGTTAATTTGCTTGTTCGCTGCAGGGTCATTTGATTTCTGAAACGATTATTTACACAGGAGGAATTAATTGCGACAGGCTTAATTAAGTTTGACAATGTCTGGCTGTTGAACATTTTATTACACTTTACTAGTTCTCTTACAAGTAAGTACATAGCCATATTAATTGTCTAAATTCCATAATGTTTTTGCTCGAGTATTTCTACTATCCATAGTCATAATAAAAAGTAACAATTAGAATATAGAATAATTTTGATTAAAGGTCTTTGTCTGATCTGGTAAAACTATTTTTGAGCATAGGAAAAACTGATATTTTATTAGTTACTTATGTACGAACACACATCCACACAGACCCCCCCCAAAAAAAACATATATCGATATATTTCTCTTCCTATATATATATAAATATGAAAGAAATGTTACAAATATAAAATTTGTCACCTGATTGGAGTTACTTTCAGCTTCACGTCTCTAATGTTTCGCAGACAGAGTTTCCCGCAATCATTCTGTTCACTCCCCAGGGGATATCAGCAATTGATTATATATATATATATATATATATATATATATATATATATATATATATATATATATATATATATATTGCAAGAATAGATACAAATTATTTTCTAAAGGCATTATGAAAATAAAAAATAGGTAGGGTGTTTGTGTGAGTCAATATATATTGCAATAATTGTTAAATTGTTCGCAGTCGACCCTGATGAGTTTGGGAACGAAACCGGTTGGTCTGTTCTGTAAGTGTTATCATCTCTTATTTTTTATTTTCATAATGCCTTTAGGAAATAATTTGTATCTAATCCTTGCAATATTACGGTTCTGTACCTCCAACAATTTATTTAAATATATATATATATATATATATATATATATATATATATATATATATATATATATATTGCACAAATTTTTATACACAAATATTTAAGAAATGCTTTGTTTATAACAAACAGTATTAACAACATTTACCGGGCTGAATATCCGAAAAATTTCATAGAAAATATACGTCCTCTGACAAAAAGAAAAAAACATCTGTAAAATCGACCTTGCTAACCAGGCGCTCTTTCGTAGCTAAACTGTTAAAGCCCGTCAGGCTATATGACGGTTCCGTGTAGGATACAGGTTCGATCCCTGTTGGCGGACGTATATATTCTATGAAATTTATCGGATATTCAGGCCAGTAAATGTTGTTAATACTGTTTATTATAAACAGAGCATCTACTTAAATATTTGTGTCTGTATGCATAATATATTGAAATAATAGTCCATTTCGTAATTAATATATTATAATAATATTATAGTAGTGTATTACAATAATATCATTAATAGAATAATAGTATATATATATATTATAATTTTTTCATATAGACAAAAACATTTACCATTTACCCACTACAAAGATGCAACTTTGTTTCGGTGCATTTTAATTGCACCTCGATTAATGAGAACCAAAATTGATTATGAACAATTCTACTTGCACAATCACAAGCAGAATTGTTCATAAGCAATTTTGGTTTTCACCAGTCGAGGTGGAATTGTAATGCACCGAAACGAAGTTGCATCTTTGTAGTGAGTAAATTTTTTTGTCTATATGAAAATAAAAAATAATAATTATTGCTCTACAATCAGTATTGACCCCTCTTTTGGACTAATGCTGTGAGCGTCAGAATTTATATATTATTTTCGTTCTCACTGCATCGGATATATATATATATATATATATATATATATATATATATATATATATATAAAATACAAAAAAATCGTCACTTAACTGATTAATGCTATATTCAGGACCTCGAATCTGGTGTTTCGTTGACGAATCCTTTTGTAATTGTTCTCTTTACTTGTCAGGAGATATCATCAATTGACTGCAAAGTTTCTCATTTTCGATATTTTTAAACTGAATTAAAAAATAATTTATGCTCTAGTTATTGGTTTTAGGTTGATTTTTTTTTGTCTGTGTGTCTGTCTCTGTGTATGTCTGTGCGCGTTTGAACACGTGTGCATATATGTGTGTATGTGTGTATGTGTGAGTGTTTGTGATTAAATGTGCATGCGTGTGTGCATGTGTGTGTGCATGTTTGTGTCTATATTTCTCCTATTCATCATTTTCTTGTCTTCTCTCTCTCTCTCTCTCTCTTAATCTTGTCTCTTCAATAAATGACTGAGGTTTTATATAAGGTGCATTCTGACTCTTAATTTAATCGTTCATGCCATTTATGCTTCTCGAATAAACGGGGTGGAGACATTTATTAAAAATTAGTTTTCTCGAACTTTACGTGAACCCCATTCCGTGATTTGTGATGCAATAGCTATAATAATACGTTGAGTCATAAATGATCTCTGTTTTTCTTTATCAAATATCTCAGAAGAAAAACAAATTGCAATTATATTTTATTGGATTCTATATTCACAATTATTTGCAATGACTTATTGACACCTATCTGGCAGCTCTTTGATAATGTTTCTCATGTGAAAAAGTTTTCGACAAACTCTTGAATGTGGTTTTCATTAGAGAAAAATTTCCGCGTCCCTTGCAGTTAATAATCGATTGGGGCAAAGGTCATGTGAATATGGCGACTGGAGTAGAACAGTACAACAGAGTTCCAAAATGTTTACTCTGTTATTCCTTCTATATGAACAGACCAAAGAAGGTAATAATTGGTGAGGGCAAAGGTCAGGTGAATATGGCGACTGGAGTAGAACAGACCAACCGAGTTCCACACATTATCTTTATTTATTCTTCGTCTATGCTAAAAATCTTCACAGATATTTTATGATAATTTTATACTTTTATTCTTTTCATATTTATTGATTCGTTTCTACTATTGTCATTAAAGTAATACTAAGTGCAAATGATACGTGTGATAATGAAATGTTCACTATGACTCTCATCTTAACGTATATATGGTCGTTCCTAGTTATGGTAGAGGGCTTGCGTGTCCCAGTGATCCTAAGAGCGAAGCCGTGTGAAATTTCAATTCCCCTAGGACCACCAATGGCGGTCAGGTTGAGGAAGATGGACCAGACTGAATGCGACCAACCCCCAAAATACCCCAACGGTGGAATAGGCAAAGTAAACGATCTCACTGGCGGAAGAGGTCAGTGCCAATCGGGCTGGTGTAACCAAGGCGGAAAGATCAAGCATTCGACTGCCCGATGCAACCAGGTTTAACAAATCTCGCTTTTCTTAATCCCCTTGCTTTTTACCCTGCGATGCTCATGACATTTATCATATATTTTATGATAATTTTATATTTTTATTCTTTGCTTATTTATTCATTCGTTTCTTTTATTAAAGTAATAAAGTAATAAATAAGTAAAATAATAATAAAGTAATAATAAGTCATATTGATAAATTTCATAACGAACTGTTCACTCTGACATCCATTGTAAAATATATATGTTCGTTCCTCCGTATGGTAGAGGGTTTGCATATTCCAGTGATTTCAAGAGCGAAGTCGACAGGAGTTCCAACTCTTGTAGGGCCATCCATGACGGTAAAGTCGAGGAGGAGGGATCAGACTGAACGCAACCAAACCCCGAAGACCCCAACGGCGGAAGAGGCAAAGATCTATACGATACCAACACTTAAACTGGCGGAAGAGGTCAGCGCTAATCTAGCTGATGTAACCAAAGCGTTACTTGACAGATCACGCATCTGCCAGCACGATGCAGCCAGGGTGTGCCAGATCTCGCCTCTCTCAATCCCCTTTGAGCCGCGAGGAAGGCGCTTCTGGCCAAGCGTGTGGGCTTCTCTGTCACACAGAGTTGTCCACCAAAATCACACGAATGGTCTCGTCCAACTCTCTTTGACATCGGTTTCAACCCCACTTCAGCCAGCCCAAGCGTTTTTAGGATGACCTGACTCTCCCAGCCGCGTACTCCACCCAAACCCTTCTGTGTGTCCTGCTCACAAATCTTCAGGTGAAGATTGGGCCTTTACAGCCATCTCCGCTGGAGAAAGGAATTAAGGAGAGAGGGTGACGGTCCCGATACTCAGATGCCAGCCGGTGCCGACGACGATATATCAATACTGATTTTATGTAAACCAAAGTAGTCTTATATTCTTTTGCTAGCGCTGTGAAATCTGGCGTAGAAAAGGTCTCTACTACCAGGTGTGTATCCACCTGTATGACAGTGAACACAAGACAAATCCGTCAATTCTGGGTCACATCAAAAAGATTCGATGTGACCCAGAATTGATTCTATTGGCGGATGCTGGGAATGCCATTGACAGAGCGCGTGAAAAATCTTCTTCCTTTATATGTGATTTTCCCTCAGGGCGTGGACGTTCACAGCTCTCCACAGCTTTCTTTCTTTTGCTGTCCACCAAAATCAAATTCACGCGAATGGAAGTCATTGTCAAACTCACTTTGACAACAATTCAGGAGTAGGCTGGGCCTTCACAGCCATACCCGAAAGCGCCACCAGAGAGGAGAAGGGGTACAAGGAGAGTGGGTGACAGTCCCGATGCCCGGATGCGAGCGGGGGCCAACTACTATATGCATTTTTACATTGTAATGGAAGAAAACAACCTTTTCACTATTAACAAGATCAGGGCGTTTTTCTACCAAACTCTTAGGTGTGTATCGGCTCATTAGAAAATTTGATTAACATTCGAATTGAATGTTAACCATAGATGAACAGAAGAAGCGAGTATAACTTTACTGTTGCATCAACAAAGAAAGAAAGAAAGAAAGAAAGAAAGAAAGAAAGAAAGAAAAGGAACTTAGACAAACAGATATTAATACGGGGATAACAACGCATGCGCATTTCAGTACAACTGCAGGTTAATACGAGGACACTACCATCGATTTCAAAATAAACGCAAAGGCCTCCAAACTATTCAAATTGTTCAAAGGACGGATATTAGTCTCTGTTGGTTTCATTATGTTCGCATTGTGGTACCCATGTGTATCTATTTTTATGCAACATCAATTCTATGAGCCAATCAGATCTTTAAATCAGCTAAGAATATCGCGGTAGCATGGTGGCAAATCAAATGCTCGCTCAGCGAGTGACTTAGGATCAACCAATAGTGAATATGTCGTCCGATCTTTAAAATAACTAACGCAGCTTCTATTGTGTAAAGAAATTTATGCGATGAAAAGAAACTTTAAAATAAGATTAAAGAGAAAATATTTGATGAAACTGAAGGTTACACTATTTCGATTATTATCCTCATAGTTTTCGCCATATTTATTACAACGTTTCGGCCGTTGTAAGCTCCGGCCTTCATCAGGTGACTGGAACGTTGAACTGAACCCCTTATTTCGCTCACTGGGGTAGACTGTTCTAGTTCCATGTGCCATGTTTAATAGATGTCAGTTATCTCCTGTTAATTTCCCTCTGAAAGTTCTCCACTGCCTTAACCGGGTATTGAACTCACACTCTTTGGGTCCTGTCACTGGATCTAACTAACGCCTTTATCCACTGTGTCATGTGTCCTTGGGGACATCTGTGTATGAATTTCTGGGTATAAATATGTCTTCACCAACCATTTTACCAGTTTTCATATTGCAATTTTTTCTGTTATAATTACATGTTTTTACCAGAGCTCATATTGAAATTGTTTTTGTTAGTATCGCTTTTCTCTGGCACTCCTTATTACTGGTCCCCATATTGTATTTCTATGCTTGGTCGGCTCAGAAGATTTTTGTGGACTAGCATATAGACAGATACTCAAGGGTTATACCCGTTCAGATCGTTTCCATGTACTCACTGTTTGAATTATTACTTCAAACGTTACTATAGAGGACGCTTCTTATTTGAAATAGACGCCCTATTTCTATTCATTCATTAAACAGTGCGTAATACGTCTGTCGTCTAGTGTATTCGAGAATGACTCCTCTGTATAACCTGAAGTTTCATTGTTCTTTTGAATGAGATTGCACTCCAGACCCCCTCCACTGTGTCATGTAGAAAATGCCGCCGGTGGTATATCCTTATCGTGCCAGTAAGGTTGGAAGCCGTTTGGACAATTCAGGTTAATTTATTTTTCTCATCGGAGAAGAACCATTTTCCATGTTGGGGCTTCTCAGCAATTTATTATGTTTTGTGGTGTGGAAGGAGGCGTCGAATTTGAACACGTTTACGGATTTTAAATGCTTTTTCTTGGAGATAATGCCCTATTGATCCCGAGCTGAATTCTGTGTCCGTAACGGCTTTAATGCGGTTCAATGATCGGTTGGTTTCTTACCGCACAACCTGTCAAATCCTCCTGCTCAACACCAACGAAATTTTCTTGGGTCGTCCACTTGAAATTCTCGTTCTGTATACCTCAAGGTCTTTTAAGCAATTAACAACGGCAATTTTCCTATGTCCAATCTCACCAGACCTATATATATATATATATATATATATATATATATATATATATATATATATATATAGGCACCTCCAAAAAAATCTGCGATTCTTTTTTTGGATTTTACAGATGAAAAATCTATCTTGAAGCTTTTATTTTAGTTTTAATTTTAAGCTAATAGACTGAATTTAATATTTGCAATAAGTAAAATATTTGCTGTATTTCAAAAACTAATTTAAATTGACTTGAAAATGTACATTATTTACATTATTCGGACTATTGTTCTCATGCCATATATATTACAACGTTTCAGCCGTTGTACGCTCCGGCCTTCTTCAGGTGGTTGAAATGTCGAACTTTACCATTTATTTCGCTCACTGGTGTAGACTGTTCTAGTTCCACGTGTCATGTTTAATGGATGTCAGTTATCAGTTAAGTCCTGTTAATTTCCCTCCGAAAGTTCTACACTGCTTTAACCGGGTATTGAACTTGGGTCCTGTCACTGGATCTAACCAACGTCTTTATCCACTGTGCCATGTGTACTTGAGGCACTGGAGAACTTGCAGTTAAGGGTTCAGTTTGACATTCCAACCACCTGAAAAATGCCGGAGCGTACAAATATAGCGTATAGATATAGCGACAAAGATGAGGACAATAGTCCGAATAATGTAAATAGTGTACAAAATACCTCATCTCAGAAATATAGACAGATACTGAAGGGCCGAAACGTTGTAATAAATATGGCGACAAAGATGAGGACAATAATCAGAATAATGTAAATAATGTACATAATACCTAATCTCAGAAATATAGAGAGAGACTTGAAAATGTTTTATTTATTTCTTGCTAAAATAGCTGATTAGCGCCATTTTGAGCCGTCTTTCATCGCAACGTTAAGCATTTTATTAAAAATTCGTTCAAAAATGAAATATATATTTCTGAAACTTTATTTGAGGAATATTACCTGATTTAAAGTAAAACTAAAGTTATTTGAGAAAAATATCATTACTTTAAGTTTCAAGTATCGTAGAAATGCATTTTTAAAACTGTTGTGACGTGTTTGACATCGTGATGAATATTTTGTTGTTGTTCTACACAGACTTTATCTGTAAAACATATTTGAGGATAATGACATGAGCACCTTTTAGATTTAATTTTATTCAGTAATCTAAAATTTAGGAAAATATTCTCCATAATCTAATGTTTATAGAATTTTACAAACTCCGGTTTTCAATTGACTATAGTCATCGGTCTTATTTTCTGATAATGTTATATATAATCGGCCGTATTACAAAATAAAACGGCACGCTTATAAATTAATAAAAATATTCAAAATTAATTTAAAATTTGGTGTTTGATGATTTGTACTAAGATTGTCCATATTAGGCTAACAAGAGAAACTTAATTCATACCTGTAAAATTTAGATAGACCTTAGGTTTCACATCAAATTTTGGCAATGAAAGATCTCATATTAGAAGACAGTGTCTTTCTCTTGAGCAGTCAGTCTTGAATTTATATCATGAATATCAATAATGAAAACAAAATTGGTCAGAGCCATTAAAAAATGAATGAATAGTGGGAAAGTAGGAGGAGAAAATGAAGGAAAAGTAAAAGAAGAGATAAAAAGAACAAAAAAGGAGTAAATATACTTTTCACTTAATATCACCAAAAAGGCTGAGTTTTATACAGAATTTAAAAAGATGTGAAAATTAATAATTTTTTCTAATTAAAATGAAAAAAAACATTCTTCTAATTTCAATTCTTTGACCCACCACTGACGCAAGAAAAGCAAGATATTTAACCAATATTTTGAATGTGCTAGAAACAATTAATAATATTCATAAAATAATTAAAATAAAACATACCTTGTTCTTTCATCTTAATAATAAGAATCATTTTGGCAAAAACCTCTTTTTTATCAGGTTTAATGAAAAAGATCATTCTTTATTAGAAGATTTTTGAAAGTATTTATTTATTATTCAGAGCAAGATTGTCCTTTGAATAATAAATGTCGTATAAAATTTTATCAAATGCAATATCTCATTTATTGAGAATCTTAATGATGTCAGAGTCTATGTAGGATATACAAAGAATGGATTTAAATTAAGATGGAACCAACACCAAAGTTCCTTCAATAATACTAAATATCGAAACCAGACATCCTCATCTAAATATATATTAAAAGAGACCAATAAAACACCAACAGTAAAATGGAAATTCATAAAAAAAATCCAAAAAACAAGAACTTGTAGATCTTTAAATCTTTTAATTTCTACTTGGAAAAAGGAAGTTTGTATCAATAGATAGATAAACCCAGCAACGACCACCCCCACCTAGACATGACCGACGATAGCTACAGTATGTTAGATACATGAGTTTTCTACTTAAGTTTAATCTTAACACCCCTTAAAAAAAACAAAAAAAGATGGAATTTTCCTTAGGTATATTTCAAAATATAAAATTTGTCTGGACTTATAAATTAAGTGAACTTATTAGGGTTGAACAGAGGCAACCCGCCCTGATATTAGGCTAGTTTTATTTTTATTTTTTTAGCTTGAATCTTTAGTTTCACATTTCTGGTTAACTTAGCTAGGGTATGCATGCTCATTGGCCCCTTTTATTTCTGTCCCTATTTTTCTTTTGTTTAATTCCCCATCCCCTCCCTCGTTAGGTGGTCAGTGATGTCAGTTCTCTGGTTGTTGCGGGATGACTTTCGTTTCGTGTGTGTGTTTTCGTATTTGTTATTGTGTCTAAATGAGTGCGTGTTTGTGGGTGTGCTTGGCTTTTTATAATGTTATAATCCCGCAATTATTTCGTTCAGTTAACTAATGTTTCTGCCACATTTAGGGATTGTGGTTTTTTTTATTACTAACCCTATTTTGTTTTATTTTTTGTAAATAGTATTAAATCATATTGTAAATAATCATTGGGTTTTTTTAAATTGTTGTTATTTCTCCTCCCCCAACACACTTTGAAATGTACATATGGAGACTAGTTAGGATTTCATAGAGAATTTGAGGTATTATGGTGGACGCAGTAAGAAAGGTAGGAGTGAATGTGTTGTTTTGGTGATAGGAATATTGTTAGTATGTTTGGGTCCGTGTCTGTGACTAGCTAAGTTTAGAATTAAGACAGAAGAAGACCGTCCTTCCCCAACCCCCTTTTTTTGGCCTTGTGCCACATTTTGTACAAACGTACGAATAAATAACTATAAATTAAGTGAAACAATTTCTAAAAAATTATTCTTAGCATCGCTTGATAATGGAACGGAACTTTGTATTTTAAGTTTAATTTGTATGATTGAATTTAAATTGAAGTTTAAGTTTTGAAACATGGAAATTGCGGTGTTGCGCTGATTATATATTTTTAAAAGACAATTATAACATTATGCTCTATGGTTGTATCGGTCACTGCTTTTTTAAAAAAAAAATAAATGCTAAGAACTCTGAATTATAAATCTCATTGTTCTTTCCTAATATTTTAATATATATATATATATATATATATATATATATATATATATATATATATATATATATATATGGATATTTGATTTGAAATGTGTTTAAAAATGTTTACAACAAATATATAAAGAATAATACGTTAGTAAGTGATCATCTTTATGATTTATATTCTGGCAGAAATATACGTTATCTTGGGAAAAAAAGAAGTAACCTAAGGAAAAGTGAAATAAAATAATGTAAAAAACCGAAATGTTGCCAGACGTCCAGCCCATGATGCTTTCTGTCATTTAAAAAATGGCAGTGAAAAACAGAAATTATTGGAACAAAAACAAAAAACAAAAAATCCAATGGCCATGTATTTCTTAGCTAATGTTTTTTTTTCTATCCATGCTTCCACTTTTGACACAGGGTCGAAATTTCAAATGGGATTTGGTTGCTGTACAAAAATGTCTCCCCTCTGGTATTTTCCGTTTTGGAGATGCTTCAGAAAACCAGGTAATGGCCTCAACTCGATTCACATCCAAAGGAAAGATAATAAACTGGGTGGTGACAAGACAAAAATAAATAAATGAAAAATAATAATAAAAAAAAAAAAATTTTAAAAAAATGAAGGAAAGACGAAATCCCCTTCTGAATACGCGAAATTTGGCTTGACCTTCTATTGGTTTGAATCTTTTAGAATTCAGCCAATGAAAATTGATGTTACTGTTTACTGCGGTATCGTCTGCCTATTTAACGTCGTTGAATATTTCCCCGCTAATTTTTTTTCCAATTGGCGGGGTAAGTTTCTTGTTTCGTTGTGTATTTTTTGTAATTTTACTTGTTATTTGTTAAGTATTGTATTATTTATAAGAATATTGTTTAAGTTTAATAATATTAGCGTGATTTATACCTAATGTTTACGTGTGACAAAATTGCAATAAGTACGTATATGCTTTCGTTTGGTAATTGATTGTAGTGATTGATTAAAGGATTATTGATGTTGAAAAGCCTGGATCTTGTAATTCTATAACTACTTCCCTGATTTGTGTAGGGTTTTGGATGTGTTCGCTATATTGGAAAAACAAACAAAAAAAAAAAAAACGGCTTTATCTTAGTAAAAGAAATTCTGTGGTTACAAGATGTACATGGAGAAAACCTGCTAAAATTTGTTTTGCGAAATGATAAAAAAAAGAAAAGATAAAAACATATGCTAACAAATTTCCGTCCGAATGATTAAGAATATAAAGGACCTGAGTAGATTTAATTCACTATTTTTCAAGGAATTTAACATTTTTTTTCACCATTATGGCGAATTGAATACACTTTCTTTTCATAATTATAAAAATGTTGTGCAAATAATTTTTTGAGTCGAATTAAATTTCACCCTGAGAAACTAAAACTTTCACACATCGTTTTACTAATCCGAGTCAACCTGACAAATTTCTGCCCAGAACTATTAAGACTAATCATAGAAAAATTATAATTTACTATTTTTAAAGATGCATTACTTTGAAGAATCGGAGAGCCGAGTTCGAATTCCAGTTGAATCTATTACATTCACTTATATGCTAATAACCTTGGGAAAGGTATGAATCCTCTATATATATATATATATATAAATAATGTGTGTGTTATAGATAGATGAATTCATTTACTCTTGTTTAGTAATATGACGAAGAATCCATTAAAACAATTTTGGTTATATTTTTGGAAACTTGATTAAACTGACCACTTTTCAGCACCTCCTCGTGTATAAGATTCAATATAATCCAGGTTATATTTTATTTTTATTAACAGATTTATTTTGTCATTAATATAAATATCCCCAGCTATATTGTCTTGGCCGAAAGAAAATTGTGACCATCTTGCTCCCGTCAAGAAATTTCCAGTCCAATTTTCTCATCGGATATTTGTGACCAAATGCCGATTGCCTTTGACATTGTTTTTACTTTTAGTTTCTTTTTCATCGTGCTGGCGACCTCCCCATCGATTCGGCCGGTTCTATTTTATTTCCCGATTTTGCGAAAAATGGTAAAGAATCGAAAGTCTAGCAATCACACGATTTTTCTTTGAATATACTTTGTGCAGCAAGTCATTTTGCTAGCGCGGAATTGCTGAGCAGGCAGCGATCTGTGAAATTGAATCTTGGGCAAATAAGCGAAATAGGGAAAGGAGAAAGAAAACAAAGAGAAAAGAATGAACATTATTGAAGAATGAGAAAGAGAGAGAGAGAGAGAGAGATGGAGGTGAAAAAGAAAGGGAGGGTAAGAGTAATAGAATTATTGTGAATAGAAAAAGGAGGAAGAAAAGATTAACTGAAAGGTGGAAGAAAACTATTTGGAAGAACAAGAACGAAGAAGAAAGAAAATCGAGGAATAAGCTGAGAAAAAAAAACAAAGAATAAGAAAAATCGACGAAAGAGTAAAAGACGAAAATAAAGAAGAAAAATTAACAAAAATGTGTATATGAAAAACACGGAAGACAAAAAATAACGAAAAAAATATCGACGAAAAATAAATGAAGGAAAGACGCGGAATAAGAAAAACAACTGACGAAAAAGAATAAAGCAAACAAAAAAAACAGATTAAAAGTAGGAATAAAGAATAAGAAAAATGATAAATAAAAGGAAAAACAAGAAATAAGAAGGTTCATATTTTTATATGTTGCGAATTCGTAACTATTTATCTATCTATCTGCATATGCATTAATGTTACAAATATAAATTACACTATTTACATCATTCAGACTATTGTCCTCATCTTTGTTACCATATGTATCACAACGTTTCGGCCGTTGTACGCTCCAGCCTTCTTCCGGTGGTTGGAATGTCGAAGGGAACCCTTTATTTCGCTCATTGGGGCAGACTGTTCTAGTTCCACGTCTAATTGATGTCATTTATCAGTTATCTCCTGTTAATTCACCTCTCGAAGTTCCCCACTGCCTTAACCAGATATTGAACTCACAACTCTTTGGGTCCTAACCAACGCCTTTATCCACTGTGCCATGTGTCCATAGAGACATCTGTGTGTTTTGGTACTTATAAATTTAATGTATTTCCTCATTTTTAACCAGTGCTCATATGGCAATTTCTTCTGTGAACATTGCATGTTTTTATTATAACTCATATATGCAATTTTCGTTGTTATTGCTTTTCTCTGCGACTCCTTATTAGTCTCCATATTGTATTCATTTCTATGCTTGGTCGGCTAAGGAGATTTTTGTGGCCTAGTATATGTGCTGATTCCTTAAGTTTACGAATTTTCCAATGAGGTGCTTTGTCTATGATTTCAACCTGTTCCCGCAAAGGGCGGTTATCTCCCTTTTCTTCACCTGAAGAAGGCCGGAGCGTACAACGGCTGAAACGTTGTAATAAATATGGCAATAAAGATAAGGACAATAGTCCAAATAATGTAAATAATTTACATAATACCCCATCTCAGAAATATAGACAGATACTGAAGGGCCGAAGCGTTGTAATAAATATGGCGACAAAGATGAGGACAATAGTCTGAATAATGTAAATAGTGTACATAATACCTCATCTCAGAAATATAGACAGATACTGAAGCGCCGAAGCGTTGTAATAAATATGGCGACAAAGATGAGGACAATAGTCCGAATAATGTAAATAGTGTACATAATACCTCATCTCAGAAATATAGACAGATACAGAAGGGCAGAAACGTAATAAATATGACGACAAAGATGAGGATAATAGTCCGAATAATGTAAATAGTGTACATAATACCTCATCTCAAAAATATAGACAGGTACTGATAACGTAAATTATAATTTGAATATTTACCAATCTCGACGCTATTTCCCTTTCGCACCCACCCTGGCTATTTCTTTATTTGATGTATTTTATTTTAGAGCCACAAATAAGATAAAACAACTGCCGTAGAGCGTAGCTGCTACAGAAATATAAACAGCAAAAAATAAAAGAAAAGTAAATAAAATGATTAAATAATTATTGTGCATACTAAAAAAAAGGTGGGAGTGTGGAAATGTAATAGCGACCCAATGTCTCAATTTGAACTCTTGTTCCAATAATCCGATACCATCAACCCACCACTTCATAGGACCCCTCAATAGAAGCAAACCTCTGCAGAACCGAACATTGTATCAACTGATATTTGAATGATAAAGTGTAACCATTGATTTACAGAAGAAATACATTACAAGTCAGTTTGAATATTCAACTGACTCTTTGCCTGAATAGACTCATTTAAATAACGCGCATAAAGCCGCCTTTTCTCTACGTTGTTCATCATTTTTTTTACATTACAGGGACGCCCGATTGAAATTGGGATTTTAGCAGCTTCCCTACAAGACACATTTAATGGCATCACGGTTACTGGGGCAGCTTTGTTTATAATTTCAAAAAATGACGTACTGAGCTATAAATGTTGATGGATAACGATTATCAGAAGAGGAAATGGTCAGTTCTGGCTTGATCCATTACGTCCATTATCTTCCTAATGTCCTTTCCTAAAGATTTCAACATTGACCTCTTCAACTGTTACCTATTCTCCAGATCTTCATAATCTTCCTACCACCTATTATTTTACGTTTATCACGCACATCATCGATCATAAGTTTTGATAGTGACGCTCTAACCTGAGCGCATCCCGAGCCGTGTATTCAGTGAATTCAGGTATTAAAAACAGTCATTTATAATAGAACTCGAATGCAATTCAGTTTATCGTCAGTCAGTCTAGAATTAATGAAACCGGAAAAAATATCTTGTAGTCGAACGAAAAAAAAAAAAAAATAGAAAGAATATGTAAACAAGAGACAACAGATGTCAAGCAATTGTCAATAAAACTTTTAGTACAAAGATATGTGACTTTGCTCCCAAAATAATGAAAATAAATAAAAATATATACTGTCGGTTCGTGCTTCGTACAGTGAAACACTGAAAAAAATACGAATTATTCTCGCTTTTACTTCACAAACAAAATCAACCAAACTTTGGATATTTTCGCAAAACCATTTTTTTATTTAAACATTCCTAACAATGTCAGCATCATTTTCTCGGGGGAGGGGTGCTGTTTAACAAAACTAGTGATGCAGTATTTTACTTTGACATGTTCTTCAGGTCTATCTTAAGTCATTGTTATAGTCAGTGTTTTGTTAATTAAGGACAGAAAATTGTGGAGAGCCATGATCACCACGGAATATTTTCATAGTAATGTGAACAGAATTAATTAGTAACCACCCTGTAGTAAAATGAACGAATTATTCTAGCCTTAACTATTATAATTAAACGTATATAAGGCATCTGGAAGACATGCATAAAACCTATTCATTTCAGCCACGTCATATTACACTCAAACCCTCGATCACAATGACTTGTTACTTCGTGCTATCATAACCATCGGATAGTTTCGTCTATCCGATTTCATTATAACGAACTTGAGTTAACCTTTAGTATGGCTTTCAGTTCCTTCCAACGTTTTCATACGTTCGAGCTGATATCTTTATGTGGCATTACTTGACAGATCAACTATGGGGAGATTCGATCCAGTTTCAGGGTTGGGACAGAAACCTAACCACTTGCATTAATCTATAATAGTAACTAAACGTCATGTCATAGTCTTTACAAAGGAAGTTTGTTAATTAGACCAAATAAGGTATTTATTTAAACACAAAAAATATGAATATCTACCCAACTCAGTTTAATCAATTTTGACAGTAACCCTCTATCTTGAATCGTTCTTGAGATATGTATTGAGTAAATTCTAGTATAAAAAAAAACATCCATTTATATTACATTATTATCCTTCATTGTCATATTCACAAGCTTCGGCTTTTGTACGCTCTAGCCTTCTTCAGGTGATTGGAATTTCGAAACGAACCCTTTATTTCGTTGGCGGCCGAAGCGTTGTGAATATGGCAATGGAGATGCGGATAATAGTCCGAATAATATAAATAATGTAAATAATCATAATACCTCATCTCAGAGATGTAGACAAAAACATAGATATACAATAGAAATTGAATGCAATTTCAATTTATCGTCAGTCTAGTTTTTAATCATACCGGGAAAAATATGCCGTACGGTCGAACGAAAACAGAATATTAACACATGTTAAGCAACTGTCAATATAAATTTTAGCGCAAAGATATGTGAAACTTGGCTGCAAAAATAAATAAATAATGAAAATAAGATTTCTGTTGCGGGTAACGGGAATCGAACTTAGTACCTTTTGACTGACAAAGCTAGAGACAAGA
This sequence comes from Acanthosepion pharaonis, assembly GCA_903632075.3. Lineage (NCBI taxonomy): Eukaryota > Metazoa > Mollusca > Cephalopoda > Sepiida > Sepiidae > Acanthosepion > Acanthosepion pharaonis. The sequence continues at coordinate 5,747,689 of CAHIKZ030004686.1, read as the reverse complement.
AATCTACAATTATCGGATACAAACCAAAAACATATGTAAAAAAATGTTTTCATTCTGATTCTTTTATCGTAGCAATGCAGGCGGTAAAGAAGCAATGAATTTCATTGTCTTTGTTTATTTCAAATACATATCGATTCTCTAACTTCATTATTAATTGATTCAAAAAGAAACACATTTATTCAATAGCAATGTGTTAACTTGTTTCACTAATTGGAAAGTTACAACAATCTGAAATATCTTTTATTTTTAGTCTTTAATTACTTGAATTTTCTGGATTCATTTGTAGTCCTTTCCCCAATTAAATGTCATGTAAATAGGTAATCAGCATTATTAGCCGTAAGGTAATACAATAATATCTAATGAGTTGTTTTCTGGCTAAAAACTCTTTAAGCAAGTGCGTTTTCAAGATTTTTAGCGATAGCTTCATTGAATAATTGATGGAACAAAATTCTCATTAAATAAAATCTATTCAATGAAGTTAAAAAGCACCACTGAACAAATAGGCAGTAATTGAATAATTTTATTAATTAGCGGATTAGGTCAGGTTATTCAACGAGTGTAGGTGGTACAATATAACCTAATGCGAATATAACTTAATACTACATACTGCATGGTCAGGTCACCTGCGACTCAACCTCACCATGATTTTCTTGTTAGACACCGAGCAAGATTAAGAATATGAGAATCGGCCCATGAAGGTCGCTATTAATGGCCTGTCCTATGACGTCCATCAGGTCAGTGTAAGCTTATCCAAAAGTTATCTCATCATTCTGACCATTTTTTTCCTGTCATATATTATCGGGATTTCAAGTCCGACTGTTTGGTGAAAGGGAAGGTAGGAAAACTATAATGGCAACTATTAACATTTAAAGCGAAGGTCAGCGCGGAAAGAAAGTAATGATAACGAATTTTTACTTGTTTCTGGCGAAATCTCGCGGTGGCAATCGTTTGTGTCAAGTTGCAACAAAAAACGCTATATTTATTTTATAAGCGTAGCTTGGAAGTGGCACAAGGCCCAATGTATGAGGCACCTAGTGAGAAATCGAAATCACTATTTTGTCGTAATTGTTTTAGCGTGACAAGCTTACTAACCATATGTTGCTTACAAGTAATTCTCCTTGTAGAAGTATCGATAGAAAACAGTTAGAACTTAACTGTTTCGGTAGCACATCCAGTCAGCTTCGAAAGAGATAGCAAGGTCGTAACTAATGAAGAAAAAAAAATAATCCGCTAATTAATAAAATTATTCAATTACTGTCTATTTGTTCAGTGGTGTTTTCGTTGGTTGTTTTGTTTTATGGCATATCGACCTCAACAAAATTCTAAAATAGATTCATACCGATAGTTTGGTAAAAATGTGTGTGTGTATGTATACATATATATTTTAACTATTTTTCAATTACTCATATTTTTGAGTACAATCAAACTTCTTTTAGAAAATTTACAATCTTGGATGGTTTTATTTTCGTAAAAAGTTGTTGTTTTGTTTTTTAAATTACTCACTTGGTTTATATTGTTTTACGACATATCAACCTCAACGGGTTATTTAATGCCGAAAAATATTTATTGCTAGTAATATTTTGTCTTGTCAAAAATCTATTTCTGGTAATATTTTTCCTTCAAAAATGTATTGCTGGTAATATTTTTTTTGCAAAGTATTTCTGGTATTAAAACCAATTTTTAAACTTTCATATTTTTTTTACCCCATTTTCGGGGTTAGCTATTTGCCCGTAGCTGGGACCCTAACAGGTGCTACCACCCCGAGTCAGGGTGGAACTAGGAACACCAGCAATTAAGTGATGGTTCCACGCTCCTCAAAACCTCCTGATCAGAGGCCTTGCTGTTGGACGTAGTTTATTGTCATACCCAAGACGCGGATGTAGTTTATTGTCATACCCAGGAAGTAATACAGCATTTGGATAACTATTTTAGCTTTTTATATATCTCTCTTCGAACACATATCCAAATTTTGACTCTTCTGCAATCAGATGGGATCGACTGGAACTCATTTCAATAAATTTTCTGGGAAGATGAAATAATATATATATATATATTATTATATTTTTGTAACAAGATTATAGTTGAATTCCCTCAATTCTCTCCTTCCACAAGAGTTTCGCTAAGGTAAGTGCACAGAATTTCTACAATATTAATGATATGGCTAAGATCAGATATTGTTCTCAAGGATTGAGATTTGAAATTTCTGGGACACATAATAAATTAAGGCTTGAAAAATTTGGCACTCCCAGAACATATCAAAGGCGAGAGGGGAAACAGCGAGTAAGCTAACTTACGAGTTTCTGTAAATGAAAGTAGTGGAGAGCCATGATCAACGTAACTAAGGAGCTTGTATAAATATATGATCGAATACACATGAGGGATAGTAAAAAGACAAAACTTGGTAAATGATGCAGAGAGCCATGAACACTTATGTCTTGAAGAGACAACACGTAGAAAAATATGTCCACTGCATTTATGAACTTGTAGCGTACTAAGTTTATTTTAGTAACTATTAATATTCTTCAACTTTGGTTGAGTCGACACTGTAAAAATTTGCACTCTGGCCCAAAATTCGTTTGTGCCTAGGAACTGATTTTCATTGCAAAATCTTTGAGTTGCTTTTCGCCCAAAATGTCTTACAGCTAAGCAAAACTGTATTTAGTGCCAAAGTGTCCGGTCAGGGCAAAGGGGAGAGGGAGAGTTTTCGAATAAACGAAGAGATGTCAATTATGCAAATGAGACTGAAAGGAGATGCAGTAAATGAGAGGGGGGAAACTAACGATTCTTCAATGCTGGTAAGTGTCCGGTCGGCCGCAGGATGGACACTGGCTGATATGTTCCTGTTTATATCAATTAGAGCTTGCTGACTTGGATCGGCTGCATTTGCGACCGGGAAATCACGGTAGATAAATGAGTAATTATTGATCCGCCACGGTGTGTCCAGAAAAGGAAATGTTTGCTTGGAGCAGCTACAATTATGTTCATACAAAATGTAGAAACCATTTTTTTTTTATTATATATATATTTTTTTTTAATTTTTGCTTTTAGAACGCTGAATTTGGAGTTTTTGTTTTGAAGATTTTCTTTTAGTTTTCGTACTTTTATTTCACGTTGGTAGCAGTTTATCCATATATTTCTGAAGGCATCTTCTAACTCAGGGGTCACTAAATTACCGACCTCGGACTGAATCCAACCCGCGATGTCAGTTCATCCGGCCCGCCGTTGCACTACGACACAAATGAGCTAAAATATAATTATTCATATGGAATCTTCGATAGATTGTAGATAAAATCTGAAATAAAGGTGAATCAAAATGCCAAATTTTGGCCAGTCTGATCTTTGGAAAGTTTTAGGAAAATCAGTGAAATAAAACATTCGGTGACTTTTGATATCCGAGCGCTTTTTGTGTAAGTATCTGCAACGAAGTTACGAAGAAAAGCGATTACGAGCCTGCTACAGGGATCTTGTTTTAACTTGCATTGTCGTGTTTAAACCGGTTTGAAGAGTGTCGTAAAGGATTCACTTCAGCAAATTATCTCATGTATTTTGTCCGAATCTCTATCTATATGAGTGTGTGTGTGTGTGTGTGTGTGTGTGTGTTTACCGAATGAACGGCCGCAATTTTCGACGGATTTGCACCAAAATTTACATGCACATGCTCCAAGTTAGCGGGAAGGCCAAGACCGACTTTGTATTTCCCAATTCCCATCGATAGTGTAAATAATCGATTTTTTCATGCTTCTACGGCAGTTTTCGTGTAGTTTGCAGCCATTTTGTACTGGCCAGAGTGAGAGCCTATAGCTGGCTTCCACGAATAGGCAAGAATATTCTAGTGGCCAGCGTGAGAGCCAACAGCTGACTGACACGAATGTTAGCTGCATTCGTCACAAGTGGAAAAAAATTAAATCTGCATGATACTTTACTCCAATTGGCTCATTCGCTTGCTTAAACTCAACGTTGATTCTGATTCCGCAGAACTGGGTTGGGTATGAAAAAGTATTTGTTGTCAACATTCTTTTTTCATTCGGTTTTTCAAGTTACGAGTCCTTTTTTAAAGCTGATCGTTTTGTGTTCATTTTGTTTAGTTCTTTTTTCGTAACAGATTTAATGTTTAGTATAGAGCTTAGAAAAAATTCGCAGTATGAGATAGGCGAGAAATAAGGCATGTAGCAACATCATCACAGCAAAGGGCACTCCTTTAAAGGCAAGGAATATTTTAAGTCAAGCGATTGCTGTATGAGTCGTACGATTTTTGAATCCAGCACGGGCAACGCCGGGCCATGCTGCTATTTCATTATTAAATTTAAAGTATATAAAATCGTCACATGCAACGAGATTGACTCATGATCGTTTGAAAACAATTTTGTTAGTTGGATGCAGCAATTCCAAATACTGATTATATCTCAAGCCTTAAAAGGTAAACGCCAATTTCACAATTCTCAATACAGGCTTTTAGCGGTTTAATTTGTGAGATTTTGGATTTGTTTGCACTGGGTCAGATATAACTATTTTATTGCTGATGTCTTTCTTCTTTGATAACTTTTTGGTCAATAAATATTCTTGTTCTCATTATTTCTTGTGTATTCCGTGTGTTGTTATATATTGAACAAAATTGTTATCCGGCCCGCGCTCATCTTTCTTACGGTTATTTGGCTCTCAATGAAAAAAATTCGGTGACCCCTGTTCTAACTGATCACGATAATTGTTTCCTCTTAGGAAGAAACCTATATCTTTGTAAATGGGATTAATTTTACGATTCATTTTGATAAGACAAGCAAGGAGCTTTCTAAGATCTTGTTCTTTTATTGTCTTCTCTCCTCACGAAGATTATTCTTTTCCACTCTCAGTCACACCCTTAAATCTTGATGGCATTATTGCTTTTCTTGGGCGAAAGGATTACAATTTAGCTGATTAAACAGTATTAACGGCAATTGGCGCTATTACACTTTCGCACCCCCTCCTGCCATGTTTTTCCCACGACTATTTTATTACTATACATATTATATATATTACTGATATATATATATATATAGTATATATATATATATATATATATATATATATATATATATATATATATATATATATATATATATTCAGGAGAGTAGAATCCAGGGAGAACTCAATGTCTAGGACAAAGTAAGAATATAATATAAAAGGCTAAAATGGTTATAATTTATTACATTGGAATCGTAATCACGATCCAAATAATTGGTAGTGATTTATGCATCTGAAAATAATTCCTATTTATCTGTATCTCACTCATTTAAACCGTTATTTAACTCGAGCCGAGTTCGAATTCCAGTCGAATCCATTACATTCACTTACGTGCTAATACCCTTAGGAAATGTGTGAATCCTCTTCTCCCTCCATCTATGGGTAAATAGCAGGACAGACTGGGTTCTATAGCCTTGGATGGCAACTTGTCTAGAAGAAGGACAATTCAAACTCGGAGTGCAGCCCCAAAGGCGGATGGAAGACACGAGCTGGTACCAAACTGTATTGGTTTATCCTCTCCTTTGGACTCTGCTAGCAAGGCCGAGTGGGGGAACTAGCCGTCCGGGTAGCCCTAGTTCTCTATATATCTTACCCAGGCTCGCAGCGCACCGAGCTACTCCATCGTCATGTTACTATATGGGGCCCACATATCAGATCATACTGTTGTACCTGGAGCAACCCATGGATGAATGACAGGAAGCAACGACCCAGCACTAGAACTAAAAAGCAAAAGGGAGGGTGCGAATATGTAATAGTGTCCGATAGTTTTGTAAAATGCAAAGCGACAGTTTCCTTTCCCCACCCCAATGGGTAGAATTTGTTTTCAAATTGAATACGCTATATCAAATGCATTTCTTTGCGCCTTATTTCTTTCATCACTTTAGAGAATTCAATGATATATAAAAGCACGACAGTCTTACTAAAGATTCATCGTAAAGCTTTAAGAATGATATCACGTTTTAGTTGATATTTCAACTTCTCCACATCCTGACAAATTGCTCCACTTATCGGACTAAGAAATAGATTTTTTTCATAAATTAGAAACAGTGTGGTTTTATATCTTTTTGATATTGATTAATGCAGACCTTCGTTAGCTAAAAATATCTTCGTCATTTAATTCAAGCTATGGCCATTTAGTTTGTTTTTTTTTTTAACCAGTTGCTTGAAAATGCTTAAAAACTGTTTCCCCCGAATTATTCAAACTTATTTTCTCTGTTTTTATCCATTTTCCATCACAGTCTTCAAAGTTTTATCGGTAATTGACTATTTGGCCAAATGTCTCTCGTGGTTTTGTAAAAATTAAATCTCCACTTAGAAATTTTTTAGTCTAAAAACAAGTTTACCGCTCACTAATCGTATTAGTTCAAAATGTCGAGTCTTTATTTCTCACTTTCAGCAAAATTATGGCCCATCTGAAATCCGTTTGAGGAAAAAATGTACAAAACTTAAATTGAAAATCTTTTAATGTTTACTTAAAAATCTATTAAAATGTTCTCGTGTTTAAATTAAAAAAGACAATAAAAAGGAAAAGCTTAAAAACTATTGAAAAAATGTCTGCTAATCCCAATCAATTGGACTTTATTCAACTTAGATTTCTTCTCTTATGCATCGTGGCTCTTGAGGATATTTTTTTGAAGATAAAAGGCAACGGCCTTTATTATACAAATAAACTGAGTACAACAGTTTTTTCTTTTGGTAAGTAAATCCAAATGCTCTAGCCTACAGAAACCTATATTTGATTGACTAAATATCCCATACACTAGAATAAATATTATTTTTACAGTCAATATAACCTCATTGAAAATCTATAACTTTCATCATTCGTTCGACCATAGATATTTTTACATTTTTTGCTGTTTCGACTTTAATATTATTTGCAGCAGTTATCATTGCTACGTAGAAATCTTTGCCTGAAAGTATTTTTTCATTATCATATACAGATATTTTAATGACAGCCAATAAGTTTTCAATATGAAAAATCACGATGCTATTCCATTAATTTTACATATCCGAAACCTTTAACAAAGTGAGCAACAGCAAGGTTTGTAGGTGTTGGCATATTGTTATAAGATATATGCTTTATAGCTTAATATCTCAGTTGTGACGTGTAAGATTTAAAACATGCAGGTTGATTAATATGCAGTAATTGTCTGCATTTAAGATCAGTCATGGTGAACGGGGAGGCAAGGTGGAGTAATGGATAGCGGCTCAGATTGAGGAAGTGGATTACCGAGTTCGAATATCAGTCAAATCCATTACATTCACTTACGTGATAATACCCTTGGGAAAGGTGTGGAGCCTTTTCTTCCCCAGCTATGGGTAAATAGCAGGACAGACCGGGTTCTATAGCCTTGGATGGCAATTGGTCTATCTCAAAAAGAAATGGCAACCTATTGCGGGAAAAAAGCTGATGCATGTTTGCCTAAGCGTGTATCAGGCATGACACATAACTGACTGAAGTTATATTTATAATGCATATATTGCAAGCCGAAAATAATGTTATATCCTTCTTAGGTTGTGTTCGGAATCGTGATGGCTTATCGTTTCCATGAAGGAACTAAACTCTGACCAAACTATCATGTATATCAGGAAAGACCCCTACCCCAATATTAACAGGACATATTTTTGTTGCCAACACAATAACTGAAACTAATTTAATGATTTTGTTTGGGACTTTCTTAGGAATTATGTTCTTAATCAGTCCCATCTAGAATTGTTCAACTGAGGTCTCTTCGTTGGTAAATGCCGATATCAAATTTTTTGTGCTAACACAGAACTACAGAATGAAATTGCAATCTTTTCCTTGGTGCACCCCCTAGCTGTTCAACCATTATAGGCCACAAGAATCACTTTTTCCTGATTATACCAACGCGACAGTTCCGATCATAACAGAGGCCGCTTTGTATCTGCTCGTAATGTGCGTAAGCTTGTCCTCAAAGAGGCAAAATCCCTATTCGCTGATAGAATGAGACATCGTATAACATCTCATAAGTTTTGTTCTAGAGATTAATGGCGACACTGTAAGATTATGCTGAACAAGAGAAAGTTCATAGTCCCTCCTCTCATCAATCATTTTGAATTATTGATATTTGCTGCGGGTCAAGTCGAATGCTTTGCTCGGAAATTCTCTTCCAATTCCACTCTCAACTGATCGGGAGTAACTTTGCCTGATCTCTCCCCTAAGGCAGAAATTCTACTGAGTTATATGCACATAACATCGTTCATTGTGTCTGCAACAATCTCTAGACTAGATCACTGCAATGTTTGCGAATTTAATAGTCCTAAGGAAATATGCTCCTGAACTGGTTCATGTTCTCGCCAAACTCTACAACAAATGCTTCGTTTCCAGCTTCTTCACCATTCTCCTCTGTAGTTCCTCTTAAAAAAAAAAAAAAACTCTGTTGGAACTTCTGACCCCTCGAATTATCGCCCTATTATTCTTTAACACTAGAAAGTACTTGTGGCTCAAATAAAGGCCGACTTGGCTAGGTGTCTCATTTCATAGAGCCTTCTTTAGGATACATTGTAAAGTGTTTGTCTCTCCAGGTCTACAACCGATGTGTTAAGTGAATTTGTATATCAGGTTTTAGATAATAACGGTGAGGTTCGGGCTTTAAAATTGATGACCGACAGGACTTGCCATTCTGGCCTACTCCACAAGCTCAAGAGGACTTATATTTAGCTTAATCCAATTACTGTTAACAAATCGAGAAAGGAAGGTCATGCTGAACGGACATACTTCTAGATAATTTCTTATTAATGCAGGGTTTGCCAGAACTCCCTTCTTGGACCTACTTTTGTTTTTTCACGAGGTCATCAGTTCTCAATTAGGTATTTATACTGGGGTGACACAAATATTTACTCTATTGTAGTAGAAAGTCCGAAGGGTTTGACAAAGTTAAACTGTAACTCCCATCGAAAATAGGTAACAGGGGCAAGGCATGACATGTAAATTTGAACTCCTCCAAAACAAAACTGCTGGCATTTAATCTCCATAGAGAAACCTTTCTGTCTTCCATCAACATGGCCAATGCTAACCTCTTTGATAGCAACGTTTTGCACTCTCTTAAGCTCACGTTTTCACTATCATGAAGTGGAGGGATTATATTAAATCAGTTGTTCGGGATACTGCTAGGAAATTTGTTTAACCGGGCATTATTTACATTATTCGGACTATTGCCCTCATCTTTGTCGCCATATCCACTGTGCCATGTGTCATTGAGGATATATGTGTATGAATTTCTGGGTATAATAAACTGTTGAAACTTGACTAATGCATGGAATAATAATGCAACACAAAATGTACTTAGAACAAAATGTATTGAAACAAGAAAGTGTACACAATATTTACATATAGTCTTCTGTATATTCTCGGTAAGACCGTTCCTGGAGAATGTGTTGACTGAGTCGCAGTCGGGCAGAGTCTCTGGTTGAATCTCTTGATTCCTCCCTCTCTTCCCGGTACCAACCATATTTATATGGTCGGTACTCCACTATGCAAATTAGGTGGATCCTACCACAACATAAACGTAATGTCTTCAGCAATCATTTTCTACTAGTGCTCATACAGCAATTTTTGCTGTTATCATTACATGCTTTTATGAGAGCTCATATTGCAATTTTTATTATTATCGCTTTTCTCTGACCCTCCTTATTACTGGTTCCATATTGTATTCATTTCTATGCTTGGTCGGCTCAGGAAACTTTTGTGGCCTCGCATATATGCTGATTCCTTACGTTTACGAATTTTTCAATGGTGTTCTTTGTCTATGATCTCAACCTGATTTTCCCACTTCGCCTCGTGTTACAGTGTTGTGTCAGAAAATCTTTCTCGTCAGAATCCATCTGGTACATTTATTAATCTAAAAATTCGTCCGTGCATATCGGGCCTGGTGCTCCTGCTGTATATTTCATGATAGGATGCAAACAAGGGTATGCAATGTTATCGATCCTGACCTGGTATCTCGACTTCACTCGTGACGTGGCTTCCTCATGTATTTTCTATAGTTTCATTGTTGGAAACAAGTTTAGAAGGGTAACTCTCAATTCAAAACCGGTTGGGCGTTGAGCTTGCAACTCCACCCCGTAAAAATCCTACTAGCTGCTGAACACTAAAAGTGGTGAGGCTGTGGTATCGGTAAAAGAATAACGAACTTAATTTCACGGTTGCTATTGGAGGAGGAGAAGACAA